>VWZX01009222.1:878199-1291331 GCA_013399015.1 Galbula dea | reverse complement strand
AGGGGGTTGGACTGGATGATCCCCAGGGTCCCTTCCAGCCCCCACTATGCTGGATTCTGTGAATTCAAGATGCCCAGAGCACCTGGACTAGAGCAGTTCAAAGTGCATGGTTTGTGCCCTAGTGCCAAAGCAGCAGCATTAATTGAAGGATCTCAGACCTGCTCCTTGCCTGTGCTTTCATTTCAACTCTGCTTCTGACCTGCTGGGAGACTTTTCATAAATCTGTGCCTCCATCTGTCTTGTCTATTTATATTGCAATCTTTTTTTGGGCCAGGACTTGGCCATGTGTCTGTGTGCAGCCCATAGCACAGCAGGGTACTGAGTCTAGACAGGAACTCTAGCTCCTGAAACAACACAGGTAATGAGATGACTGGAGATCCTGCTTGGAGCTCATATGGCTTGAGGGTGACCCAGGGGTAGGATTTTGCTTGCCCAACCTGAAACACTACTACATGTTCAAGCCTGAGCTGGTTTCCACAGCCTTGTTTACCTTGGAGCTGACTGCAGTGTGAGGCAATTGGTTGGGTTTTTATTTCTCCATCAGGGTTATGGGGAGGGATGAAGGTGTGTAACTTTAAGTGCTTAACTTTCCTGTGCCCAAGGTAGGGTGAATTAAACTCATCCAAAGTCTGGGTTCAGGAGAAGGGGCCCCTTTTTTCCCCTTAAAGTGTTTAGCAGTGGTAATTTGTGCTGACATTCAGAGGAAAAAAAAGGTCTTTTAAAAAGCCTTTGAAGTGCCTTCATGCTCAGTGCATCATGCAGTGCCATGTCCTCTGGTGTGCTGAACCCTAAGAGATGAAGAGGAGGAAGCACAAGTTCCCAGGGGGACAATAGACATCCTCTGAATGCCACTGCATGTTGTGAAGCCCCTAAAGCTTCTTAGTCCCAAAGCTCCTTCCCTGGGGGTTGTGCAGTCCTGGGACAGGTCCCTGGAAGAGGTGGTGAAGCTGCAGTCCCTGGAGATAGTCAGAAGTTTTCTGGGTAAGGTCCTGAGCTAACATTTGAAGCTAGGTGAAGGACTCTGAGAAGGACCAGCTGATCCCTAGTCTGAGAAGGTCAGACTAGAGGCCTTCAGAGGTTCCTTCAGCCCCCAAATCCCTGACATTTGTAAAAATCTCTTTTTACACATGCCATAATCCTAAGGAATCTTGAAAAAATCAGGCTTAGACCTTTCTGCTCCAGTAGACCTCTCTGCAAAACCCAGGGCAGCCTAGGGATGGCTTCAGGAAACATTTCCCAGCTCCAAATGTCAACTGCAATAAGGGAGTTGGAGGTTCCTGCTCCATGCAACAACGTGGGAAAGATTCATGGTTATGTGCTTTACCACCCAAAGAACTCCTTGGCTTCCCAGGGCTTTGTTAATGTGCATTGATTATGTTCTGAGGAGTTGACTGCACTGTTAGGAAGTCATTTAGGGATTTATTGGGCTGTCTGGAAATACCAGAAGGGAGTCATTCCCCTGACCCACTTGTGACATGCTGAGGTTCAGGATGGGGACACCACAGGCTGGTGGTGGAACTCTTCTTTTGAAGGTAAAAAATGGGTTAAAGAGAGCTCTGTAAGCCTAAGAGGACACAGGAATTGCCCAATTTCCTCTTCCACCCTGCTTAATCAGAGATAATAACAGGGTAGCAGTAGGAATGCAGAGCCAATGGTGATGGAACAGAAGGGGCTGTGCAGGCAGAGCCCAGCTCTTCCTGCTGCTGACAGGGAGTGAGGGACTATTCAGGGAAGGATTTCTGCTGTGGATCAATGGGACTTGGCTGGCTGCCTCTCACCATAAATTGGAATGTCTCTCCTCAGATTCAGATGATGATGGGGGAGACAAGTTGGCAGCTTCCCTCCCAACAGAAGGGGGATGCCGGAGATTGTCTTCGAGCTCAGGGTTTGGCTCCATCCAAATCATGGCATGTGCCAGGAGCCAAGAACAAATGGGAATCTTCTCTGGAAGGACCCTTCAGATTTGTGGGGGGGTTTTGGGTATTTTTGAAAATGATTCTTTCTTTTTCTTTGGTTGTTGTCTGTGTTGTTTTGCCTTTGCAGTGCTCTGCTGCAGAGGCATGCTCCTGCTTTCTAGCTGATACAGTAACGGTAGCAGTAGGACCCTGGGGTGGGTCTGGCAGTTTGGTTTCTCCCTGCAGACAGGCAAAGCTGTGAAGTTTGCCTCCCAGTCCAACAGCTCCCAGTGGTCTGGGGACTTGAGCTCTGTGGTTATGCTCAGAGCACAAACCAACCTTAATGTTTTCATTTCCTTCTTGTCTCAGGCTTTGGCTGTCTGTGGAGTCCCCATTTCCTGCTGTGCCCTGAAATCATGCAGAGCTGAGAAGACAGAGTTGAGCTCAGGTGAGTCCAGCCTTCTCAGAGGTGATTTGGGTGACTCCTCATCCCCATGCCAGCCCTGTTTTGGTGGCAGGTCTGCTGGAATCAGGGCAGCTTAGGATCTACCCTAATTTACATCACTTGGCTACAGCCCTCTTTGTCCACACAGTGAGCCTGGAAGTGCTCCTGCATTGCCAGCCCAAAATGCCTGTTTGTGTCAAGTGGAAAACCTCTCCACAGAGGACTCAACAATGTCCTGCAAGCACCATTGCTCTCTGGTGTAGGGATTTCCTTTCATGTACTGCTGGAGAGGTGAGTCCCTCTTCCCTCCATCCCACAGGGGCCTGGGCTGTGTCCAGGAATGAGATGAACCAAAAGTGACTTGTAGGGAAAGGACAGTGCAGGTTAATTTAGCTTTTCCAAAGTAAAGGAGAAAAATTTTAGCAAAAGAGAAAAAACCCAACAATTAAAACCTCATTAAAGAGTTTAAATCAGTCAAGTAAAACCAGCAGTGTGTAAGGAAACCTTCAGATCCCCAACTTTAAGAGCTTTGGGTCCTTCAGGTCCCATCACCTTGAGGTCCTGTAGGAGAGGAGCACACCTTGCCACAGCACAGGGTGGGTTTTGGGTACTGTTGGAGCAGGCCTGAATCACTGAGGTTGGAGGGCAGCAGCCAGCCTCAACACCCTGGGAGAATTCAAGGATTAAAAGGGGTTTATTGCTCTGGAGAGATGAGTTCAGGATGCCCTTCTGGAAAGGGAAGTGGGTGATAAATCAGCTCTCAGCCCTTTAGCAGGGAGGATGCTGTGTGGTGCTGCAGTGGAACTGGGAGCTGGTCCTCCCTGCTGCAAAAGGCACAGATGTTTGCATCTCTCCTTCCATCCCAGCTGAGCAAACAACCCCTTTTGGAGACAGAGAGAGGGACATATGGAAGGGACAACACAAGGTTTACCCAAGGCTAGGGCTCAGTGTGGTGTGGAGCAGGGTAAGGGCTTGGGGCCAGGCTCTTAGCTGCCACAGATTGATGTCACTCCATCAGTGGCAGGAAGCACTTGCTGGCTCACACCAAACCTTTGGGCTCCAGCTACTCAGGCCCTGCTTCAGTACCAGCAGCTGAATGCCTGCCTCCAGATTTCTGGAGCTGTGGAATCTGCAAATGGTTTTGTGCATTTACCTGAGTGCCTGTGTTTGGAGATGTTGGTCCAACACTTTAAACCAGGTGCTACAGGCTGGGGAGGGCAAGCTACAGGGGAGTTCATGGGATAACATTGAGTCTGACCAAGATTTTTCTGTGAAAACATCCTTCTGCTGGGTTTCTGTAAAAAAAGAAAAGAGATTTCTCTAAAAAAAAACATTTCTTCAAAATATCTGCCCCTGAAAGAGTCAATTTTGTTGGGATTGTTCATTCCTTCTCTTTAGGAAACTAAGAATGAAATGCTTCCCCCTAGGCTGATGTTCAGCTCTTCTGTGTGAGCTGCCACAAGCAGAGCTTTCTGGGTAAAAACTGTCACCTGAAATGTTTCTGACAGGAAAACTCAGAATGGGTTTAGTCAAAGTATTTTGCAAATTCACATGGAATTGTGACAGGGAACAAAGAAACCTCTGCACAACACCTGACATTCTGCCTTTCAAGGGAAATGAGCTTTAATTCAGAAGGACTCCTTTCTACAGGCACTTAATGCCTTGCCACTAGCACACACACACATATATAAACCCACTGAATATTTTCAGGCTGAAGAATGTATTTTTTCCTCTCAAAAAGGTTTTCTCACTATTTGTATTCTTTGCAGCCAGATTAGAACTTGGGGATCTATGTGCTTGAGGAGAGATGCTCAGGACCATGACCTCCTCCCTGCTTTGAGAACCATAGTGGACTGGTTGTTTTCCTCTGTGGCTCAGGCTCCTGGGTGCCAGCCCAAGTCTTGGTGTCTGTCCCACAGCTTTCCCCAGCTGAATGGCAGTGTGGGCAGAGGCAGGTGGATGTCTTGCTGTGCCCAAAGGAGCTGTTTTGACATAGCTGAATGGAAATTGCATCAGCTTCCAGTTCTGCCATTTTATTAAGTTTATTCTTTTTTTCCTATTGCATGCTTTGAATTTTCTGTCCTCATTGGGGACAAGCAAACATTCCAAACATCAGGCTTGGATTTTTATTGCCTCTTATCTCTGAGTCGCTCTGAGGATTCACTGACTTGTTCCCTGGTATCACCCAGGCTCCACAGGTTGGGTGCACTTTATGCTGCAGCATCATCCCTGGCTCCTGGGAAGGCTTTTTCCACACCAGGCTGGACATCACCTGCTCTTCACTCATTTATTGAAGATAGATGCTCTGCAGTCTTTATCCATGCCCAGATCTGATTGCTCAGACCTATCTGAAGCTGCTCCACCAGTGCCTGGTTTAACATCTGCTGCCTGCCCCTGGCAGTGGTGGGGATAAAGCACTGCCTGAATGCTTGTTCAGGGGAGAGCTACCCTGGGGGCTCTGGTTCCTCCTAAATGAATCCTAAATTGATGCTGATGTAAAAGTGAGGCAGACAGGGATTTCTGGTTGTGACCCCAGTGTCTGTGAGGTTATTTTGGCACTCCACAGGGAGCCCTGGTTTTGCTACTGCCTCATCTTTGAGGTGTTTCTGATCCTCGATGCAAATACATCAGTAGGATGTGCTGAGGAGCTGGACACACCTTCCTTGGGTGGCTCTGGGTTGGTCCAGGGCAGGGTAGGTACCAAAGCCTCCAGCCAAGGGCAGCCAACCCATTTCTTCCAAAGAAAGTCTACATGGGTTCCCTGTGCCCCCCCAGTTAAACCTGGGGACTTAACCAGTCCACACCAAGGCATCAAATTCCCCAAAAGCATTTCTTTCTGAGCTGGGAGGTGGCTGCTGTGGGCAGAGAACTGCCTTGACCTGCATTTCCACTCTCCCTTGGCTGGGGAGTTTTGCTCTGCTGATGCCTAATTACAGCCAGGCAAATGTTATTTGTGGAGCTGGGCTCCAATCTCAGCCTCTAAATAAAGCTGTTTCCGTGGTGTGGAGGAAGAGGAATGAGTGACCACAGGCCCATTAACCCTGCCCTGGGACTTAATGAGTCCAAAAGAAACCCTGCATCTCACTGCCTGCTTGGCAGAGTGGACCTGCTTGTAGCAGTGCTCTACTCAACCCTTGTCCTTCCCTCCTCTTGTGAAAGTTACTTAATATTTTATGAACATCTGTAGGGTGAAGCATTAGCTTCCTTCTCCACACCAGCCCTTGATAACTTCACTTGCTGCTTTTATTGGTGCATTAAATGCTTTATGGGAGTGACTCTGAGACCTCCTGAGGTGCTTCCCATGCAGTCTCAGTCGATGTCTTCTCTCTCTGGTGGCAGCCAGGAGTAGGGGTGCTGCTCAGAGCTGTACCTCTCCCTTTATGTTGGAGGTGGCATCTAAAGGTCTCCCATGGGGAGATGTTTAGCTGCCCCTGTGGAAACACAGCAAAGAATCATTGATGTTGCAAGAGATCTCTAAGATTATCCAGTTCAACTGTTAACCTAGCACCCCCCTGCCACTAAACCGTGCTCCTTGGGACCACATCTAGATGTTTTTTGAAGCCCTCCAGGGATGGTGACTCTACCACTGCCCTGGGCAGCCTGGGCCAATGCCTGACAACTCTTTCACTGATTAAATTGTTCCTGCTATCCAGTCTAAACCTCCCCTGGTGCATCTTGAGGCCATTTCCTCTTGTCCTCTCACAGGTAACCCAGGAGAAGAGACCAACCCTCATCTGACTCCAACCTCCTTTCAGGGAGTTGTCCAGAGCTCTGGGGTGGATCTCACACTCCCTGTGGGGAGGCACTGATAAACCTCTGAGAAGAGGTGTGATGTTTGCTAAGCATGAGCTTGTGTCTGCTCAGGAAAGCTTTGCCACCTGAGGGGCAGCACTGATGGGGATGATGGATGTGCAGAGCAGTGTGTCCTGACACATCTGAAACCATGACAGCCAGGGGAGAGCTACCCTGGGGTACCCATGGGGGCTCTGGTTCCTCCTAAATGAATCCTAAATTGGTGGAGTTGTAACAGTGAGGCAGACAGGGATTTCTGGTTGTGACCCCAGTGTCTGTGAGGTTATTTTGGCACTCCACAGGGAGCCCTGGTTTTGCTGCTGCTTCATCTTTGAACTGTTTGTGATCCATTGGGCACTGCTCTGAAATTACAGGAGGGGCAATAAGGTTGTGCTGGAGGAATGAACCAGGATAAATGTAAATGCCAAAATCTGCCTTTAATTCTGGAATCTAGCTTGTTGGATTTCATGTCCCTTTGACTTCACTTTCCAGCTTCAGAAGAGCATGGCAGGCAGGAGCAGCTAGGGAAAGAGAAGCTCCCAGAGAATACTAAGAGAAGATGGAAGTGTGGAGAATGGTTTTGAAAGTATATAAACACAGCTCTTCCCACTGGAAATGCCATCCTAGGAGTTACTGTGTTTCTGTTTAATGCCAGGAGTGATGTGCACCAAAACTCATGTCCACTGCATCCATGTCTCACCTGCACCATCTTGCTGAGCAAGAGGAAGGACCTGAGGCTGCACAGATGGGTCCCAGCACCTCATGTCTGGGCTCTACCTTCTTGTGAATGCTGTACCCCAAATCTGGCACCTAGACTTAATTCAGAGCTGAAGGGTCTGTGAGCAGAGCTAGGACCTGATGAGAAGCCAATTTGCTGAGAGGGACCCTGGCTGCTCATTGTATCTGGCAAAACCTTCCCCAGCACCTCAGGGGAGACACAAGCTTGAAATCTTAATTAAAAAGCAGAAAGCAGGGTTTCATGCTAGGCTGATATTGTGACTCTCCTCTCTTTATGGACAATTCTTATGCAAGCTCCTACTGTGCCTGTGGAATTGCTAATTTAAAGGAAGCTACAGATTTGTGCAGTGCAGGGCTTGTGTCAGCAGTGTTGAACATCAGGAGGATGAGGTGTGTGCTGATCCCTTGCCTTGCTAGGAACTCTTTATTCCTCCCAATCCTTCCTCTCTTGTCATCGACTTCAGGAGCCACCCAAAAGAACATTGTCACCATCTGGGGGGTGTGGAGAAAGCACTGACACAACAAAACATCACCACTCAGCACTAAAACTGTCTTTATGGCCAAAGAGTGAGGAGGTCTCCATCAGCAAGGGATGGCACATGGAGGCTTCCCACTGCCAAAGTCTCCTTGGGCAGTTTTCAGGGGGAAGGGGACAGAGCTCCTTGGGCAAATGCACAAGCAGAACAGGCTTTGAGAGACCTGTGATCTATTTTTTACTTCCATAGAAAGCTGCTGGAAACTTTGGGAAGCCAAGCTGCTGTTGTCAAGCCTGGCCCAGCCTGTAAGCAGCCTGAGGTGACAGAGGTGTCCCAAATCCAGCTGGAAATGGGCTGAGCCTCTGGAGGGGCTTGGCTGCTTCTCCTGTCTTCTGAGGGACAGACAAGCTTGACTTTGGAAAACAAGAATGTTACTTCATGGCTTTATTTCCTCCATCTCTGGAAGGAAATGAAATCCTCTGCCCTGTTGGAAAGAGATTTAGAAGGAAGCTAGCAGAGATGGGAAAACTCCCCAGGCCTGAATCTGCACTCTATGGGGTGGCCCTAATAGGAACACAGCTCCCCAGAACCAAGGAGATTTTAGGGACAGGCTGCACCTCATGAAGACAGATGGCCCAGGGGAGACCACTAGCTCCTTTGTGAATCTCATGGACACCCAGACCCTGCCACACTCCCAGCCTTCATTCAGACATGACATGCACTTCCTTGGAGAGATCCAGGAAAGATTTGAGCTCAGACTGATGCCAACAACAGATGAAATTCAAGATAATTTTATCTCTCCCCTTATGGAGGAAGGATTTTTTTCAGAAAATGCCTAATTTGATTGTGAAACTCACTGCCAGGGGTAGTGGAGACCAAAAGCAGAAATGAGTTTGAGAAGGCATTAGACAAATATGTACAGAAAAGGACCCTCTAAGGCTGTTAATACAAGGCACTTGCAGATACATCTTCTGGCTCAGGAAGGCCCTGAGCTGCAGATTATCAGGAAGGGTTTATGGCCACATGTCTGTCCTGTTCCTGTGCTGGCTGTTGGCCTAGATGGACTTCTGATCTGATCCAGGAAGCTTTTCTTTTACCCTTATCACCAATGGCCTCTGCTAAATGATTAGAGATTGATCAAAGTGGGAGCTGGAAGGAAGTTCACATTGAATCTGGTTCTGTTGTTGGTTCCTTGCAGGAAAACAAGTTACATCTCCAGATCTGGGCACAATCTGGGTTTTTCCCCTTGTCCCAGAGATGCTCAAACTCCATCCCTGTGACCTGGCTGTGAGGATACAGCCCCCAATAGCTGCAGATCTGTGCATGGAAGAGAAACCATCTCCCTTTAGAGCAGTGATGGGGCTGGGGTGCATGGCAGGGACTGTCAGTCTCAGTGGTCCAGGAGCACTTAGGCATCTCCAGGCTGCAAAAAGCATGAGAAGACAGGCAGAGGCTGGTGTTAGGTACTTGTGCTCAGTAATGCTGTTTCCAGACAGGCCAGGCCAGCAGTGAAGTGGGTTGATGGATTAATCTATCATCTCTGTGAAGCAAGGTTTGCATCTGCCTAAGGGCATGGTTGGAAATGAGTCCCTAATGGATTCTGCTCCTGAAACTCCCCTGTGGTACAGAAATAGCTGCATCCCTCAGAAGTGGGAAAGGGGGAAGAGAGAGGCTTTGAGTTACACTGGAGAGAAGGGCTGATGGAGCCCCGAAGGACAGCAGGGAAACGTCTCCCGACACAGCTTGGATCAGCCTGGAGGATGCTAAGGCTGGTTAGAGGCTGTCAAAGGGGAGATGTGATCATCCTTCCTCTCTGGATGATGCTAGGACTGGTTAGAGACTGTCAAAGGGGAGATGTGATCATCCTTCCTCCCTCACTCTCAAACTCTGCTTGCTAGTTAGTCCTTCTCAAATCTCACTGCACTTGGGATGGCAACTGGACCTTCCCTTGTCCTTACCAGCCAGCCTTGCTATCCTCCCCTCCTTCCTACCCCAGGACACCCAGTTTGGCTCAGATATGGTATGGGAAGAGATGGTGACCTTGACACATGAAGGACCACATCCTCTGCCAGCCAGGACACTGCTCTGCCTTCCTCCCACCCAGTCCCTCCAGCCCCCTCCACATCACCTCCTTGTTGAAGCAGCCCTTGCTCTCCTGCTGGGTTAAACAGAAGGACACTTAGTGATGCTGTTTCCCTGCACACTTGGCATGGCTGAGGGCTTGAGATGCTGATGGTGCTGCATCCTTTCTGTGTCTGCAAACAAACAAGTGACATCTTCTCTGGGATGACTTCAGCTTCTCAAAGTTGTTGTTGCTCCCAGATGGACAGAGATGATCCTGATCAAGCAAAGAACCCAACCTTGGAAACCTCACCAGCAGACACAGCAGAGGCTGCTGGGTCTGTGACTGCAGGAACATGTATGAGGTGCTGGGGGCTAGGTCTTTGGGGTGGGGGAAGTCTCATATTGGGTCCTGTGCCTTGTGTTAGCTCTTCACAGTGAATCTGGCATACAGGTGAGTCTTCCTTGCTGCCTGTTCTTCTGAAAGTCTCAGTATACATCCTTAGGAAAGTTGTTGTGAGGACAGAATGGGGCTTATGATTCAAACTCACCCTGGCCATAGGAATGACCCAAATCACTTGGCCTTGCCCTTCTCTTTGGTGAAGCTCAGAATTTCTTGCCTGTCCATCTGAAGCAGCTAGTGTCCATCCCTGGCAGAGCCCAAACTGAAGAGACCCTGGGACTGACCTCTGAGCCATTCTGGCCACCTCAGGCTGAGGGGTGCTGTGGGTGCCCCAGAGCAACACAGAAGGGGCATAACTCCCCACACAGCACTCATCATCTCAACTTAGCTCACAGCCTTGGTCCATCAAGCCCTAACAGCTATGTAGAAGGGAAGCATAAACCCTGGTGAGGTGCTGGCTGGGATTCAGGGTGGAGGCACATTCATTGTGGGAATTCCACTGAAAGCCTCTCTGGGTGACACTTTGATAACCACCAGATGTGGTGCCTGCCCCAGGGCCACCTATTGCCACCCAGCACAGCCAGAGCCACCCAGCACACCTCTTCCTCAGGGCAATTTGCAGTGATGCCACCAGAGGCTCTGCCAAGAAGCTGGGTGCTGCTAGGAGGTGCTGAGCTTCTGCCTATGGTCTTCTTCCCATTGCCAGATAAATAACCTGAGGCCATGGAGAGGGAAGCAAGTGAGATGCCACCAAGCAACTCTCCCTCACCTGAAAGCATGTGTGATCTTTGCTGTCACCAAAATGCTGTTTGCTCCTGCTCAGCCTGTCCTGCCTGGAAGGAGAGCAGAGCAGTGTGGAAATCTGAGCCTCATCCCAGCAGCTCCAGAGCTCAGGTTGACAGAAGCAGATCCTAATGCCAGAGGTGGAAGGGACCCAGGCCAGAATGATGCAGGCAGGTTCAATCTGTGGCCCTGAGAAGTCCCAGGACACCTGTGATGTGGGGAGAAAGGCTTCCCAGCTGCCAGCTCCATCTCGCAGAGGGGTTAACAGCAGCAAGGAAATGCAGAGCCCTGCACAGAGCCACTGCAGCAATGCCCTCTCGTGGGGACTTCTTCAGCTCTGGAGCTCCTCCAGGAGCAAGCTGGAGCTCTAGGTTGCTCCAACCAGGGTAAACTTCATTTGTGCAGAGCTTGTTTCCGTTTCTTTTTCTTCTTGTTTTTCCCTCCTTTCCTACCAAGCTTGTCACTCAGGGATGTGATTTCCTCCCCACAGTCCTTGGAGACTTACCAATGCCAGTGACCTTTTTCTAAGCCAGAATAAAAGTCCCCAAACACAGGGGATTGTCCAGCCCTGGTGGGACCTAAATACAGATCCTCTGAGTCCTTCATCTCCTCCCCTAAATGCAGTGCTGTGCTTTTCTCTTCTAGTCAATAGAGATGCCAGAGCCTCCCTGCCCATGAGACTGCTGCAGACATGAATGGATCTGGTTCTTATCTCTTTGCTTTTCAGCTGAGGTCCTGCTGGTCTGACTAACATAAGAAAATCAAGCTGTAACCTGGGGCAAGGTATAGTTCATCTGGTATCACAGAATCATGGAATTACAGAATGCTTTGGGTGGGGAGGGATCTTTAAAATGTCACCTAGTCCAACCCCTGCAGTCAGCAGGGACATCTGCAGCTGGAGCAGGTTGCTCACAGCCCCAAACAACCTGAGCTGGAATGGTTCCAGGGTTGGGACATCTCCCACCTCTCTGGGCAACCTGGGTCAGGCTCTCACCACCCTCAGCATAAAACATTTCCTTCTCTTGTCTAAATCTCCTCTCCTGTCCTGTCCCAACAGCTCCTGATAAAAAGTCTGTCCTCATCTTTCTTGGAGGCCCCTGAAGTACTGCAAGGCTGCAGTAAGTTCTCCCTGGAGCCTTCTCTTCTCCAGGCTGAACTCAGCCTGTCCTCACAGCAGAGAGCTTCCAGCCCTCAGATCATTGTTGTGGCCTCTTCTGGACCTTCTCCACCAGGTCCATGTCTCTCCTGTGCTGAGGACTCTAGAGCTGGCCCCAGCACTGCAGGGGAGGTCTCCCCAGAGCAGAGCAGAGGCACAATCCCCTCCCTGCCCTGCTGGCCACGCTGCTGGGGATGCAGCCCAGGTAATACCTGGGAAAAAAAGTCCAACCTGGTGCAAGTCAAGCTGGGGAGAAGTCATGAGGCAGACTGCAGATGTGGAATGAGCAAAAGGATGGGACCTGGAACTGCTTTCCAGACCTCCTTCACTTTTGGCAGCCCTGTACATTTGCTCCTACTGCAGTTTGTCTTTCAGATGGCCAACCTCCTGCAGCTGCAGGAATCACCCTTCAGCTGTTCAGCTGGTGTCAGGCTCAGTCCTGGTGCTCACTACAACCACATCACCCTCTCTTGAGCCAGAAACGTGGTTCAAGAGGGAGAAAACCCTTCTGCCTCTACCTCTTTGTAGGGTTACATGGATGCTCTCAGGTCCTGGACAAAATCTGGCAGATATTACCTCCCAAGGAATCTTTTGAATCATAGAATTGTCAGAGTTGGAAGGGACCTTCAAGATCATCTAGTTCCAACCCCCTGCCTGACAGGGACACCTCCCACTAGATCAGGTTGCCCAGGGCCTCATCAAGCCTTGTCTTAAAAGCTTCCAGGGATGAGGCTTCCACAACCTCTCTGGGTAACCTGTTCCAGTGTCTAATCACCCTCATAGTGAAGAGCTTCCTCCTAATATCCAACCTAAATCTCCCCTCCTCTAGCTTGCACCCATTTCTCCTGGTTCTATCACTCCCTGACCTCCTAAACAGTCCCTCCCCAGCTTTCTTGTAGCCCCCTTCAGATACTGGGAGGTCACCAGAGGGTCTCTTGGGAGCCTTTTCCTCTGCAGACTGAACAACCCCAACTCTCTCAGCCTGTCCTCATAGGAGAGGTGCTCCAGGCCTCTGATCAGAATCTGCCAGATGATTTCCTTCCATCACTTTTCTGGCCTCCCAGCCACGCTCAGGTCTCGTTGCATCTTGTCAGGAGGTGGGAACCCAGCTGGGGCTCCCCAGGAGGTGCCTGCTCCATCACCCTTAATTCCTTCTGCCACTTGCCTTAATAACAATAATCAAAATGAATTAATTTGGTGTTAGAGGAGAAGGAAGAGTGAAGCTGCCTGGGAATAGGGCTGCAATCAAAGGAGATCTGTGTCAATTGGGAGCCAGATCTCTTTATCTCTTTAATCACCACCTACCTGTGACTGCATTTCATTCTCAAGGATGGACTATCATAGTAATACAACTTAGAGTTTGTTTTCCATCTTGCATAGCTTCTCCTAAATACTTCAGTAAATATAAACTGGATTTCTTCCTTCCACTCTCCCTTAAAATGAGGCAGAAGATGATAAAAGCTCTAGTTTCTCCCACAATGGATGTACCATTTTATAGCTTATTGAGAATCAAGAGAAACCTATCTATTAGATGATGGTGTGGAGCAGCTTCTGGTTTATGGGGTGATAACTCCAGGCAGATAGAAACAAACTCTCTGGATATATGACCACAGGGTTTACTAGCCAAAGATGTATTTATATGAGGCTAAAAGGAAACACAATCAATTTATTATTAACACCAGATAAAGGTCAGAGCTAATAAGGAACTTACATGTTTAAAATGGGACTTGGGTGCCTGGTTTAGAGACTCATCTAAAAGAGATGCTCAGCACCCCCTCAGAGGCTTCCCTGCCTGCAGTAGTCTCTTGCTGAGGTTCTCCAGTCCTGGCAAGTCTGGACTTGGGGAAGGAGGGAGAACAGCAAGCACAGAAGGCAGGAACTGTCACCTCAGTTGAGATGGGACCCAGACTCTAAAAGATAATGGGGAATGAGGAATCCCAGTATGCAGCATGGTGAGGGTTGGAAGGGACCTCTGGGGATCACCCAGTCCAACCCCCTGCTCCAGCAGGGTCACCCACAGCAGCTTGCCCAGGGTCACCTCCAGCTGCCTTGGGAATCTCTCCACACAAGGAGACTCCACAGCCTCTCTGGGCAGCCTGGGCCAGGGCTCTGCACCCTCACACCAAACAAGTTTCTCCTCATGAGAAATGAGGATGCTGGATCTGCCCTGGGCACACTGCTGCCTTGGGCCCATTCCAGCTCTGGTGGCTTTTTCATGATGCTCCAAGGCATTTTTGACCAAGTCAGCTGCCCTTCTGGGACATCTTCAGTGGAGTCTCAGAAGAGTGGTGGCCTAAGTGATGCCAACCACCCAGCAGAGACTTCTCATCACACAGAGGAGGTGTGAAGCTGTCCCTTGAGTGAAGGACTTCATTTTCACCCTTGTGCTTTGCAGGGAGGAGACACTGGATGGGAAGAAGTGCTCTGAATATGGGGAGATCTCAGAGACATGCAGCACAGCCAAGGACCAGCTGAGCCAGCAGCCCTCCTTCAGGGGGTTAGAAACCTCCTCTAGACCCAGCTGAAGTTCTGATCTGCACCAGCACTGTGCATGAGCCCTGCTAGGAGGTTTGCATCAGGTTCTCATGAATTGGCCTGGAGTGTCTCCACTTTTACAAAGGCTCCCCAGCCCCAGTCAGAGAAGCAGCCAGCAGCAAATCATCTCCTGGCACTATGTTTAGCCCCAAGCCATTCTAGGCTCTTGTCTCTATTTTCTTCTCCTCATTCAGAGGCAAACTTCATGGGGGAAATATGAAAGAAACAAATTAGAATTGCCTGGCTGGTGTGACAGTGAGGAGAACTGTGAGCTGGAGCAGCTGAATGGAATGATAAATCCCATCACTTAAACCACATAATGAATTTTCCTGGAGATTTGTCTCAGTGTAAAGAGAGAGAGAAGGGAGAAAAAGAAGTATCAAAGTCTCTTCTGATTTTGCAGAAGGGTTCCAGGCAGCTCTGAGGGAAAAGTGTAAAGCTGAAGAGTTGATGCCTGCAGCACATCCAAATAAGTTCCCTGGCCTTAATAGTCCTGGGTGCAATTTCAATGAGATGTCAAATCATCTTTGCCTTCTCCACTGGCATTTGGTCTAATAACATTATTCTGTCCAAGGAGCCTGGAGTACTAACGTGTTCCAGGAGTAATTCTGTGGCTATATATAGAAAAAGAGGAGTTTTTTTTGCATTAGAAGAAAACATTTTTGTGCTGTGGGGGTTGGAAAATCCTTTGGGTGACCTTGGATAAGTCACTGTCCCTCTCAGTGCTTGGTTCTCCTTCCCTCTCTGTCCTTCTTGTGTCTGTAGGTGTCAAGGTCTTTGGGGCAGGAGCCACTTTAAGCTGTGTCCTTCATAGCACACACCACCATGCTCCTCCAGGAACCTGCCAGACCAGTCAGAGGACTCTGAAATGCTTTATTATTATTATTTATTTCTGTATTATTAAATATCAAATAGCTAGATATGGTGAATTACAACCTGGAGGCCAAGAGTTAGGTCCCAGCTGTTGCTCCAGTGTCAGGATGTCCACAGGAGTGAGAGGCACAGATTAGCACGGCTCCCCAGCCTGGAAAGGGAGTTCACCATGACATGGAGCCTTTCTTTGGAGGGGTCTGCAGTAAAACAGGGAAGAAACATGAAAGAATCAAACTTTCCCTCAAAAGCAGACCTCAGGAACCCCAAGACATGCCCAGTACAACCTCCTTTTCCAGTGAACTCTAAAGAAACCCATGTTTGATGAATGGCTATCCAGAAGGTTGACAGTGTTCCTCTGGATATGTCTCCTCAGGCATGAGGGAATCTGTTCTAGATGGATTTTGGTGACTGCAAACAAGTAAAGCTAGTTCCTTTCCATGAAGGCTGCATATGGAGTAGGAGGCTGGGAAAAGAGCCTGGGACCTCATCAGCCTTGTGAAGCTCCTAGCAAGGTGGGAGTCAAGCTCTTCTCCCAGGTTACCAGGGAGAGGACAAGAGGAAATGGCCTCAAGTTTCAGCAGGGGAGGTTTAGATTGGAGAGCAGGGAAAATCTGATCAGTGAAAGAGTTGTTAGGCATTGGCCCAGGCTGCCCAGGGCAGTGGTGGAGTCACCATCCCTGGGGAGGTTTAAAAAGCATCTAGGTGTGGTGCTTAGGGCCATGGTTTAGTGACATGTCTAAGCAAAGAAAGGAAAGGCTTGCAGGCTGAGTTCAGAGGAAGCACCACCTCCAGCTCCCAGTAACCATCTAATCATAGAACCATAAACTGGTTTGGGTGGGAAGGAACCATTCAAGGTCATCTAGCCTAACACCCTGCAGTCACTAGGGACAGCCCCAGCTAGATCAGGTTGCTCAGAGCCCCAGTCAACCTGACCTGGGATGGTTCCAGGGTTGGGACATCTCCCACCTCTCTGGGCAACTTGGGCCATGCTCTCACCACCCTCAGTGTGAAAAAATTCTTCCTTCTCTCTAGCCTAAACCTCCTTTTTTTAAATCTCCCACTCTGTCCCTGTCCTCAGCAACCCCTCCAGGCCCATCCATCTAGCCCAAGAATGGACACTTATGGATCTGGTGCCCAAGGTACATTAGCTGCATTGATCTGCCCTGGTGGCCCCAGGCGAGACGCCTCCAGTTCCAGGCACTCCATTACTGGGAGCAACAGGCATGACAACTCTTACACACAGAGGCACCAGCCTACTTACAGCTGGTAAATGAACCTTGGAACTTACATAAAGCAGAAGGTAATGAAGAGTAATAGAAGTTTTAAGCAATTCATTTTTTTCCCCCTCTCTCCCTCTCCCTTCTCCTTCCCACCAGCTCTTTTGCCTTCCCCCCCTTTCCTTCAAGGGCTAGAAGGTGAGTGCTTGTGTCCTGCTCAACCAGGAGCCCTAAGAGGACAATTGTGGTGGATAGCTGCTATTTAGGTCCCATGGGTCCCACCTCATGACCTCTGTTGTTACCACAGCCAGGGCTGGTGGGGAGGGAGATCAGTGACACAGGAAGGGGGGAAGCAACTGAGCAACCACCCCCCCTCTCCCCTCCCAGCAGTGTTGAAGAAAGATTTCTACCCTAAAAAGGCTTCAGATTATTGCCCAAAGAAGAAAAGTGTAGGAAGTGCTTATTTGAGTACAGACAAGGTAAAAGTGTTATGGAATTCATCAATCTGAGACTTAGAACAACAGAAGAATTTTTGCCCCCCTTTTTTACTCATTTCCCCTGGCTGGGCTGTGGGACTGAGTCCTGGCTGAATACTTCTGCAACTAACTGGCTCCTAACTGCCCCAACTCTACCTCCTAGCCTCAGATCTCAGCTTAAGAACAGTAGGAACTCCTCATGGGGTGCATTGAAAGTCAGTGCCCTCATCAGCCTTTTAGGCTCTGTGTGTGTGTGTATGAATGCATGTGAGTGTCTGTCTCTGTGCTCCATCAAGAACTCATTTCAGTTGCTTGGGTTTTGACAGGTGAACACAGGAAGGAGGTTTCAAGGATGAAGCTTAGCAGCTCAGCAAAGATCTTATCCAAGAAGCTGCCCCAAGCTCAGCAGAGATGTGATTCTTGGGGACTGAAGGTCCCTGAAAGGCAATTGCTTGCATTTTGGGAGGCTGGCTTGTAACTAGCTATTGGGATAAAGCAGAGGATCCTGATGCAAGGTTTTGGGTGGGCCAGGGCTCCAAAGGCTAGTTGGCTTTGGAGATGCAGGTACTGGGAATGGCTTACAGCTGTCTGATGTCAGCTCACCAGCTTCAGGCAGATTTAGTGCAGCCTAATGCCAGGCTTTGTGTCCTAGCATTGTCCATGCACTGATGAGCTGAGAGTGGTGGCACACCTCCCACCCCTGAGACCTTTCCCAGAGGAGAGAAAAGCTGTGTCTGCAGTGGCCTGTCTCAGCTGAGTGGGAATGGGAAGGCTGAAAGCCAAAGGAATAATTCAGAAAATTACAGAAAAATGCCAATTTAATTCCTTCCTATTTCCTGAAATATTTATGGCCCTGGAAAGCTCCAGATGTGCTGGAAACCAATTGTTCTGAAAATACTTCATTGCAGAGATTAAATTTAGAGCCACAGAACTGCTTAGGTTGGAAAAGACCTTTCAGATCATGGAGTCCAACCACTAACCAGCACTGCCAGGTCACCACTAAGCCACGTCCCTCAGCACCACATCTCCATGGCTTTTAAACCCTTCCAGGGATGGTGACTCCACCATTGCCCTGGGCAGCCTGGGCCAGGCCTTGACAACCCTTCTGGGGAAGAAGTTGTTCCAAATGCCCAACCTAAACCTCCCCTGGCACAACTTGAGGCTGTTTCCTCTTGTTCTATCACTTGTTCCTTGGTAGAAGGGACCAAGCCTCACCTGGCTCCAACCTCCTTGGAGTTGGTGACCCAAGGGCAGGGCTTGGTAAGGTCTTTAATTTTTTTGCTGTTGTTTGGAGAGAGAATGTAGGCATTAAGAACATTCCTGGGACTCCTCCTTGCTGCAGGGTCTCACTCACTTCTCCCTGGAGGGAGAGTGTCACAGGGATGGAGTCAGCCTCTTCTTGATGGGAGCAAGCAATAGGACGTGAGGCAGCAGGCACAAACTGGGACAGAGGAAGTTCCACCTAAAGAGAAGGAGGAACTTCTTGACTTTGAGGGTGCCAGAGCCCTGGCCCAGGCTGCCCAGAGAGGCTGTGGAGTCTCCTTGTGTGGAGAGATTCAAAAACCATCTGAACACAATCCTGAGTAATGAGCTCTAGGATGCCCTTGCTAGAGCAGGGAGGTTGGACTGGGTCACCTCTGGTGCTCCCTTCCCACTTGAACCACCCTGTGGTTCTGTGACTGCTCTGGCAAGGATCACAGCTGGCAAAAGCACTCTGGTGGGAGCAAGCCACCAGCTAACAGCATCTCTGGGCCAAGGTCTAATAGATTAAAGACCAAGCTGGAGCACCAGAAACCCCAGCTCTGCTCTCAAGCACCCGTTGCATGATCTGGAGCAGAGCTGTGGCTTCCCATTTCCTTCTGGGGAAAGGGAAGCTGTTGTTTCCACATGGTCTGAGCTGTCAACCACAAGGGTGGTTTGTTGTGACTAGAGGTGGAATTTGCTGTTCCAGGCAGCATGGCATTGAGGTTTGCAGTGCAAATTACACTTCCCTTTATTTGGGCTTCAGATTATGGAACCAAAATTGAATTGAAACTCTTTGCAGAAAGGTAATTTTTCCTAATCACTCACACTGCTGCACAGATCTCTACAACTTGATTACATTCTAATTAGATTAATTGGATGGAGAAGAATTTCTTTCTCCAAGAAGATCAACTACAAAAGACAAGCAGTTCTAGAGACTCTGTAGGGGGAAAAAAAAATTCCAACAGAAAAAAAACCCCAAACCCTCATCCCAACTTTAAACCCAAAGTACAAAATGCACAGTAGTTCAATTGTTCAGGAATTTATCAGCAGATCTGGATGAGCTACCTTTAGGTTGGGTTGGGTTTTTTCTTCCCCCTTTTCTTCCTCTTTCCACATTTTCCCTTGTGCTCTCCCTCTTTTTTGTCCTGGCCATAAATGAGATGTGGAATTCCAATTCCTCCATTGATTTTTGAGATAAAAATTTAAGAAACTTAAGTAACAAAAGGTTTCACTGCCACATTCTGCATGAGAAATGGATTGCCTTTGTTCCAGGGGCAGAAAATATTGAACTCTATAGTGCTGGGAGGTCTTTGGCCTGAATACTAATAGCCATCACTTACCAGAAATGGCCACAAGCCAAGGAGGTTCAGCATCTCCCTGTTGGCTTTGGCATCCCAACAAAGGCAGTGAGTGAGGGACAAGGGACACTAAAATAGGGTCCAGGGCTCAATTTCTCTGCTTGGCCCAATGCTGCTGAGCTGAGCTGAGCTGCCTGTGGATTGATGCCACCCAGCTTTGTGCTGGGTGCATCTGCTTGGTGGCACGTGTGGTCCTTTCAAACCAGGCTGCAGCAGGCTATTAGGAGGTTGTGCTCCTGCTGCCCTCCCTGGATTCTTCTCTTTGCCCTTTCCTCAGGCAGTGCTCACCTCCTCTGGGCACAAGTTCAAGCCAAGGTGGAAGAACTCATGGCCATAAATTCATCCTTCCCTGGGAGGCATGGGCATTGGGCAGTGTGGCTCTGCTTGGATGAAGGATGTTGGGCTGCAAATGCAGCTTGCTGGTGGCTGGGGACCCAGGAGGGCTGTGGGGAGATGCCAGCTGGAAACTCATCCTTGAAGCTCCTGCTGTCCCTCAGCCCCAGGATGAGAGGCGTCAGGGCCCGTTAACTTCAGGGAAGGACATGGAAGCTTCTCAATTGCTCTCTGTTGTCTCTTAAAACTCCCTGACTAGATCAGAAAGGAAACTTGGCCACTTGACCTTCACTGTGCCCAAGCAGGTCAATTATAAGGGCACAGAGGAGAGCAGATTTATTCTGGGGACTCTCAGCTCAATGCAACTCTTTCTTTTGTTGAGCAGCCCTACAAAGATGCCGACAAACCCCTGCCCTCCTGCTCCCCAACCAGCCATCTGCAGCTGCATGACCATCTTCACTGCTACAGGATAGAGCACAGAGCTCTCTTCTTCTTCACTCAGAGCCATTTGTTTCCCTGCTGGACAGGTGGCAGATTTATGCCTCGCTAGTTCAGTGGCTCCACGAGGTGTTTGGCTGGATGGCTGGAATGCTAAGTGAGCTCTGGAGTTTGAAATATGAAAAGTATTTGGACAAAGCAGATAGGCCACCTTGAAGATATAATCCCCAGGAATAATGACAAGGCTTGGCAAAGCCAAAGCAAGCAAGAGCTGGAATTAATAGCAAGAGATCTATTAGAGGGATTAGCAGCATGTTGTAACACTTGCAATGCTTTATCTCTGGGTGGTGGTGGCAGGAACTATCTGTTTCCCCCAAACAAGTGGCTAGGGGATGATTTATAGATTGGGGAAGGTGGAGAGAAACTTGGCACACTGGAATTTCCAAACCTCTGAGCTTTGGCTGAGGGTGAGGGATGGTGACTTGGCCCTCAGGGAACATCTCTGTTAGAGTCTTAGTTGGGATCAAGATGTGCCTGTGAATGGATTCACTTTGCTGTCCCCACTGGTCATGTCCCTCAGGGTTCTCTGCTGGGACCAGTGCTGGTTAATATCTCCATCAGTGACACAGTGGGGTCAAGTGCACCTTCAGAGAGTTTGCAGGTGACACCAAGCTGGGTGTTGTGGTTCACACACTGGAATGATGGGATCCATCTGGAGGGACCTGGACAAGCTGGAGAATTGGGCTCACATGAATCTTGTGAGGTTCAAAAAGGCCAAGGCCAAGGCCCTGCACATGGATCAGGTCAACCCCCAGTATCAACACAGGCTGGAGATGTTGGAAGGGATGGAGACCAGCCCTGCAGAAAGAACTGCAGGTGCTGGTGGGTCAAAAGCTGAAGATGAGCTGGCAATGTGTGCTCCCAGCCCAGAAACCAACCCTGCTCTGGGCTGCATCCCCAGCAGCATGGCCAGCAGGGCAGGGAGGGGATTGTGCCTCTTCTCTGCTCTGGGGAGACCTCCCCTGCAGTGCTGGGGCCAGTGGGGGGGTGGTTGTGGGGGGGTGGGTTGGACTAAATGACCTTGAATGGTTCCTTTCAACCCAAAGCATTCCATGATTCTGTGTTTTGATTCACCCTCTGGTATCATCCTGAGAGCTCCTGCCCATGATGGGAGGGTGTGCTTTGGGGGCACCATGGCTATGCCCAGAGCACAAGATACAGCTGGGGCTGCTCCAAAGCCTCTCTCCTCAACTCATCCATCAGAGTGGTTAATGTAGAGAGAACCAAGCATACAACTGTTGCCTTTGTTTCCAAGGGAGAAGCTTTTGGGGAGAGGCAGCAGTGCTTGGTACTTCCTGCACCTGCAGCAGCTCTGTGCTGTGTCTCCAGGTTGTCCTCCTGGGCAGGCAGGAGACCACGAGTCACTTCTGAAGAGGGAAGGGCCTGACATTTTGTCAGCACCAAGTGGACAGCTGAAGTGTCTGTAAGGCACAGATATGTCTCCATCTACACATATGAAAATGGCTAATTGGAGCTGTCAAAGGTCTGAGGGCTGCACTTTACAGCCTCAGCCTTCTTGGGGGTGATTCTGTCTGGGCCATTGGGAAGATTGAATGAAAAATGAAGTAGGAGATGGAAAACTTCTCTCCAGGACCACACAGCAGGGGTGGAGAACTTCTGGATCTTCAGGTCTATAATATTTAGCTGTCTCTGATGGGGAAAGGCTGAAGGGGTAGCCTAGAGAAGGCTGAGGGGGGATCTGATCAATGCTTATCAGTACTTCATGGGTGGGGTCAGGAGGATGAGGCCAGGCTCTGGTCAGTGGTGCCCAGGGGCAGGACAAGAGGGAACAGGCACAGACTGGAACAGAGGAAGTTCCATCCAAACCTAAGGAGGAACTTCTTGACTTTGAGGGTGCAGAGCCCTGGGCCAGGCTTTGCAGAGAGGCTGTGGAGTCTCCTTGTGTGGAGAGAATCCCAAGGCAGCTGGAGGTGACCCTGGGCAAGCTGCTGTGGGTGCCCCTGCTGGAGCAGGAGGTTTGGTCTAGATGCTCCCCAGAGGTTCCTTCCAACCCCTAACTTTCTGTGATTCCTTCCCAAACCTGGCTCAGGGTGTAAATGGCAAAGCTCTCCTGGCCTGCCAGGGGAGGTAAAGGCAACCTCTAACCCTTGATGTCTCACTGACACATAATAAATCCTGGGATGCTTACAGGCTCTTGAACCTCCTGGTCCATGGCACAGCCTGAGCAGGTCCTTCTATGTTTCCTGGTGCTTGTTAGCTAGGTTTAAGAGAACAGGAAAAAAAATCAGATTTAGTAATTTCTTTTACAATATTCCCCTAAAAGGAGCCTCATAAAAAATGAATTCCACTGAATGTGCTTGTTTCTAAATTGGGAACATGTGTCCAAGTGAATTTGTAGCTCAGGAAATGAAGGACAAACTGCCTGGGATGAGAGATATGCAGACAGGCTGCTGCCCTCTCCCTACCCTTGGTGCCTGCTGGCTTCTCCTGCCTGCCTGGGCATCCCTGCAGGCTGCTCCCTAAATTTATTGCACCCATGGCACCTCACCCTTGCCTCATCCAGCCAGACAATGCCACCCACAGCTCCTGGCCCTCAGTTTGCAGTGTTGGTATTAGATGACAGAATCAGAGAATGTTAGGGGTTGGAAGGGACCTCTGGGGTTCACCCAGTCCAACCCCACTGTTCCAGCAGGGTCACCCACAGCAGCTTGCCCAGGGTCACCTCCAGCTGCCTTGGCAATCTCTGCNAGAGTAGAGGAGGAGGAGAACCTCCCTTGACCTGCTGGCCACACTCTTCTTGATGCAGCCCAGGATGCCATTGACCTTCTTGGCCACAAGGGCACTTTGCAGCCTCATGGTCACGTTGTTGTCCACCAGCACTGCCAGGTCATTTTCCACAGAGCTGCTTTCCAGGAGGTCAGTCCCTAACCTGTCCTTCTCCAGGAGGTTTTTCCTCCCCAGGTGCATTACCCTACACTTGCCCTTGTTGAATTTCATAAGGTTTTTCTCTGCACACAGCAACAGGCTGATGCTTCATCCCTGGAGCTTCCCTTGGGGCTTGCTCCCTGACTTGCTGAGCTCTCTTCCACCCCAAAATCAGGAGCCTGACACTCAACCTGAAGGAGGAACAATTTTCCTGCCCTGCCAAATGTTTGGGGTTCAGCAAACCACATCTGCCAAGCAGGCTGGGATGGGGAGAGGAGATCTCAAACACCATTGGCAGTAGGAAAGCTTGGCAGAGTAAATTGCTTTTGATCTGTGCAAATAATTCCCTTGGCAGTTCTGGGGAGGTTTTTGTTCCCATTTCTGCTGTGTTAACTTCATGTTTGTAATAATTAATTTCACAATAATCAGCCCAGCATTGTGAAAGGCAGACTCATTTCAAACCAGAAATTCCTTTTATTTTGCAAATATCAAGGCTGAAACATGAACAAAACCAAAAATGTCCTGAGGCAGGCAGAGAGGAGGGGGCTTGAGAGAGCTCCTCTGTGCAGAAGCTCAGTTTTACCAAATAGAGATTTTCTGAAGTCCCAAATTCCTCCTTGTGCTGAGGACTTAATTGACCTCCAGGTCACTATTTTTTTTCCTTCAACATTCTTGGTCTTTAAAGTGTGATATAGTCTTGCTACAACCTTTGCCAGGGCAGCAGCAATCCTCCTCCCCCTCAACTCTGCCCTAGGGAAGGCTAATGGTCTCCAGGGGTGAATCAAGAAGAGTGTGACCAGCAGGTCAAGGGAGGTTCTCCTCCTCCTCTACTCTGCCCTGCTGAGGCCACAGATGGAGTCCTGGCTCCAGGTCAGGGCTCCCCAGTTCCAGAGAGACAAGGAACTACTGGAGAGAGTCCAGCAGAGCCCAGAAAGATGCTGAGGGCAGGAGGAAAGGCTGAGAGCCCTGGGGCTGCTTAACCTGGAGAAGAGCAGCCCCACAGGGGAGCTGATCAATGCTCAGCAACAGCTAAAGGCTCAAGGGGGGCAAGAGGCTGGGGCCAGACTCTGCTGAGTGGTGCCCAGGGACAGGCCAAGGGGCACTGGGCACAAACTGGAAGCCAGGAGGTTCCAGCTGAGCAGGAGGAGAAACTTGTTTGTTGTGAGTGTGCAGAGCCCTGGCCCAGGCTGCCCAGAGAGGTTGTGGAGTCTCCTTGTGTGGAGAGATTGCCAAGGCAGCTGGAGGTGACCCTGGGCAAGCTGCTGTGGGTGACCCTGCTGGAGCAGGGGATTGGATTGGATGATCCCCAGAGGTCCCTTCCAGCCCCCACCATGCTGGGATTCTGTGTGATCCTTGTGCTGAGGACTTCATTGGTCTCCAGTTCATTGTGTTTTCTCCTCCTCCTTTAATATACTTGGGTTTTGAGGTGTGATATAGTCTTGCTGGAACCTTCTCCAGGGCAGCAACAATCTTCACTAGCTGAGCCCTTTTCTTTTTTGGGGTGAACAGTATCCCAGGGAGGGAAGAGTGCAGCCAGAACAACAGGGAACATGTCCAATAGTGTGGTGTGAGCCCTCATCAGTTACTCAGTATGGTGTGAGAGAGAGAGAGAGGACAGGAGAAGGTGTTTAAGCAGGAAGCTGCAGGACTAAACCTTCCTTCCTTCATGGGGAGATTGCCCAGTGGAGCTCTGCTTTTGACCAGTGATTTATAAGCTGGTGCCACCCAGATGGACATCACCCATGATGCTAGGGGAGCTGGTTGAGGTTTGTTTTGATTTGCTTTTATTTTTTATGTGATCTTTTGGGGCTGGAACCCCTTGTGCACCCTTGGCTGCACCCTGCCTGCCTGTAGACATGCAGCTCTTGTCTTCCTGCTGATGATTAACCTGCTGGTTAATTGAGGAGAGTGCCTGGCTCTTTTGCTAGCTTTCAGGCTCTGCTTCTCTCCATTAAAACTATGGAAAACCAAGGAGCAATGCAAGTCATTTTATGGGTAATGAAAAGGGTCAAACACATTTGCTCTTTGATGAAAGGAGCTGTAGTAAATCCTTAAGTGGGAGCTGGATGGATCAGGGTTTCTGAGCAGAGACAGGCAGAGGAAAAATGAGGAGGTGAGCTGGGCTGCTAGGTCAGGCTGGGAGGAGAGATGGCTGGATGGATTAAATACAGATCTACTTAACCATCCATCTATCTGTCCTCAGTCTTCATCTAGGAGGAGAGCTTGCTCCATAGGATGGGAAATGGATCAGGGCTTAAGAAGGGAGATGGATAGCTGGAGGAACAGATGGATGGTTGGGAAGCCTTCTGCCAATCCATCTCCATCCCTCCTTACACCTAAATCTTTATCTAATCTAGTGAAGGCAAGCAGATAAATAGCTGGAAACCTAAGCAGAGGGAGAAACAGGGAAAGAATTCAGGATAGTGTGAAAAGAGAGAGAGAGAGGCTATCCTCAACCCTCCCAAAAATGCAGGTGGACAATGAAGAAGAGAGAGGACACAGTGGTCTTGGAGCAGCCATGCCTGTCCTGCCCTTGTTCCCTGGGAGGCCACAGCTCTTCCCTGGCCTTGCTGAAGTCTGCTGATAACCTTGCAGGTCTTTGCTGCTCACTCAGGCTCTGCCTTCAGAGGTAATAAATTTCAGAGGAGGGAAGGAAAACCAGAAAAAAGTAAAATTCAAATGAAAAAGATCCTTTTTTTGCCTTGCCAGCTGCTCATGTCCCCTGTCCTCAGGCCTGAACACAGGATCATTCAGCAGAAAGTCATTGGGGAAGTCATTGCATTGGTTTGTTCTATGCAAATAACATTGCACTTCAGAGCCTCTGGAACTGCAGCATCAACCAAACTGAGCAGCTGGAGGATGTTCATCCTGGTCCTCCTGCCTGCACACACAGGAGGCCCTGCTCTGCCCTTGAGACCTCTGTGGCCACCCAAAGGAGCTGGTCCCCAAGATGTGTGTTGCTGTAGGAGAACAAGAGCTGACCTGACTGGCTTTGGGAAACCAGGTAGCTTCTCTCTGCCTTGGGAGTGGTGATCCAGGAGCAGTCAACAGTCATTGTCCAGCTTCCCAGGGAGGAGAACGCAAATGTAGGGATGTGTCTAGAGCACAAGTGTTGTGAGGAGGAGCTGAGGGAACTGGGCTTGGTTGGTCTGGAGAAGAGGAGGCTCAGGGGAGACCTTCTCACTCTCTGCAGCTCCCTGAAAGGAAGCTGAAGCCAGGTGGGGGCTGGTCTCTTCTCCCATGTAACAAGTGACAGAACCAGAGGAAACAGCCTCAAGTTGCACCAGGGGAGGTTTAGATTGGATAGAAGGAACAATTTGTCCACAGAAAGAGTTGTCAGGCATTGGCTCAGGCTGCCCAGGGCAGTGCTGGGGTCACCATCCCTGGAGGGCTTCAGAAAACAACTAGATGTGGTTAGGGCCATGGTTTAGTGGCATGGGGGTGCTGGGTTGATGGTTGGACTTGGTGATCTTGGAGGTCTTTTCCAGCCTTAATGAGTCTATGATTCTGTGTTTAGGAGCTGGGTGCTGCTCTATGCATCTCCAGAGAGCATCCAGCTGGGGACATCCCTCCAACTCTTGGTCTTCTCCTCTTCCAGACTCCTTTTCCAAAACCATGCCATGAAGCCTAGTCCCCCATTATGACTGTCCACTCACCACACCTCTTCCCTTCCAGATCCCCTCCCAAAACCGTGCAATGAAGCCAGCTGCACCCTGATGACACTTCACCCTGATGACACTTCACTAGCCAGTGCTGCCCCAGTCCCCCTGCAGCACCCTGGGCCTCTCACTGCAGTAACTATCCCTGCTCCCTCTCCATCCTGAGCTGTTACTTTGACACCAATTTAAATCCTCTCTTCCTCTGCCAGGATCGATAAGGGAACGGAGAGTGATGTTTCAATAGTAACCAGCATGGGAATGAATTGAGTGATGAGCTGGGTGCTGTGCTCACAGGCAGGGCACAGCCCCTCCCTTGTCTGGAAAGATCCTGACCCTGACTGCTTGGATGCCAGCAAAAGTGCTGATTGATTCATGACCTTGGGCTGAAGTCCTGAGCAAAGGAAAGAGGCAGAGAGAGAGGAGGCAAAGGATCACAGGACATGGTGTCTTTGTCCCAATTTATCTGATTCCACCTTTTTTAGCCTCTTCCTCACCATGTCCCAGTGCCATGCTTGTCAGTTCCTAGGAATAAGGATGCCTTTATGGCTCCTTACTCATCTCCCACTGGGGATTTTGTGCCCCAGGCTGTGTCAACTGGCACAGCTCTGCACAGTCCAGTGAACTCCCCCTGAGAGTCCCCAGTGTGGCCAAGGTGTGAGGAGGGGGGGCTGGAATAGGATTTGGGGGTGAAAGATGGGTGCTGGGATAGGATTCTTTGGTGAAAGGTGAGTGAGCAGGAGCTGCAATAGGGTTCTTGGGTGTTAGGTGGATGTGCAGGAGCTGCAGTAATGTTCTTGGGTGTTAGGTGGGTGAGCAGGAGCTGCAGTAGGATCCTTAGGTGTTAGGTGGGTGAGCAGGAGCTGCAATAGGATTCTTGGGTGTTAGTTGGATGTGCAGGTGCTGCAATAGGGGTCTTGGGTGTTAGGTGGGTGAGCAGGTGCTGCAACAGGATTATTGGGTGTTAGGTGGGTGAGCAGGAGCTGCAGTAATGTCCTTGGGTGTTAGGTGGATGTGCAGGTGCTGCAATAGGGTTCTTGGGGTGTTAGGTGGGTGAGCAGGAGCTGCAATAGGATTCTTGGGTGTTAGTTGGATGTGCAGGACCTGCAATAGGGTTCTTGGGTGTTAGGTGGGTGAGCAGGAGCTGCAATAGGGGTCTTGGGTGTTAGGTGGGTGAGCAGGTGCTGCAACAGGATTATTGGGTGTTAGGTGGATGTGCAGGTGCTGCAACAGGATTATTGGGTGTTAGGTGGATGTGCAGGTGCTGCAATAGGGTTCTTGGGGTGTTAGGTGGGTGAGCAGGAGCTGCAGTAGGATTCTTGGGTGTTAGGTGGATGTGCAGGTGCTGCAATAGGGTTCTTGGGGTGTTAGGTGGGTGAGCAGGAGCTGCAATAGGATTCTTGGGTGTTAGGTGGGTGAGCAGGAGCTGCAATAGGGTTCTTGGGTGTCATCCTTTAGGTGTTTTTCCCAGTTTAGAGAAACCTGTGGGTATTTCCCCTATGCCAAGGGCACTGTCCCCTGCCATGCATTGGTTGGGGTGGTTTGGGCTGGTTTTCTGTGTCCCCCTGTCCATTCTTCCCCAGGCCAGTGCCTTGCCAAACCCCTCTGTCCTGGTAAGACCTAACCCTGTGACAAGCCAGTTGCTTAGCAGGGATGGAAGTCAATGGGGAGCTGAGAGAGTGGAGGATTTTCATACCTATCCCTCTCTAACTGCTGTGGAGAGGGAAAGTTCATTGGTTGTCAATATTACCCTGCTGAGATAAAAGCTTAAGAAGCTGCTTTGCAGATGCCCACTGTGAGAAGCATGCTAGAAATGTTTCCAGAGTAAGAGATACATCACAGATCATGGTTGTTCCCACTGAGAATGATCCCAGCTCTGGCACTTTCCAGGGACACCCTTAGGAAATGCAATCTACTGGCACTGGCACAATCAAACACTTATTGTTCCCAGGTACCAAATTGGCCACCTGGGAATTAATGCTGAGTGCCTTGCTCTTAGAGGTAGCTCTTCCATATGTCAGGCTGAAAATGAGTTCACAAACAAAGGGGGTTAACATCATCACCCTGCCAGGAGGGAAACTGAGGCAGGGGCAGTCCCACTTGTGGCTGCTGTGCCTGTCAGTTGGTCACTGGTGAGAGCCTACACACAGAGGTGACTGTGAACTCAGCTTGTGAGGTGACTCAGCTCACAAGAAGCTGCCATGGTGTGCATGCTGGATCCATGCTTCCCACCACCTCTAACCACCTCAGTTACCTCTCTACCTTCTCAATGTCTTGGCTCCCTTCAAGCAAGTGTGGCAGAGGAGCAGAAGTTCAGGATGCTTCTGCCAACATCCATCAAGAGCAGCTGAGCAGAGGAGAAAGTCCCCACCAATGCCCTGAGTGAAGCTCCCAGCACCCCCACCCACTTGCCTAGGTGTCAGCAGGGAGGAAGACAGAGGAGACAGTGATATCAAAGGTCTCAGCCAGAAGTCACCATCACCCAGGAGACACAAACCTGCAGGAAACCAGCCAGTTTGGAGTCTGAGATTCATCTAACTATTTTGGTTTTTTTCCCTTCTGATTTTTCTGGGTGACTGGGTCTGTGTGGATTGTGGAGGAGAAACTCCACTGGCTGCAGAACCTTCACAGGGAGGCTGAGGAGGGGGTGGGAGAGAGACCCAGTGAGAACCAGGACCTGGAAGAGAGATGGGGAGAGGCTTTTGAGCAGGGCCTGTTGGGACAGGACAAGGGGTGATGGTTTGAAACTAAAAGAGTTGATTGAGACTAGATAGAAGGGAGAAATGTTTTCCACTGAGGGTGGTGAGAGCCTGGCCCAGGTTGCCCAGAGAGGTGGGAGATGTCCTAGCCCTGGGACCATCCCAACTCAGGTTGTTTGGGGCTGTGAGCAACCTGCTTTAGTTGCAGATGTCCCTGGTGACTGCAGAGGGATTGGACTAGATGACCTTGAAAGGTCCCTTCCAAACCAAACCATTCTCTGATTTTATGAACATCAGGCAAAATGGCCAAATTTACTTGAGAGGAGCTGAGCTGAGGCAGGAACCCTTCCCTCCTCAGTGCCAGCCTGTAACCATGCCCCTGTGGCTCTCCTGGCACTACCTCAGTAGAATTACATCAATTTTCTATATAGAAATGTGGATTTCATTTAACCCTTTGAGTGGATATCTGCCTAGATGTTCTGGACCTGCCTAGGGAAGCCACAGAAAGTTGTTTATTTCAGCCTAATTCAAGTGATTTCTGTAGTTTATTCTGCAGAGTGGGTTTAGCAGGTGAGCTCTTTGGGCAAATCATTGCTGTATTAATGATACCTAACCTAAAGCCACTAAGCATGCCTGAAAAGGAATATCTCAGAGCTGCTCTGGAGATGGATGGGAGCAGGCAGGATGTGTTTGTAAAGTTCCACGTAGTCAAATCAAACTGGAACTCATTAAATACAGCAAAATAATTCACTGAATAATTCACTCCAGCTGAATAAGAAAGATTTGGAGAACCTGGGGTTGTTTGGTTGAAAAATCAGCTTGTTTTTATGATCCTGTGGATGTGACAAAGCAAAAAATATGAGGTGAAGGTGGAGAGCTCTGTCACCTTGGTGTCAAAGGCCTTCCATGGAGCAAGGTTTATTAAACGTGAAGACTGACAAATCCTGACTAGAGAGAAGGCATTTTGCTGGGGAGGGTAATTACCAGCAGCCCAGCTGACCTGGGGACAGAGGAGACTTTTGAGCATGTGACATCTTTCCTGCTAAGGTGAGATGTGTCTTCCAGAGGAGCTGCTGGAGTTCCAGTGAAGCCCTGAGGTTGGGTCAGCTTGGACCCATCCCTCAGGTCTGTGGGAGAGAGCTCTGTACCAAGCCAGGCTTTGAGAGTGGTGGTGGGGGGGAGCAGTAACCATGCATCTCCTTGTTTTTCTTGCCCTCCAGCTCATCCCTGCCTCCAGGCATCTCTAGCTGGGGTGAGGAGCTGCTTCAGCCCCAGCAGGGCTGTGTGTGCAGCATGACTTGCACGAACAGGTCTGTGCTGCAGCTTTTTCTCCTTGCAGAGCCAGAAAGCAGCTCCAAGTGCAGCTGAGGTTTATGAGGGGACACAGGCTGGTGGAGGTGGGGGCTGGTTCCAGCGGTGTGTGTGCCAGGAGTGCTCTGCCTACCTGAGTCACCTTCCCCAAGCAAGGAGAACAATCTGCTCTTAAAGTCTGAAGTGAGGAAAAAAGCTGTTTCCCTCCTGTACTGGTTTCCAGGCAAACCTCAGATCTGCTCCTGAGTGCCAAGACATCTCTGCAACATAGGAAGCCACCATCCTTGCTTTACACCTCTGGCAGAGATGAGCTGGTGAGTAACCCCTTCCTCCTTTAACCCCCTTCCCACCCCTGGCCAGGTGACTCCACAGGGCACTCAGGAATCTCCCTGCAGAAGCAAAAGCTTTAAACAAAATACAATTTTCCAGTTCATTTCAGTTAATCACAGAGTCTATGTTCCAGGATGATCTTGTGAGTGTTGCCTATGGAGAGCAGCACTGCCTGATTGGCATTCCATTACCAAACAGCTAAGCCATTCATAATGCAAAAAAACAGACTTGATGGAAAGATTTGATTCAGTTTTCAAGCTAGACTAATTCAAACCTCAGTGCTCTATAAATCAGAGCAAATGTTCTTGATAAAAAAAATATAGCTGGAGCCCACATGCAGCATCAGATCTATGATTTATGCCTGTATCCCATTAAACTGAAGGACAAGTGAGGGGAGTATGGAGCTGCCACTGAATGCTAGATCCCAGCCTGCCCTATAATAACCATGTTCAGGGACTGCTGGAATAACCTCCATGGCCAAGGGACATTTGGGGACATGCTGTTTTCCTTTGGGGAGGGAGCACTGCTAAACAGTGTCTTCCTCTTGCTGCCTGCAGGGACAGCAAAGCCTGCAGAGAGGCAGAGGCTGGAGCAGAGCAGATTGGGCGGCACCATGAGCATACACAGGAGGTCCCAGCCACAGCTGGTTCCAGGGCAGCTACAGCTCAGCTACAGATACAACCCCCACACCCTGAGGATGCTGCACTGCAGACTCAGACACTGTTGTGAGATGTTGTCTTGACATTGTACCATGAGCTGCTCTGACCATGGGGACATTCACCCTGCTCTCCTCCATCCTCTTCCCTGTGGAACACAGGTGTGAATTGTGCTTGCAGTTTCACACTGTAAACCAGACTTCCCCAAATCTTGGAAGCTGTATTGGAGAAATCTGCACCCTAAAAAGCTGATTAAGGAATGAAATAGCAGTAATTTGGGGGGAGAAATGCAAAAGAACCAAAAGGTACAGGATGGAGCATCCCTTCCTGCAGAGGATGCTGTCTGACCTCCACCACCTTCATTCCCTCAGGGCAGGAGCTGAGCTGCAGAGATGCCAAGTGGCTCCTCCAAGTGAGGGCTGTTGGAGAGGGAAGAGTTGAGCCAGGACTGCTCACCCTTGAGCTGCAACAGAAGGAAGCTGTCCAGAAAATGCCCTGCATTCCTTCCCCCTAAACTTCCTTATCTGACAGAGCTTCACCACCCTTGGAAAGCCCAACATCTTTTCCAGCCTTGGCATGATGAGGAGTGTTGGAGGCTGCACCAAATTCCCAGGTCTGGGTTTTTAAGGTCTGCTCCCCAGGAATGAATTTAGAGGCAGATCTCCCTGCTACTCTTTACTTTCTCTATAGTTCATCAGGTACTGGGTGGAGCCCAGGGCTGTTAACATCTGTTGGCAAGCTAGAGCTCAGAGGGAGAAGGATGCCATCGTTCAGGAACTGCCACTGACATTTTAAAGGCCACGTCTGAAATCTCCAAACAATTAAGAAGCATCTCTTTTACATTCCCTCCCTAGCTGAGGCATTAGGCAGTCAAGGCACCAGCTGAGAAGTCCATGTTGATCTTGACAGGAGAAAGCTACCATTAATGAATAAAGGAGCACCAGCAAAAGAGAACTTTCAGGTGGAGCCATCATAACTCAATCCAAACAGTTACATCAGGGTCTGTTCTTTGGAGGAGTCTAAGAAGCAGTTAAATAATAATAATAATAACAAAAAGCCCAAGAGATGACATCTTATTTTCTTTTCCTTTGACAATTCTGCATCTCCTGGTTGAAGGAAGCCTAAGGTACCAAGGGCCACCCTGGAGGGGAGAGGGAAAGCTGAAATGCAAATGCATCTGCCCCTAGCCTGGGCTGTAAAAGTGCTTAATGGGGGAAGAGGAGAACAGCTCTGTGGCACTCTGCTGCACTTGCTGGACTGATTTGCCACCTGGATTTGTGCCCTTTGTCTTTCTGTCATCACTCAAACTCCTTGAGGTTGTTCAAGGGAAAGGCTTTGAACTTTTCTTGCTGGCTTCGTGTGCGTGTGGAGATATGTTCTCTTAAAAGCCCCAGCCATGCACAACCTGCACATTAGCCTTGGTCAGCCACCCCTGGTTGAAGCAGATTTAATAACTGAGTGCCATGGCTCCTGCTTCCCCTGCTTCTCTTTTTCTTCTGCTTCTCTGATGTTCTGCTTCTGTGCAGTGCCCCAGGGGCATCTCCTTCTGTGCCACTGCCCCCCGGGGGGAGGCTGCATTTCAGCTTGGTTTCAGACCATCGTGTTTCCAACCACCCCTCACAGCCCCTGGGCTGTAGCTGAGCCCTGACCCCCCCTCTTCTACCCCACATTCTTTCTATTAGAGCAGAAACCTCCATCGTGGCCTCTCTGCACGGCTCCACCTCATTGACTCCTCATTTCTTTCCTGATCTCACATCAGCCCTTCCCAGGCACCTTCCCTTTCCCTGGCTTAGGGCTGAAGGATTTCATTAATTCCCCCAAGCTCTGCCCACTTCACTGCTTTCACTAACGACTCCATCAAGCATCTACTGACATCTGGTATTTTAACTCTCCTGGCTCTTTTCACACACAGTTTTGCACATGAGCATCACTGACCTGACCATGGCAGTGCTGCCTGGGTCTGCTCTCAAGGTGAAATCACCTTCCTTGCATGAATATTTATCAAATAGACTGTGGTGACTCCTCTCTCAATGACCAGAACTCCCATTCTGTGCTAAGTGTTGTACAAAAATGCCCAGAAGTGATGATCCCTGCAAGGAACTGTGAGGACAGGGAGGGCAAATGGGGAGGATGAAGTGAAGCAGTCAGTACCTGATGGGCTGTGGCTGCAGGATACTCATCTCCTTCTCTGGAGACTTTCAAAGCCTACCTGGACATGATCATAGAATCACAGAATCATATAGAATATCAGGTTGGAAGGGATCTTAAGGATCATCTGATCCAATCTTTTATCTCCAGATGTGCAAATCCTGGGCAACCTGAGGTAGACAAATCTGCTTTAACAGAGGGGCTGGACTGGGTGATCTCCAGAGGTCCCTTCCAGACCCACCATGCTGGGATTCTGGATTCAGCCTCTCTCTGTGAGTCTCATCCTGCATATGTTGGGCAAATTAACAGGATTAACTCTTGGATGTTTTTTTTCTCCCCTCTTGAAGAGCAAAACCTCTACTTCTTGTTCTGATGGTGCCAGGTTCTGCTGCCAGCCAGGAGGATTCTTCTAAGTGAAGCAGAGGGCAGCCCATGGGAGTGCTCAGGAGACCTCCTGAGAGCATTCCTGGCGTGGGAAACAAAGCCTTAATTCATGCTAAGTCTGTTTTGCTGCAAGCTGAGCCCAAGCCTTCTCCCAGAGCTTCAAGAGGGTGACCAGTGACCCATGAAGGCAGCCCACCCTTAATCTGGGAGGACATCACAGCCTGGCAGGAAAGGAGCCAGCAGGGAGGTCTCAGGAGGCTTCCAACATCTTCCCACACGTCCCTGACACCTTCCCCACGGTGCTGATGCAGGTATGGGCTTTGAGGCTGCCCTGGGCAGAGGATTGCTTTCAAGGTGAAATCACCTTCCTTCCATTAATATTTATTAATGCAGCACCTTGCTGGCACTGTCTGAGTCCCCAGGCCAATTCCCATTGCTGTGTCCTCATTACGGCTGCCTCACAGGATCACAACCTTCCTCCTGTTCTGCTCTGGCCATCTGAGCCAGTGCCGGTGGGGAGAGTCCAGAGTGTTGCATTTGTTTAGTCTGAGGAAGAGGAGGCTCAGGGGAGACCTTGTCTCTCTCTACAACTCCCTGAAAGGAGCTTGGAGCCAGGTGGGGGTTGGGCTCTTCTCCTGGGTTACCAGGGAGAGGACAAGAGGAAATGGCCTCAGGTTGCACCAGGGGAGGTTTAGATTGGATAGCAGGAATAATTTCTTCCTTGAAAGAGTTGTCAGGCATTGGCCCAGGCTGCCCAGGGCAGTGGTGGAGTCACCATCCCTGGAGGGCTTCAAAAACCATCTAGATGTGGTGCTTAGGGACATGGTTTGGTGGCATGGGGGTGCTAGGTTGATGGTTGGACTTGATGACCTCAGAGATCTCTTCCAACATGAATAACTCTGTGGTTTCCCAACTAGAGAGTCAAAACCAATGGCGTGGGGGAAAAAAATGGAGAGAGTCACAAGATGGTGCAGGGAAAAGGAATGGAGAAAGGTGAATTCTCATGTCTGAGATCACCCAGCAGCTTAGGGCTGGAGTGAGGAGCACTGAGGTCCTTGAACCTCTGCAGGTCAAACCTTTTCAGGCAGCGCTTGTGAGCCTTGGCAGTGAGCACAGGGGAGCAAAGTCTGCAGAAAGCTGTGTGGCTGCCTCCAGCCAGAGCGTTGGATTTCAGAACTGCAGTCCCATGCAATAACAGAACTGATCCATCCGATAAGGGAGACGAAGAGGAAAGGGAAGAGACACAGCTCTCCAGTTCTGCTTGGCTCTGGTGCTTTATTCCTGAGCCAACAGTGCCTCCCCGGCAGGGCTGATCGCGCTAACGCCACGCAGGCAGAGCATCCCTCCCTGCAAAGTTCCCGAGGGGATGCACCGGCCTGGAAGGACTCGGAGCAACCAGAGCCCAGCTAAGCAAACAACTCGGTGCACTCAGCAAAAGCCTCCTCTCCCCCCACGGCAACAGGCGAGACAAAGAGCCAGCACAGCAAAGGGAGCGAAGCTGCACTCCAGACCGTATCTCAGCGGCTTTCCCCCAGACCTGACCCAGCAGCAGCCTTTGTTTCCTTCCCCGTGGCTTTGTCAGGCGCCTGGGGGAGGTTCATCAACTTCCCAAGCTCCCCCCACCCCTTTCCCACCAGGACAGTGTTTTACCAGGCAGCCTTGATTGGGAATAACTTCTACTTTCAAAAGCAAAGGAGGAATTTTGTTTGCTTGATTGTTTTCTTTATTCTTTTGGGGCTTTTTGTTGTTTAAGTTTTTCTAGTGTTTCTGGAGAGGGGTGGGGAGGAGTGGCTAGGGGTAGGAAACCACATCTTAAGGCTTTTAATTCTCTCCAGATAAGAGAACTGCACTAAATCATTTCCAAAAAGAGAGCAGAGGTTAAGATAAGGCTCTGTGCTCTTCAAAACTATCTCAGTAATTCCATTAGAGAGAGAAATGGTAACAAGCAAGCAGCTGCAGATGGAGCAATAGAGATTTTTCTGGGAGTTGAACATAATTTTTTGGTCTCAGTGGAATTAGAAGGAGCTGTCTTAAGGAACAGGCTTTTGCTCCCCTAGGGAGCCAGCCTGAAGGCATACAGCTCACAGCCTCCTACAAGATTTGCCCAGGAACCCTTCCTTGCCTGCTGGGGCACATCCATTTAGGCTGCTGGGAGGCTTTTCTGCTGAAGGAGTTGATGCCCACGGGATCCAGCTCCAGAGGAGAGCTGCCAGGTGCCAGTCAGCACTGCAGTGAGGGGCAGCCATGGGCTATGGCACTGGCTTTTGGGGAGAGGATTGTGCTCAGGAGGTTTCCCTACCAAGGCTGGAATTTGTTAAGCTTTTTGACAGTGATTTATTTATTTATTGTTATTATTTCTTTTTTTTTTTTCTCCTAGGCCTGCCTGTTGCCTGTTATAAATTTCAATATTTCACCAGGAAAACAAAACAACATAAACTCCTTGGCTTCCAGTTGACAGTTGATTTGTTTTCAAGCAGGATGTTGTGCCACAGTGTTGACATGTTGCCAATGAAAACACAAGCTCTGCTCACTCCAGTTGTCTGGGAGTCACTGTGCCTTTCCTTTTAGCAGTCCCAGCTACCTCCAGCCTCAACCTGATTTCCTCAGACCAATAAAAGAAATAACTGCTGTGCCCAAGGCTATTGAAAACTCACTCCATGATGCACAAGTCACTCACAGAACCTGCAGCCAGCACACCCTCTTTAGCTGCCTGGCATTCCCTGCCCTCCTGAGAGGAGGATGGAGGAGATGTCTCCTGTTGCTTCTCCTTCTCCAGGTCAGCTTCCCAACCATGTGTCCTGCTCAGAACCACCCAGGCTGTGTTGCCCTCTCACAGTGGCAGGCAAGGAGCCCAAGTGCTATTGAGTTGCAGTGTGGTTTCAGTCAATAGTGTGCTAACATTTGCAGCAGAACACTTCTCTTTTTCTTGCTGCTTTCTTTTTCTTTCCTGTTATTTTAAGGTTTCCAAGGTGTTAGCCCAATGAAGAGAAAGATCAGAGCTTCTTCCCTTGAGCCACAGAAAGGCCAAAGTGAGGAAGAATGAGGGAATGAGAAAGCAAGCAGGAAGAGGGCTGGAACCCCTCTGCTATGAGAAGAAGAGGCTCCAGGGAGACCTTACTGCAGCCTTGCAGGACTTCAAGAGTCAAGATAAAAGATGAGGACAGACTTTTGAGCAGGAGATGTTGGGACAGGCCAAGGGCTACAAAGGAAAGTTCAGTCCAAACTGCTTATTGAATTAAAGTCCCAGAGCTCTTTCCCATTAGCTGCTATTTCTAAACAGACTCAGAGAGGATGGGGGGAAAAAAAAACCACAGCAAGGTCTGGAAGTACTGCAGAGCCTGTCCTGAGAGCTTCACCTTCCTAGCAAGGACTGCATCATCCTTCTGCCCCAGCTCCTCCTGCTCTCAGCTCACAGAGATGCATTCCCTGTCATCTCCAAAATGGATGGTGGCAGGAGGGGAAAGTTATTACTTGTGGGAGCAACACAGCACATGGGATAGCTTCTGCATAAAGGCATCTCTCTCTGCCATCTGCTTCTCATCCTCTCCACCAACACAAGCAACAAGGAGGTGGAAGCACCAGTCACTCTTCCAGCAGCACTGATGTCCCCATTGCTCACTGGTAGGGTGGTCAGAGGAGCACCTCAGTGGACAGGTAAGACCTGGGCAGCTTCTTCCCCTCTGTGGTGGCCCAGACAAGAAGGGCTCAGTTGTTTCTTTGCTCACAGTGACAAGGAGGGAGTGTGCAGGCATGGTGTGACTTCAGGAGCTCAGTGGCTCCCATCAGGACTAGGAGTGTTGGAGATCAGAGCAGTCAGAGCAGCATTTCCCTCCTCATTGAGGGTCTTGTGATGCTGATCTCAGTATTTGGGCTGTGACTCCCTGCCCATTCCAGCCTTGTTACCAGATGGCTTCATGTTCCCCAGTCCCAGACTTGCCCAGTGTCAGCTGGGTTGGGAGCAGCCCTGGTGTCTGATCTGGGCTGGGTTCTTCTGAGACAGGAGCATGGGACAGGATGCTCATGTGGACCTGGGGCTTTACAGCACTTTTCTGATGGCAGTGGCAACACAGATCAGGCTGGCTGGCTGGAAATAGTTCAGAAACAAAGGTATTTAATCAAAAAATGTTCTTTTTTTTCCCCCCCATCTGCTTCTTCCCTTCATGTTGGGCACTGGGCTGGCCATACAAGCAGGCTCTGTTGTGTCCCTCTGCAAGTCAGGAGCAGAGAGCCTGGAGAAGGCTCTGAGGAAGCCTCTCCATGCCATGTGCAGAATGTGCTGGCCCTCTCAGCACAGGTGCTCAACAGCACACTTCCCCCACCCAAGGGTGCTGTGGGGAGAGATGGCTGGAAAATGGCTTAGCAGAGAGCTGAGAATGGTGCAGCAGGGCTTAGGGGAGGCACTGAGTGCTGTGGCAGCATCTGACCTCCCCTTTTTCTCTAGCACTCCTAGTCCTCAGAAGCCCTTTGGGCTGGAATAACACCCAAAACTCAGTGCTGAGGACACAGCTCTGGTGGGAAGCTCTGGCTGCAATTCAGCTGAGTGCAGCTTTTGGGCTGGGCTTCAGCCAGGCTCAGTCAGGCTTGGTCAGAGCTCAGACCCTCACCTCCTCTGTCCCTTCTGCAAAGCCCTTACCCAGAGATAGCACAGCACAAAAACCACCCAGCACATGCTCCTGCATTCCTGCTTGCTGTCCTAGAGCAGGGAGATTTCAACCCTCTCCCTTCTCGAGGGAAAATAGGGGAGGCAGGGAGAGGGGGAAGGGAAGGCAGATAGAGAGGGAAGGGAAGGCAGAGAGAGAGGGAAAGGGAGGCAGGGCTGGTCCTTCAGCATCCTTCCTTTGGAGGAGGGCTCCTGGGGAAGCAAAGATAGCCAGGACCTCAAGGACCTGAGCCAAGCCAAACTGGTGCCTCACCAAAACAACCTCATCCATCAGTGCAGCACTCCCAGGGGCTCAGGTGTTACTGGGGTGTCACCTGTGTCTTGCTGACAAGCTGGCATCACTGATAAGAATTAATCAGCTCCAAAATAAATAAATAATAAGAATGAAGCCTCTCCAAGATCTACTAACAGGGCTATTTGTGTATTTATTTATTTATTATTGTTATTATTAGTGTTCCTCTTATCTTACACAGAGGAGAGGAGGAAAAACCCAAGAAGGAAGATAACAATGTTGGGTAAATCCAGCATGGCTGGATAATGCTCTTGGACCTGAGTACATCAGTGCTGTGGAGCAGACATCTGCTTCATGCTCTTGGCTGATAGCAAGCACAGGAAGCTTTATCACTAGTTCACTTTCCAGGCAAATATTTATTTTGTCAGGTTACAAACAGGGTCCCTCAAAGCCTTGCACATCCCCAGACAGCACAGAGAAAGAGTCTTGGTTTTGCAGGGCTGGTGCTGGAGTCAGGCTGGGTTGGAGGGAGGGAGGGAGGGAGGTTCTCCTAAGAATAATTGTTAACAAGCTGCAAGATAATCAATAGCCTTGATGAGGACACAGTGGGTTTCTGTAGCCTGGAGTTTATGATTTTGTCATAAATAGAAAGCATTGATCATCTGTTAGCTAACATGGTTGTAAAGGGGATTGCAGATATTCTGTGGGCACTTGTTCTTCCAGACAAATAACTGCCTAGAAAGCCAAGCTAGATCCACATCAGGAATCCATCACACCTGCTCTGGTCAAAGAAGGAGGTGATGCTGAGTCTGGTGACTGCTGCTCCTCCATGCAACCACCTCCCTCTTGGCTGCTGTGCCATGGGGATGTGGAAGCAGGTGAGCCTGGAGGTGGGCATGCAGGTGGTAGATGGGCTTCACACAGCTGAGGGAGCTGCAAGGGCATCCCCACAGGCCCCTTTCCTGTGAGGAACATCTCTTCAGCCCAGGGTGGGTGGCCTTGGTCTGTCTTCACCATTGGCCTTCCTGTGCTATGCTCTGCCCACAGGTGGGACAGGGTTGTCTGTTGGCTTTATTTCTCTCACCTCATTCTCCTCTGGCAGGATTTGTTTGCACACTTTTCTCCTCATTTCAGGGTGCTGAAATTCCCTTTGCACCCCAGAGGAGAGGGTTTCTACCAGAAGGCATGGCAACAACAAACAATTGTTAAAAACTGCAATAAGTATCCAAAATCAACCCAAAAGCATGCTGAGACCTTGGCCAGGGTAACCAAGTCACAGCTGTCTTGGAAACTCTCCATGGGGGCTGAGGTGGCTGCCACTGGAAGCTCAGTGCTCTGTGGCCTAGGGCAGCAAGTCCAATGCTCACTGGTTCACAGAAACACAGAATAATGAAGGTTGGAAGAGGTCTCTAAGATCATCAAGTCCAACCATCAACCTATCACCCCCATGCCACCAAACCATGGCCCTAAGCACCACATCTAGATGTTTCTGAAGCCCTCCAGGGATGGTGACTCCACCACTGCCCTGGGCAGCCTGGCCCAATGCCTGACAACTCTTTCAGGGAAGAAATGTTTCCTAATATCCAATCTAAACCTCCCCTGGTGCAGCTTGAGGCCATTTCCTCTTGTCCTCTCACTGGTAATCCTGGAGAAGAGCCCAACCCCCACCTGGCTCCAGCCTTCTCTCAGGGAGCTGGAGAGAGTGAGAAAGTCTCCCTGAGACTCCTCTTCTCCAGACTAAGCAACCCCAGTTCCCTCAGCTGCTCCTTTGTGCTCTAGACCCTTCCCCACCTTCCTTGCCCTTCTCTGGCCACACTCCAGCACCTCCATGTCCTTCTTGCAGTGAGGGACCCAAAACTGAACCCAGAATTTGAGGAACAGCCTCAGCAGTGCTGAGTATAAAGGGATGATCATGGGGGCAAAGGCTTCCTCTGACCCATCAAAACTCCAGTGTCTGTGCTTCAGTGACCTTCTGTTGGCATCCTGGGCCAGCCTGGGAGGATGCAGCCCTTGGCAGGACCCTTTGGCCACCTTTAGCTCTAGCAGAGAAAGCAGAAGCACAACTCTAAGTGCTTGGTACAGCTTACTGTATTTCCCAATGCATATCTACAGGATCTTGTCTGTTAAAATCCAATCTATGTGAGCATATAATTTTCCTGGAGTCAGAATCCATTAGTGAAGTCTCAGCCCCTGTGACAAGATAACAGAATCCTCACATTAAATAGGGTTTCACAATTACAGCTTCCCCCTTTTCTTCCCCAGAATTAACACCATAAACGCTGCTGTCAGACCAGATAAGATCTGAATTCTCTCCTGACAAGGCAAATGTTCTCAGAGATCAGTTAATTACACACTAGGTTTTGACAGAGGCAAAAAAAAAAAACCCCAAACCCTGTGGGAAAATTGCTCTTGCCACCAGCTTTTCCTTGGGCCACCAGGATTCCTTCCCTCATCCATCCCTTTCCCACCACCAGGCTAAGGAAGTGGCAGCCACATTTTCTGCCTGCTTTCAGACCTAGCCCCAGGCTAAATAAGTTGCCCTACAGCAGGATGCTGAAACTGAGGATATGGATCTGGTAAAGTGGGTCCAGAGGAGGCCATGAAGATGATCTGGAAGCTGGAGCATCTCTGCTGTAAGGACAGGTTGAGAGAGTTGGGGTTGTTCAGCCTGGAGAAGAGAAGGATCTGAGGAGACCTTATAGCAGCTTTCCAGCACCTAGCCAGAGCCTCCAGGAAAGCTGGAGAGGGACATTTTGCAGGGGGATGTAGTGACAGGGCAAGGGGTGAAGGTTTTAATCTGAAAGAGGAGATGTAGACTAGGTGTTAAGAAGCAATTTTTCACTGTGAAGAAGTGAATGGGACCCTTACCACTGGTGCAGCTCTGCAGGTGGCTGGGACCCTCACCACTGGTGCAGCTCTGCAGGTGGCTGGGACCCTTCCCACTGGTGCAGCTCTGCAGGATGGGACCCTCACCACTGGTGCAGCCCAAGAGACTTATGAGGACATTAGAAACCTACTCTTAGGAGCTGCCAAGCACAGCTGTTGTACAGCTCCCAGCAAGAAGGAAAGGCCAAATGCAGACCATTCTGTGGAAAATAAGAGGTTGTAGATGTTTCTTCACTGCATTAGGAATCTTAAAAAAGACCTCTGAGATCATGGAGTCCAACCATCCACCCAACCCTACCATGCTCACCACTGAACCATGGCCCCACCACCATGTCTACATGCTTTTTTCATGTTCAGTCCTGCAAGGTAACTACTGAATGCCTCATCTTTTGCCTAAACATAGATACCACCAGTGGTGGTGTAAAAGCAACCCATCATGGGGATGACACCAGCTAAGGGTACAGCCCAAATCATCTTCTCTTGCTGGAGAATCCATGGATTGGAGCTACCCTTCTCATCACAGCCATGTTCTGGGAGAGGCAAGGTTTACTCAACTGCTGATAACTCCAATCTAACCTAACAAAGAAGTAAATGCACAGTGACATCTCTTGTGGGAAGAGCTGTCATAAAGTGTGGCTGGCAATCCAAGTGGGATAAATGCTCTTTGGATTAAGTGCCTCATTGAGGTGAGTTGATGATGCTCCATTAGGCTGAAGTGATAGACTTCTGGTTCTTGACACAGCCAGTGGGGAGAGGGATGTGGTGCTGGAGCAGGCAGCACTACACTCTGGCTTTCTCTCCTCTCCTGCAGTTCTCTTCACTCTAGGTTGATCTGCTGCAGCTCTCCCACTTCTGCACAGGAAGAGGCTGGGTTCTTTATGTCCCATCACCCTGCTTGGGACTCAGGGCTGGACACTTGGAACCTTACCTGGGCTCCTTGGAGGCCAGCAAGAGGTTGGGCAAGCCCCACCATGGGCTGTATATCTCAGCAACATGATAGAATCAGCAAGGGCACAGCACTGGAGCTTCTTGGCTTAACTACATCTTCCCCTTCTCCCTCCAGCTCTAGGTCTGCCAACTGCTTTCTTGCAGAATCTTCTCCCATGGACTGGGCTTTCTAGAGGACAGTGGCCTTGATGCAGCTTTTTGGAGAGCCAGGGAGTTGCATCAAAGCTGCTGTGTATTTGGTATACCACAATAGCTTCACCCCCAGCTAGACACAATGAATAATGCCAACAGCCTGAGCTTCCTGACATAGCTGTTATTGCATGGAAAGGGAAGGGAAGGGAAGGGAAGGAAAGGAAAGGAAAGGAAAGGAAAGGAAAGGAAAGGAAAGGAAAGGAAAGGAAAGGAAAGGAAAGGAAAGGAAAAGGAAAAGGAAAAGGAAAAGGAAAAGGAAAAGGAAAAAATGAAAGGAAAGGAAAAGAAAGGAAAGTAAAAGGAAAAAGGAAAGGAAAAGGAAAAAGGAAAGGAAAAGGAAAAAGGAAAGGAAAAGGAAAAAGGAAAGGAAGGGAAAGGAAGGGAAAGGAAAGGAAAGGAAAGGAAAGGANCATCAAAGCTGCTGTGTATTTGGTATACCACAATAGCTTCACCCCCAGCTAGACACAATGAATAATGCCAACAGCCTGAGCTTCCTGACATAGCTGTTATTGCATGGAAAGGAAAGGAAAGGAAAGGAAAGGAAAGGAAAGGAAAGGAAAGGAAAGGAAAGGAAAGGAAAGGAAAGGAAAGGAAAGGAAAGGAGGACAGGTGATTTATGGATCTGGGATGCAGGGAGGGTCCTGGCTGTGCAACAGTGATTGCTTAGGAGTGGTCTCCAGCTTTCTGCTCAAGGACTCAATGTCCCTGTGGTTAAGCTTTGCCCAGCCAGCTCCTCCAGACTCACACTAGAATTATCTTGAGTACAATCAAGTCCATCCCGAGGCAAACAAGCAGCAAAGAATCTCATTATCCAAAAGGCAGCCAACAGCATGAGAGTGAAGGGTGGTGGCACCCCCACTACTAATGGCTTCAGTTTGACTTGTGCCTGCTGACAGTTGCTGTCATGCCTGCTGGGACAGGGGAGGAGCTCCATCCATCACAGACCTGCTGGGGCTGCACACTGGGAAAAGAGGCACTGCTGCTGCCTGGTTTCTCCTCTCCCTTCCACACACAGAGCTCCCTTCTTAAACTGAAGGAAAACCAAATTAGAATATGTAAAACACTTGTTACTTGCATTTTCCACCTGACTGGAGATTGCCAGTAGGCTGTTTGCAGGGTGCCCTTTCTTGTTCTTCACCAAGATACCTTCTTAGGATTTTTGTTACTTCCTTCTTGAGCACACAGGTATCAACTCTCCTTCTCACCTTGGTCACTAGGAGGTGATTGCTGCCACAGTTAATCAGTCCCAGGTAAGTGCCATAGTGGCTGGGCCAGTGTGACAACTTCTTGGCTAGTTGGTGGCTGGGAGGGGTGTGTGTGAAACCAGCACTTCTGCTCTAGAATGATCTATTGTACACCAAGGCATTAGACATAGCCATAAAATAAAGCAATAAATAAATAAATAAACAGCAGCACTTAGCTGCAGAGGGATAAAAAAACCCCAGAGGGATGGGAATGTAAACCCAAATTCAGGTTTTATTTGCTTGCAGAAAGCAGAAGTGGTGGGTCACTGCCAGTAACTGACTGTGGAGGAACTTGAAGATCCATTCCCCTGAGAAGCCTGCCCAGAATTTACACCCAGCCCTTTAAGTAGGCACTCAAAGAGGACTTCCATCATGTCAAACCTGTCAGAAGCTGGTAATGCAGATGAAACACTTGAAAAGAATCTCATTTTCAGGACAAGCTGATCATTCTTTCCATGAAAATAAAGCCCTTGTAAAAGATCTTAATTTAAGCAGTCAAAGATTAAGCTGCCCAAGATGATTGCCTGCTTTTTGCTGGTGAATTTACTGGCATTGAGCAGGCAGCACGAGGCTGCTCCTGGTGTGGCACTGTGCTTCTGAGACCCAGCAGGCTGAGGCACAGCAATGGGGGGGGGGGACAAAAAAGAGCCCATGGTGCAGGCTGTGGTGAAGGTAGACTCTTGCATGTCCAAGTTTTGTGGAGGCCAAGAGTGTGATGCTGTTGTCTTTTGGTCTGGGGCTGCCATGGATCAGGTGAGCATCATCTTTCTGCAAGGAAGCATTTGGGAGACCATCCTGATACAACTAGAGGAGAGAAGGCTTGAAGAATGCTGGAGGGGTCATCTGCTGGCAGGGTGGACCTGGTGGCCTTCTGATTTGATCTTCACCTGTAGAATCATAGAGTGGTTAGGGTTGGAAGGGATCTTTAGAGTTATCCCTGCAGTAAGCAGGGGGATGTTGGTCCCTGGAGGTAACAGAGTCCCTGCATGACCTTGGCATAGCCTATCACATCTTTCTCCTGCTCCCTGGCATTCAGTGCTCCCAGCTGAGAAGGCAAATTGAAGATCTTGTCTCCTAAACAGCTGTTTAGGAGAAACTTGAGCAATAGCCAAGTCAGGGCTGGGCCAACTGGAGGCAGATCCTTTCTTTCAGAGGAGTCCCATGTCACTGCAGACTGACAGCTGGGGGAGAAGCTAGTGCAAAAGGGGAGAAGAGGGATAAAAGGAGTAGTCAGAGGAAGAAATCAAGTGAACAAAGCCCATTTCCTTGAGGTATTTTTGCTCCTGGTCAAATCCAGTATCAGCAAGCAGCAGGAAGCCTTATTTATATATTATTTATTTTTGGCTAAGGAAGAAATGTTCCTTGTTTGACAGCTTCTGCCTGGGTTTTTCTGTCATTTTCTTTTCTCTGTTTTCACTTAATATATATATATATATATATATTTAATTTTTATTTTTGGATATCTTAACAGAGCTGCTCTGCCTCTGTTGTCTTTTGTAGACATGACTGGGAGGCACAACCTCAGTGGTAACACTTGTCAGTTGGGAACTCAGATAGCCTGGGGCTGAAAGCAGCCTCTGCCTTGCCCCTGCTTCCCCTCCTTGCCCCAGCTCTGATCTGCCTGTGCTTTGTATCACAGCCTCCACATCGAGGGACACTTTGTGCTGCTGATGTGGAAGAGGCAGAGTTGAGTATGTTGCTAGCTGTCCCTGGAGGATAACATTTCATTACTGATGTGGAAAGTGGAAAATAAAATAGACTATTACACTTTTTATCTTCAGGGAATGGGTTTTTTTTTTCTCCCCATCCCCTCCCTTCAGATATGAAAGCATTTCAGTTCAGAGAATTACCCTGAGTACAATGAGAAGTGAATCCTGAGAGCAGCAGGCACATTTATTTACAGTGCAGGTGCCTTGCAACATGTCTATCTACCAGCTATGCTTTAGTTCTTCCCTGACAAGCCCTGAGACAGGGCATCTTGTACCTGCAGTGCCACAGCTCTGCTGCTTCTCTTTACAATCATTAAACCTGGCTTTGAAGTCAGAAGGGAAAGCCAGCTCCTGGACTTCACCTGGGCTTGCAGAAGTGGCACATGGAGGAAGTTCAACTCCATTCCTTGAGTGGAACCACAAGCCAGAGGAAAATCAAAGGACAAAGGGGGAAGAAACCTGACCAGAGTCTTCCTGTCAGGGTAGCAGAAGCACTCCCTGCCTGTCCTCCACCTGCTCCAACTGCTGGGCTGAAGCTGCCATGGATCAGGTGAGCATCACCCATTTTGGTGCCAATCATTCTACAGCTAGAGGAAACCAAGCTTGCAGGTGGCTGGAAGGGGCATCTAGCCTTTAGAGGTGCAAGGAGAAAGTCTCAGCCCACACTGTGCAGATGGCAGAGCCCAGGGACATCTGTGCACAGCTGGCAGGCAGCTGGCCCAGTGGGAAAGGGTTGTTTGTAGGTACAAGCTCTTTGATTTTCCACTGGGAGAAGAAGAGAGGCAGTAGGAGATGGGAATGTAAATCAGAGCTCACTGACACGGATCCAAGAAAGCTTCCAGATCAATATTTAAAAGAGTGAGCTAGTAAAGGCAAACTGCTCTCCCTCTCTATCCATCAGCTCTGCACACAGCTGCTTATCTCATCTATCTGCTCTCTCCTCCCAGGCTTCTCCCTGGCCAAATCTGCAGCAACCATCTAGCCCTCTAATCATCTTCTCTGTTCCAGCCTCCCTCCTACAAGGGAAGGAGCAGGGCATTTGGCACCCAGCACAGAGAGCTCTTTTCACTATTTACTTAGATACAGGAGGCTTGGGAATAAAATGAGGATAAGGGATGCTGACACTGGGTTTTATCCTGCTCAGGCAGGTCACTGCTGGTGGAGTTTACTGCAATCCCCTGGGAAAGCTTGGGCACCCTGGTAGCTCCAGGCAAGAAGCTGCTGTCATTTCCCTGTTTGCTTTAGTATCACTGAAGTCAGGAGGAGAAACATTTGGCTGCTGGTGAGAGGGTCTGCTAAATACTGCTAAATATCAGCTAAAACACTGCTAAATATCAGCCTTGGCTGGAACTGCTCCAGCTGCTTTAGCCTTTGGGACAGATCCCCCTTGGTGTCCCAGCTGCTGCCCCTTGGCTGTGGTGGGGACCTGCTACCCAGGGTGGTGTTACAGCAGGGGAAAAGGTAATGTCTGGAAACTGTTTGGGAAATGGAAGTTTAGGTGAACCTAGCAGGAAGCTTTCAGTGTAGACAGCTTGCCTCTGCCCACTGGGCCAGGGATTTGTAGCTGAAATGGCATCTGGACTTTGTGGGCTCTTATCTCTCTGGTGTGCTGAGATAGCACTTAATTACCATGGTATCACAGCATCTCACCCTCTGTGATGTATTCATCCTCACAGCCAGCCTGGGGACAGGTAAGGGCCATTATCTCCCTTGTACACATGGGAAATGCTCCCCCAGGGCCCAGATCTCCTCTTTGAGGTGCAGTGATGGAGAGGGCAGCAGTGAGTTAGTAAATCACTAACTGGAGGAGTTGGTCATGAAATCCATCAGAAGCCATCTCCACAGGAGAAGGCTGTCAGAATCCTTTGGTACCTGGGGGGAAAGCAGCACTTCTGAGGTGTGGAACATCTCAAGTGGTTGTGCTTACCTAGAAGAGCCCAGGTGGATCATGCTGGGTATATTTATGTGTGCCCACTGGCTATGGAGGTAGGACTGTCACCTACCCTAGTAATATCTAAAGTTAGCTAAGATGAATGTCTCTGACACTCTGGGGTAAGACTCTGAGGTATTCTGTGTGTATTTGAGGTGTAAGTGACTTACTCAAGGTGACCTTTGGGCAGCTGGGGACTGAGGAGGTTACTGAACACTGATAACTCCTCACAGACAGCAGGTCACTCACTGCTGGGCTGTTCTTCATGATCACAACATCTGCTCAGGTAGGAAGAGTTGCCCTTTGGAAACATCTTCTCATGCTTCTTGAGGTGTGGCTTAACTTTAAGGCCTAACTTTAAGGTGGGAAGTCTACTTTAATTAGATAGGACACTCAACTGACACATGCATTTCTATTTCTAGAGGTCCCTCCTTATGCTCTGGTGTTGCCAGTGACATCTTTGACTGTTGGACATGATGATCTTACAGGTCTCTTCCAACCTTCATGATTCTCTGATCTTCTTGCCAGTGCTTTTGGGCACTATTTCAAAACAAGAGTAGTGAGGGGCAGGTCTGTGGGAGTGGGTGGGAGCTTCCTTTGTGTCTGTCTTATGCATTGCTAAAGGAACTTTGGTGTCATTCAGACAAAGTTGTCCAGGCAGCAAACTTCACATTTATGTGCAAATGAGGAGACAGCCATACTGAACTGGAGGGAGAGGATGCTAATGAATGTTCTTGAAGGCTTTAAGGAGAAGATATTGCCCAATGCTGTGGAAAATTAAAATTTGTTTCTAATATGTATGGTAAATTTAATGCTAAAGTCCAAAGATAAATGGGAAGAGAGTTTAATCCCAGCTGACCCCATTTGTGCTGGGATGTCATTTGCTATGGCTCTTGCTCCCTCTCAGAAAGCAAAGGAGATGATAATTAGTTCTTGCCTTCTGCACAGAAATCACTCCTCCCAAACATTGAAAGGAGAAGGTAAGGGATGCTGGGGAAGGGTCTAAGGGAACTGTCCTGTCTCCACAGGGAGTTTGCTTATGATCCTAAATGGAAAGGCTGATGCTGTAGTGTCACTAGGGGTTGGCAGGAGGAAGTCTCTTGGCCTCTGAGTGCTTCCCTCCTGCCTGAGGTCTTCACTGTGAGATGTGGTGGCAGTAGGATGAGTGGTGGGATGAAAAGATCTCCTTGGCTAGAGAGGATCTGCAGTGTATGGGGCTTTGCTGGTCTCAGGGTGCCTTGACATGGTCTCAACTTCCAGCTTTTTCAATACTTACTGCCCCACTACACACACACATACAGAAGGCTCCTCCTTTGCATTGAGCCATATGAGCACCCAAACTGACCCAGGCAGCTGAAAAGCTGCCTTGCAAAAAATCCTTTGCCAAGTGAAAGATGAAGCCAGAGGACCTCTTCTAGCCTTCATTCTTAAAGGAAAAGACTCAGAAATGACATGATTTCTGGCAATTTCTTAGAAAGAGACCTGAGTTTAATCTTTATCTTCCTTAACCAGCTCCCTGCAAAGCCTAGGAAAGTTCTCCTGGCAGGTTGAGTTTCAGAGCCATGGGACAGGTTCCCCCCCAAGGTATTGAACTTGCACAGCTCAGGAAAATGCCAAGGGTGGCTAAAGCTGAGCTCCAAATAACATCACTAACATGGATGCAGCACATCCAAGACAGCATGCCCAGCACTGACCCACCACAGCTGTCACATTGACCTTCACCTACCAGTTCACTCCTCACCAGCTCAGCTCCCCTGGCCAGTGCTGTGCTGGCAGATGGAAATGAGCCTGTCTTCAGCTGACAGGAGCTCAGCAGAAACTCATCAGCAGATGATCAAAGTTTAGAGTTCAACTGAAAGGCCTTGAAACTTGTCTGAGGGAGGTTTGGGGCCCTTTCTGCCCTGTCAGTGGAATTTCATTAGCTTTTAGCTATGACAGGTTATAATCAACCTGTCCACTTTTAATCTTCACCACAGCTGTGTGGCCAAGTTGGGTTGTATTTTAAATTTGGGGTTGTTTTTATCATTTGCTTGATTTGAGTTGTGAATGTGCCCTGTTAAGAGACAAGACTCCCTCACCTATTTCCTCCAGGCAACTGGAATAAAGTCCTCATGCAGCCAGCCAGCAAGTGAATGCTGAAATGTTGGCATCCAAGAGACAGAAGTTAAGGGGAAGTAGCTCCTCAGAAAGGGTTAATTGCTCTTTGTTGGACTGCCTAGGAGGAAGCAAACATTAATCACTCAGGCTAATTGTCCATGTTGCAGTGCTCCACATTTTAAGTTTGCTTTGGCTCCTGGTGGAGAACTTATCACTTTAGGACCTAGAAAAGGTCTAGCTGTGCTTGGTCAGCAGGACTGCCCCCCAGGAGCTCCTTCAGCTGGAGCACAAAGTCCTCCAGTGGCAGAAGCAACTCCATTCAACCAGGAGGTGTCTTCCAAGTGCTCAGGGTCACCAGGCAAAGGCTGGAAATGAGGTGTGTGGAATGAAGGTGTCGCTCTTCTCATGAGCCAAAATCCTAAGTGAGGCATCCTAATTTGGTCAAAAAGGTTAGGATTGGTTAGAATTGCTGCTTCTGTAAGGCTTCTTGGGAAGGAGGACACTCAGACCATCTTTGTGGGCTTTCCTCCACAATCAGCACACATTTTTAGGCAGTCATATGAGTCTAAGTCTAATTATTGCACCATTTGAGTTCCCCTGGAAAGGAAAACCACTTGAATTTGGTAGTGCTTTGGTGCAACTTGTCCTCATCTGAACAGAGACCTCCTACCCTGCTGAGGTGCAAGCACAGCAGGGAGGGCTGGGGGGTGAAGGGAGCAGCCAAGCTGCAGCTGCCCAGGAGTCAGAGCTGTGTTTGCTTTGTGCCAGTCACTCCAAAAGCCTCTCAGTGTCCCCATGAGAAGTGCCAGCTCTTTGGGACATGGCTTTGCAGGAGATGATCTGGATCTGTCTATCACCATTAGAGCACTTAGCTTTCCAAACTAGCCTGACAGAAGTATTTTGTTCTGGGGAGTGGGGGGAGTTGGTGTGAGGAGATGGTCTAAGAGGACATGTCCCTGGGCCACCTGAGGGGTTCAGTGCATCCTTGCCCATCCCTGGCACTGTGCAGGATGGGATTGTGCTTGGTGCAAAGGGGAGTTAACAATTCAGCATCTGCCCCTTTCAGGGTGGAAGATGCCTGTTGGCTGGGGAAGCTGTGTAGGGTGGTGGCTGGGCAGAGGGATGCTGGAGGTATCAGGCCACCATTTCAAACCAAGCTGAGAGTGGAGGAAAGCAGCAGGACCCTCCAGAGTTTTTCTCCTGGTATAATTACCTCTTCTGGGCACGTGGGATATTTTTAGCCTGCTTGCCTGAGGAAATGAAGCTGAGATGATGATGGAATGAATGTGTGAGTCTTTCAGCCTGTTTATTCTGACCCTAAGCATTTTGGAAGCCATTGGCAGTTTCAAACAGATTTGATGGGGGAGGAAAGCACTCTCCTATACAATTAAGTTTTTATCCATACTGTGAAAACAGTGGCCAGGCAGAGGAGAGGAAGCTTAGAAAGGCTCCCAATCAGCACCTCTTGTCTCAACCTGGGCTCCTACCTCAGCAGCCATCAAAGACTCCACCCCAGGGGAGACAATTGAGGGGAAACCCATTGGCATGGCAGGAGAAGGTGTGATGGGAGCTGGCAATCAAGCATGAGATGCACATCTGAAGGAAGCAGAGCTTTGGTATTCCTGCTGCTGCTGGGACTGCATATTAACTGCTCATTAGTTGTCTGAGCACAAAGGCAAGTGTGGATTGGGTGGGGAGAGGTAAAGTCCTTTCCAGTAAGGGCTCAGCTTGTTCCTCTTCCCCACATAAGTGCATTTATGGCACTAAGGCTGGTCTCTGCACTCAGGGAGTTAATGCTGCTCTCACTTTCAGGGCATAAACAGGGCTTAAAAGCCCTGAGTGTTTCACATGGAGATTTCTGTGCTGGGGTGAACTGAAACAGCTGTCAGATTTGGCTCTCTGCTGCACTTGAAGTGACATGGATTAGGAGTAGGGAAGGGAGTTCTCATGGCAAATCCTCTGCATTGCTTCTCCTCAGAGACTGGGAGGGAGCTCTGCTGCTTTTTGCAGTGTAGGGAATGGGCTGAGGGTGCTCAGCTCCTGGAGCTTTGGAGGGAGACTTTGTTAGTCCAGAGCCAAACCCAGGGCATGGCCCGCTGGCCAGAGCTACTGTGCTTCCTTCTTCTCTCATGGCTTTTCAAGGTGGGAAAACCACATTCTTTTTAGCCCAGAGGACTCTTGCATTGTTGTGCAATGAGCAGGAGGTGCCTGCAACCCCCTAGTATCCTGACATCCCCCCAGCATCCTGACATCCCCCCAGCATCCATGACATCCCCCCAGAATCTTGGCATCCCACCAGCATCCTGACATCCCCCAGCATCCTGGCATCCCTCTACCATCTCACCATCCTCCTACCATCCCAACATCCTTTCTACCATCCCAACATCCCTTCAGTATCTCAACAGCCCCCCCCTCCCAACTATTCCAACTTCCCCTTGGCATTTCCATTTCCCCCCCAGCATCCTGACATCTTCCCAGCACTGTGACTTCCCCTCCAGCATCCCATCCTCCCTCCAGCATCCCAAGATCCCCCCAGGTTTGTCTGCAGAGAGATATCCAAGATGATTAGCATGCTCCTCAAACACACAAGGGAGCATTCTGGAAATTAATGTAGTCTTAATTCCATTTAGCATAATTCACATTGGGGTTTAATGCAGTTTAGCTAATCCACTGCAAATTCAGGCTCTTGCTTAATTCAGATTAATTTTACAGAGAGTCCCTGGGTTGACAAAGCTTCTGAGAAGCCTGGCAGCAGCCAAGGTTTTTGGCAGGTGTGGCTCACAGGGACAAACTGGTTGGAATTGGCCAAGATGTGTTTTGTTTACCCTCTTTCACCCCATGGTTCAGGCTTCCAGCTAACTGATGGGCAAGCAACCATACAGCTGCATGCAATCCCTTCCAGCCTCCCCATGAAAGCACCAGCCATTGCTGGAGGCAACTGGGTTCCAGACAGCCCCAACCCCCCCCTGCCCAGAGCAGCTGGGGTATGGGAAATGATTCTGCCCTCTCAGCAAGGCAAACTCTTCTGCCAGGCAGAGCCACCAGAGCTCAGAGGGGAGAAAGCTGCCATCAAATCCAGTGCCAGAAGAGACTGCAGAGGGAGATGCTCCAGCATCCCAGCCTGGAAACCATGGCATTTCCAAAGAAACTAGACCCACTGCAGGGCAGGGTTATGCTTCCCAAGGCTCACCTCCCTCATGTTTGCAAGATGTTTGGTGTTGCCTTTAATGAGTGGTTCTGCAAGTCTGGGTGAGCACAGCTCTGCACAGCCCAGCCCCAGAGCCCAGAAACACAGCTCTTCTCCCCCAGCTTGCCAGCTTAGAGCAGCTGGAATGGAAGTGATGCCAGCACAATGACTCTGAGATCATTAAAGCTTTCCTGGACAATAGAGCTGTATCTCAGGGGTCTATTTGCCATGAACAAGCTGGGTGAAAAACAACAGGAACTGTTAAGGAATAATATCCTTGTGACCACCAAAAGCCTGCTCAGCTCAAAGGTGTCTTGGGGAGTTGGGGAAGATGTTGGTGGCTTCATCCTCTGCAGGGTGCTTAAATTAACACTGCCTGGACCTGGGGCTTGGGGCTGCAGTGAGAGGACAGACTCCTGTGAGGGCAATGCTCAGATGCAGCTACTTCTCTCTGGTGACCAGCAACAGGACCTGGAGGAATGGCATGGAGCTGTGCCAGGGGAGGGGCAGGTTAGATCTTAGGCAAAGGTTCTTCACCCAGAGAGTGCTGGAGCACTGGAACAGGCTCCCCAGGGATGCACTCATGGCATCAACCCTCCTGGAATTCCAGCAGCATCTGGGCAATGCTCTCAGTCACATGGGGTGACTTTGGGGCTGTCTTCTGTGTAGCTAGGAGTTGGACTTGATGATCCTTTTGCATCCTTCCAACTCAGGATATTCCATGATTCTATATTACAGCCCAGCCCAGCTCTTCAGATGCCCTGAACCACCTGGGTATGCAGCAGCTCCATACTGGAAACCCAACTGCCACTGCACTGCACCCAAAACAACAGCAGGCTGCAGTGGATCAAGGCATGTCTGAATGGCTTGGCTAATCCCCTGGTGCCCACTGCCAGAAGGATCTGCCTGCTTCCTTCCAGAGCTCCAGAGAGTCAATTAAAGGATGGGATGAAGCACATTACACTTGCAGCTGGCTCCAAGGGAACAGAAGAGCATTGAGCAGCCCTGGTGCTCATTAAAGGTCTCTGACTAGAAGGATGTAATGAACCACTTTTATGACAATAGTAATTCCTTCCTATCACATTTGGTGGTTCTCTAGTCATGGGGGATGTGGGGAAGGGAGGGAGATCAGGACAAACTGGTGGTGCATTGAGATAGATTGTGTGTGGAAGAGATGACACCAGAGCAGAGTATCCCCAAGTCCATCATAACACCATCTCACTGACCTTTACAGAAAATAGACCAACAATAAAAGGTTTCCCTCTGTTCTTGGCTTCTGAAGCAGCAGCAGCAGCTCCAAAGGTGGTTTAATGACCAGTGATCATCTGGAGCCTGCCAAGAGCTGCAGCTGAGCTATCATCTACCTCAGCTGGCCCAGGCTAACTGGGGACATGGCTTTGTGTCCATGCCCTGGGCTGTCTGTGTGTGACAGAAAGCTCCAGGCAGCTGCAGGGACCTGCAAGGGCAGAGCTGGCAGTGTGGCACCTCCAGCCAAGGGTTGCTTCATGCTCCCTATGGCATGGCCTGAAAGAGGGGAGGAAGAGGGAAGTCTAAGAAGATACAGCCTGAAAAGGACCCTGGCTGTCTCCTGAAGGATTTTAAGGCTGGGCTTCTTCTTCTCCACCTCTCAGTCTGGTTGTTACTGAGGTAGATTCCTAAATGTGTACAATCTATGATGAATAGGCATTTGAATAAATGGCTAATCCATTTCCACAGGTTGCTATAGAGGCCACTAAATCAAAGGCAGGTTGATGCTGGCCATGGCTTGCAGCCATCTGATGATGTGCTGATAATCATCTGCACCCTCTGCTGCTGCTGTCAGTAACTCATCTCCAACACCAGTTAGTGCTGCTAGAGCAGAGGGGGAGTCAAGATTCCTCCCTGCTTGTAAGTCAGGTGGCCTTCCAGGGCTGCAAATCATCACATGGCTTCATCCCTTGACCTTTCTGGGGCCAAAGCAATGTCCATCAAAGGCAAGGAAGGACTCAAAAAGAAGCTGGAAGAGTGATATAAGAAAACTCTGAGGTGGACTTGGGTCCTGTGCTGCCTGAGGGAGGCCAGAAGACAATGCTTGGGAGGAAGGGTGTAGGGAAGAGGGCAGCCAGGTCCCATTCCTCCCTGCTCTGTCTGCCCACCTTGCAGCAATTGCAGTGCCAAGGGTTTCAGAGAGCTGAAGGTTGTTCTTGGGTCTCATTTTCAAGAGCCATGGGTGGATTGATCCTGATGAACATCTCCTGCCTCTCCTTTCACAGAACTGCAGAGTGGCTGAGGCTGGAAGGGATCTCTGAAGGTCTTCTGGTCCCTCCCCCAGCTCAAGCAGGGCCACCTTGCTTGAGGTGATCCAAGGGTCACCCTTTAATTCATTTTTCCTCTGTCCTGCAGCTATACATTCCACCATGTCCTCACCAAGCATGTGAACAGCACAATTAGCTTCACATTTATGTGATGAGACAGAGAGGAAGAGATGGCAAATGTCTTTCTGCAAAATCCAGATTTGGCTCCAACCCCCCAGGAGTGGCTTGGGTACCCTTTAGCAGCCTGGATGTCCCAGCTGACATCCAGCTGTCCCTGGAGGGCACTGGTGCTGTGCTTGGGGTTGTGTCCTGCCAGCCAGTGAGGACAACTCTTTCCCAAAGGAGAAGCAGGAGTTTAAGCTCCTGAACTGATGCCCTAGAGAACCTGGGCCAGAATTTCAGCTGCTCTCCAGCATCTTTGTTTCCAAAGCCAGCAGGACTGCAACTACCTGAAGGGAGGCAGGAGGCAGGTGGGGGGTGGTCACTTCTCCTGGGTTACCAGTGGAAGGACAAGAGGAAATGGCCTCGACTTGCCAACCAGGGGAAGTTTAGGTTGGACACCAGGAACAATTTCTTCCCTGAAAGAACTGTCAGGCATTGGCACAGGCTGCCCAGGGCAGTGGTGGAGTCACCATCCCTGGAGGGGATCAAAAACCATCTAGATGTGGTGCTTGGGGCCATAGTTTAGTGGCATGGGGGTGCTAGGTTGCTGGTTGGACTGGATGATCTTGGAGATCTCTTCCAACCTTCATGATTTTGTGATGATAAATGAAAGATGTGGAGCAAACTGAGCCTGGCTGTTTACAGTCCCTCACCTGCTAGCTTTTGCTGTTCTCATATTCCCCCTTTCCATTTCTGGATCTTTTCTGGGTGGATTCACACAGCTCTGTGGAAGAAGAACCATTTGCTAAATATAGACTGGAACCTGTAGCTGCCTGGAAAGAGAAGTGTGGTGATTTCTGCAAAGCTCCAGCCTATAAAAGCTGACACACACAGCCCCTCACACTCTGTAAAACCCATCTCCTGCTGGATTTATTAGTCTTAAGCAACAGCAGTTGGTCTGAGAAGAAAATGTATTTAACCTTTCTTTTTAATTGTCCCACTGTTAACCTGTCAGTTCTACAAGGGGCTGGTAATTCTGCTTTCAACCTCTCCAAAGGAACTTTCATCTTTAAATATTGAACATGAAAACTTGTGTACAGTTAGAAAAGAATGGATGCAGCACTTGCAGTAGTAGTGTGACTCCCTCCAAAGGCTGTTGGAGAGCCTGGGAGTTGTCACACTGAATTAAACAAGCCCAGACACAGGGTAGGCTGCAACTCCTGACCCTGGGGTCAAACCCCTGGAGCTTTCACCAGGGAGAAAAAGAGGAGTTTAGGCTTGGACATGACCAAGTTAGACCTTTCCAATCCTCACCTAAAGGTAAGATGCATGTGGAGGGTGAGAATGAATCCATTTGGCTCAGCTAATTACATTTTAACTAGCCACTGCAAAACAGAAGCAGACACAAACTGGTTTTTAAAGGAGGTTTTAGCTTGGAACCAGCTCCAATCTTCTTTGCAGCCTGTGCCCTGCATTTAAATCTATGTTGGGTTTGCTCTCACTGCAACTTAAGCCTAATACACCTCTTGTTTTGCAAGTGCACCTGGAGATTTACCTTAACTCATCCCAAATTGCTTCCATGGCAGTCAGCCCCTGGGCAGGAGAGGATGGGAACCTTCTCACCCTGCTGTGGGTTAGGTGCTAGAGCAGCCCTAGGGGAATCCACCAGCTGCAGGCACAAGGACTGCTACCCTCAGACACCCCAGGAGTGCCTTACAACATGCCATCAAATTGGAGTTTGAAGACAAATTGTTCCACAGGCTGCAAATGGCAGCTTTGGAGGGTAGTTAACCTCCTGCTGGGTCATTGCCTGAGCTGGTTGTGTCCAGGCTTTTCAGCTTGCTGGCACACAGGGCTGTGGCTTTCTACATCTCCATGTGGGCAGTGCCTTCTCCAAAGGAGAGGTTAAGCATTCACTGGGATGGAGAGATGGAGCATGTAACCAGGTGGGAGAAAGGGGTTACAGATCCTTAGACTAAAGGATCTCACATGTCATTTGGTCATTTCCTTTCTACAGGCAGGGGTGGAAAGGTTAACTACCTTGCCCAAAGTCCTGACAAGCTTTGCTGGCCAGGGAAAGCACTGCAAAGCCTGAGGTGAATGGTCCAGCACAAGGTGGCCCACCCCAGCCCCTCTCATCTCCTGCCCAGCAGAAGAACCTGGAGGAACTAAAGCCTCAAACAAGGCTCATCCCTGACATCTCTGCTGCATAGCTTGGGCCTAGCTATAACAATAACATGATCTCTCTTCTGGCAACAATCTTCTGCCCTTAAAGCCAAAAGTATTTTCCAGGATTGAGAAACACCCCAGGACTTTGGCAAAGGCAGGATCAGAGCTGAGAGCACAGCAGGCAACACAGCTCCCTGAAGATCACTGCTGAATGACAGCAGGAGCAGGACACATTGGTGTCTCCTTAATTAACAACCATTTCCACCCTGATATGCTGTGAGCCAGGTCCAACAGTGAGTTGAGTGCCTGCTGTGGCTGCTCCCTGGTGCTGCAAGGTGTTCCTAGGGAGTGGTGTCTTCTTCTGCAGGTGCCTGCAGTGCTTCAAGAAGCATATTCAATGCACCTCCCTCTTTTCATGGAAGGAGAGAATTGTTTTGGCTGGAAGAGACCTTGAAGGTCACCCAGTCCAACTGCTAACCAGCACTGCCAGGTCACCACTAACCCATGGCCCTCAGCACCACTTCTCCATGGCTTTTCAATCCCTCCAGGGATGGGGACTCCACCACTGCCCTGGGCAGCCTTTTGGGAAGAAATTGTTCCTAATGTCCAATCTAAACCTTCCCTGGCATGATTTGAGGCTCTTGTTCTATCACTTGTTTCCTAGGAGAAGAGACCAACCCCCACCTCACTCCAGCCTCCTGTCATGGAGCTGTAGAGAGTGAGAAGGTCTCCCCTGAGCCTCCTCTTCTCCAGACTAACCAACCCCAGTTCCCTCAGCTGCTCCTCACAACACTTGTGCTCTAGACCCTTCCCCAGCTTCAATTCCCACTGTGCTGCTCCTGGCACTTCCATGCCTTTATGCAGAGACCTCACATTCAATGTCCCTCCTTGCTGTAACCAGCTTCTCAGCATCACATTGCTTGTCACCAGAGCTGCAGGCATCCAGGGGCCACAGCAGAGCTGCCTCACAACCCTGGTCACTGGAGCTGCTGGTCTGGTTTGTGTTTTGCTGCTGTGCAGGGAGTGGAAAGCTCTGATAAGTAGCAGTTTTTCTTGAGTAGACACCTGTGCAGAGGTAGCCATGCTCTCCTGACCCAGCCATGCCTGCTTGGCACTGCTCATACCATCTGCTCTACCATCTAGAGACTTTCCCCTCCAGCAGCAGATGTCCCAGGCTGGTTCACACTCCTGGCAGCTCTCTCTCTCTGCCCTTTCCAGCAAAGGCATTTGTGAAGCCCATGGTAGCTGTGTGGTGCTGCAGCCTTGGGGACATCTCCATGCTTCCCTTGGCAGAAGCCCTGCAACAACCCAACACCTAGCAGCCCCAATGGGCTCTGCTCTGACCCCAGGACAAGCTCCCAGAGACTTTGTGAATCTGGCCAGGGCATTTTGGACTATTCCTATGGGGCAGAGAAGCAGGACAGGGTCACTCACACATCCCTGCCACATCTTAGCCCTTTCAGTCACGATGTTTGCTGCAACCTGGGATGCCACAGGGCAAACTCAGTGGTGCTGTCAAAAGCAGAGTGATTTAGAGCCTCTCAGGTTTGCTAAGGCTCCCTTGGGCACTTCTTACACCCTCTCTGCTGATGCAGAAAACAACCTAAATAAGTGTAATTTATGCAGCAAAGAAAAGGTGCAAGTTAAAAGAACTCCCAGGTGAAAATAGCCTCTAAGTGGGGAGAGAGAGAGAGAGAGTGAGGGGAGGCTAAACTTCATGCCTCTGAATTTGGCCCTGGGCCTCAAAGCTCTCAGAAATAAAGAGTAAAGTTAGTTTGGAGGAGGTCATCCCCAGCTCTGTGCACCTCTCCAGGACTTAGTTAGCAAGTGCTGGCAAGGATGAGCCAGCTCCGGAGTGGAGCTGACTGGGAGGCAGCACTTGGTGCCCATGTCCAACACCCCGGTTTGCTGCTGCTGGTTCCTCCTCTGCCCATTCACCCCTCTGCAAAGCAGAGAGAAACCCAGACCATTCCCCTGGTAACTGCAGTGCATGAAAGCACATGCTGAGCATGCCTCAGCCCTTAAGCTCCCCCTGGCTGACTGCTTTGATGCTCAATGCTCCCTTCATGCACAGGACCTGCTGGTTCCCACCCAGGTGATTCCTGCTTTAGCAGGACCATGGGGATTTATTGCTACCAGTACTTTGCAGTGACCTGAATACTTCCCAAACTTATGTCATCCTGCCCACTTAGCCCTTAATTGCCATCAAAACCACTGCTAATATTGGATAGTCCATGACCTGTCTGCAACCTCCACCCATCACAAGGCTAGGAGAAGGCTTGGTGGGGTAAGTGCCATCCCTGATGTTTGCCTGCTAACATTGTGCATCTGTGACATGTGAATCAACCTCAGGGTAAGTGAGCTGCTTTAGAATATAATGAATAAATCTCCTGGGGTCTGAAGAGGGGATGCTGTCAAAGGCTTTCTAAAAATAGCTGGTAATTGGCTGTGTATTAGGTTTCTTATTGCCTGTGACAGTCTCTTTGCATTTTGAAACCACAGCTTCCTCCTTGGACACATCCCTGTGCTCTCAAGGCACAGCCACTGCCTGTCCCAGCTGGAAATGCCAGCAGAGGATTGTCTTTAGCACAGGACAATGCCTGCTCCACATCGAGTGACAACCAAATTCCTTAAACAGTTCTCTGGAAGTGCTGTCTCCTGGTGTTTGGGGCACTTGCTTGGTTGAGGACACCCTGGAAGGCTCCATACCTAGGAACATAAACCCCAGGAGGATTTACTCACCCTGTTACTAATCACCATCAGCTGGCTGCACTGATTCCCACCATGAACTCCTCAGCTCCAGAACTTCTCCTGCTGGGAAGCTTTGGTTTAGAAGCAAAAAACAACCAATCAACCAACCAGCCAGCCAGCCAGCCAGCCAGCCAACCCCACATGTTTTCTGTTTGAAGTGTTTGTGCCAAGAAACAAATCTGTTCTCCTGTACATGGAAAGGAAGAAGCACTGCCCTGTTCCCTCCATAGCAGGGTCTCTGGCTCTTGCCCCTTCTGGAGAGAAGCTGGTCCTCACATCCCCTTAGAGGTGCTGGGTAGCTGCTAGCCACTGGGAGACCTGGTTGTGCTTTGTAGCACAGGTGGAGGGATGGGTACAGCCTGCAGCAGCCTCTCCAGCATCCTTGGCTGCTTTGGAGCAACAGTGAATTCTGGAGGAGAAGCCTCCACCAGGAAAACAGCTTAGACCTTCTGAAAGTCCCAGGAGAAGCCTCTACCTGCAGACCAGCTTGGACCTTCTGGATGTCCCAGGCTAGGCAGACATTTCCTCCTTGGCCCAAACTGTGAGGGTAAGGATGTCCCTTCCTTTCTCCACCTGAAGCCACTCTGCTCTCCTCTGCTCTGTGATCAAACTCCTACTGCCTTTGATAGGATTTAGATGAGGTGTTTCTTCCCCAGGCTCTTGCATTAAAGTTCATCTGTATCTTTAAGCACATGTGGAGGAAAAGCCCTGGAGCACTGCAATTCACCCAAATCATCATGACTCCTTTTATTTTTACATTAAGTGTTTTTGGTGAGGGAGTGAATCAAAGAACTCTTAACAACCAGACTGAAATGAGGAAGGGAATGCCTAGAGGTGCCTACAAAATAAAATCATACTCATCATCTCATCATATTTTACAGTTGCTCCTTGTTTTCTGTGGATGGAAACCTACTCCACACATGATCTAACAACAGCTAGAGAAGCTCTGGAAGGGGAGTGGGAAAAGCAAGATGAAGCCTAGGGATGTGGGAGAGCAAGAAGTGATCTCTGGCTACCAAGTGAACCAGAGCTGCATCTGGCTGTGGTTCAAAGTTCTGCCTCAAATGAGCAACCCCACATGTCCTCACCCCTCTCCTCAACCATGGGCACCCATGCAAAGGTGCCTGCTCTGCCTCAACATCAGCCAGCTTATAGGGCAGCACTGTTCAATATCAATTTACCAGGGAGAGGACAAGAGGAAATGGCCTCAAGTTGCACCAGGGGAGGTTTAGGTTGGATAGCAGGGAAAATTTCTTCCCAGAAAGAGTTGTCAGGCATTGGCCCAGGCTGCCCAGGGCAGGGGTGGAGTCACCATCCCTGGAGGGGTCCAGAACCCACCTAGATGTGGTACTTAGGGACATGGTGGTGCTAGGCTGAGGGTTGGAATTGATGATGTTAGAGGTCTCTTCCAGCCTCAAGGATTCTGTCATGATGTAAGGTGGCCACAGCAGCAGAGCATGAGCTAAATGCAGAAGCTTCCCTTAAAGCAGTGCCTGCTCCTGCTCCCCAGGCAGCCCCAGGGTAACACCCCTGTGAGGCTGCTGGTCACCAGGACTGGCTGCCTATTAAACTAAAGGAGAGAAAGTGGGACAAATGACTTGGGGAAACAGAGCATTCTTCATGTCCTGAAAGACTTCAGCCCAAGATGAAATGCCTTCCTGGAAGGCCTCTGTTAATAGTGGGTGCTGGCTGAGGTGCAGCAGTAGAGAGCTTGGGCTGCATTAACTAACCTGGTCTGAAGGAACTGGTCCAGATGCTCAAATGGCCTGAACATCTCTGGGTGCAGGAGCAGTTGCAGTGAAAAATGGATTTTGTTGACTTCTATGCAGCAGCCAAGGTGTCTTCTCCCAAAGGAAGTACTGAAGTACTGCCTGCTGCATGGGGTTTGTCTGTCAGCAGCAAGGGCTTTTTGTTCCTTCTTGTTTTCTGGAAAGAAAGGGAATAAATAAAGCAGATGTTGGTGCTCAGCATCCTGAGCTGTGACAGAGCTCAGGGAGGCCAGTTGGGTGGTTGGAAGAAAGTGCAGTCACTTGGAGTTCAAGACACACCAATCACACCTTGCATGTCCTCCACCATGACATTTACTACCCTTCTCACAGTGCTTTCAAATGGATTTCCAGATGCTTCCAAAGAACACTTTCAATTATCCACATGCCATTTTTCACAGGTGCCATAAAGGCAGTGCATATTTTTATTTCCTGGAGGGCAGGTCAGAGCAATGCTTTGTGGCTTGGGGTGTTGTTTTTTTGTGTCTGAGATGAGCCTGTGTGGCAGAAAATCTGCTGCACTTTGATACCATTGTGCAACTTGTACAGCTAGAGCTTTTGCCATGGCAGTTTGCAAACATGGTACTCACATTAATTAGTCATTAGAGCCTTCCTGCTGTGCAAGCATGCATATAAAACTGCAACAGGAGCTGCAGGCTGTGATGGCTCAGATGATCTTCCAGTCCCACTCTGGGAGCTCTCAGCAGAATGAAACACCCACAGCTGAACTTGCAGTATGTGGAGAGCTGTCCCCAACAAACTTAAACTTGCCAGAAACAATGAAGCCTCCCTTTCCTTTCCTTTCCTTTCCTTTCCTCTTTCCTTTCCTTTCCTCTTTCCTTTCCTTTCCTCTTTCCTTTCCTTTCCTCTTTCCTTTCCTTTCCTTTCCCTTGGACATGCTGATGGGAGCTCTCTTCTCAGAGGATTTCAGCTTCTCCCTTGCCTTGCCAACTTGCAGAAGAGCTCTGTGAAGTTATTTTAAACCAGCTAAGATGAGGCTTTGAGCAACCTGATCTAATGGAAGTTGTCCCTGTCCATTGCCAGGCAGATTGGACCAAGATGATCTTTGAGGTTCCTTCCAACCCAGACCATGCCCTGATTCTCCAAGATGCCCCTGGGAAGCAGGCAGCCCATCTCCAGCTGATTACACTGCAGGCCAGGTCGAGCTCTGCAGAGCCAACCTCCCTGGCAGCGCAATGGATTTCACTCCTGTGTCTCTCTAAGACGCAGCCCACATTATATCACCCCTCTGCTGCTCTGGAGGAGCTCCAAGTAGCTCAGGTCTCAATACTCTCCTGGGGGTGTTAATCCCACACTGCTTTTCCTGCCTGCAGTGTGTCAGAGAGCACAGGCATGGGAGGAGAGCAACAAAGAGCAAATGAAGGAGAGGAAACGCTATGCGGTAATTAAGTTATTCTTCATCTTCGCCATCGCTGCCGAGGACAAGATTGGTACAATCAGCCCCAGGCACTGCTCCCTTCACTCCTCTCCATCTCAGTGCCTGTGACATAGAAGATGAATATGTAGCATTTTCTATTTGTGCTACTAAAATGCCTATTAAATGCCAGCAGGGAAAAATGATACATAAATACTAGAATCCTGCTACCCTTTGTGCCTGAGAGAGAGAGAGGAAGAGAGGAAGAGAGGAAGAAGAAGAGAGAAAGAGAGGAAGAGATGAAGAAGAAAGAGAGAAAGAAGAGAGAAAGAGAGGAAGTGAGAAAAGAAGAGAGAAAGAGAGGAAGAGAGAAAGAAAGAGAGGAGGAGAAAGAGAGAAAGAAGAAGAGAGAGAGAGAGGAAGAGAGACAGAAAGAGAGAAAGAAGAGAGAAAAAGAGGAAGAGAGAAAGAGAGGAGGAGAGAAAGAGAGAAAGAAGAAGAGAGAGAGAGGAAGAAAGAGAGAAAGAAGAAGAGAGAGAGAGAGGAAGAAAGAGAGAAAGAAGAGAGAAAGAGAGGAAGAGAGAAAAAGAGAAAGAGCATCCCTCCTTTGAGCTGCTTTTGTCTAGGGAAGGGTTGCCAAGGGCTGGTGATGGGCAAAGCTCCCATACCTGCCTGGCACCCACCACACATGCCAAGAGACAAGCAGAGCTCCCATGCCTGCCTGGCACCCATCATGCTGTGCCAGGAGACAAGGAGCTGCTAGTTTGACTTTGGCTCTGCAACCCTGGTAAGTCACTCACTTACTGCACATCCCAACCCCATTTTCCAGCTAGGAGATGCTGGAATGGATTTACTTTGATGTTTAATGCCCTCCTGCCCCTGACCAACAGGGGAGCAGAACTTTCTATGTGTGATAGAATCAGAGAATTGTCATGGTTGGAAAGGACCTTCAAGAGCATCAAGTCCAGTTTCAACAGCCTGAGCTCAAGGAGCTTTTAGCTGATATGCAGCAAACTCATGCCCTCTGATGGAGGTCTCTCCATTGCCATCACTGCCAAAGGCTCCTCATGGTGGGATGGGATCATTGAGCATGTCATGGTACCCCAAGTGGGACAGGCACAGTGCCTTGGCCACTGGGGAGGTCCTGCCCTTGGTGCAGCCCTGCTCCAATGCCACAATCCCAGGTGAGATGTGGGGAAAAGAAAAAGAACCCAACCAGCTAACCAAAACAAAAATATCCTTCTGGCTTCTCAGTGCTTTGAAGTGGGTCCTGGACAAGTGGCTGTCACCTGGAGAACATGAGATAGATCTTCTTGCAGGGTGAGCCAGTGGTGGGAGGCAATCTCCCTCCAGGAGCCTCCCAGCATCACTGCTCTTCCAGGCACTTTCTTTGGAGCTCCAGTCTTGGCTGTGTCCCACCTTGCTCCTCACTTTATAATCCCACTGAAACCACTTTGCAGATGGCAGCAGCTTGTCTCCTGCCCGAGAAACCAGGGCTGATTACCTCCAGCTCCACACCTTGCAGGCAACAGGGGCTGCCAGCAGACACTTCATTTCCATCTGCAGCAATCTGGGCAATATCTAAATAAGGAGAGCTTCTGGGAAGAGCTCTGGGGGAAGGAAGCCACCAGAGAACAGATAAGGAGAACTCTGCTGCTGCTGTGTAATGGCAGGCTTAAAGCCAGAGGGTGGGAGAGGGAGATTAGGATCATTGTGTTATCTGCTGTTATCTAATTCAAGGAAATCACCATGTGCACAGCACATATTATCAAATGCACCAAACCACTTCCAAAATGATATTAAGGCAGGAACTTCACACTTCCAGCTGCCACTTCAGCTTTAATTCACTTCCCCACCCCCATACAGCTCCTGAATTGCTGAAATCTCAGAGCAGTGGGTGGCCAGGCTGCCAGATGTGCTCCATAAAGCTAGGTGAGTTACAGGGCAGGAGAAGAGCCTTTACTACAACAGTATCATATTTTTTCCTGTTTAAGCAATAAGCAATGTTATTTTACCAATGTATTTTTGCTTTGGTGGGTTTTGGGGGTTTTGTTTGTTGGTTTGGGGTTTTCTTGTGTGTGTGGTTTTGTTTGTTTGTTTGTTTGGAGGGGTTTTTGTTTTGTTTTTGCTTGGGTTTGGGGTTTGTTTTGTTCCTCTCCCAAATAGAGTGGAGGGAGGCCAGGCACAGCTCAGTGGTGTCAGTTTTGGACTATACTGGTGTTCCTGGATTTGTGCTGGAGATTGGCATGGAGAGGATGCTCTGTACCACAGTGAGACAGCTCTTGCTCCAACACATTTATCATTTCTATCCACAGGAGACAACACAGCACAGATACAGGCTGGGCAATGAGTGGGTTGGGAGTAGCCCTGGGGAGACAAATGAAAAGATTTGGGATGCTGGTGGATGAAAAACTAAATACAAGCTAGCAACATGTACTCCAGCCCAGAAAGCCAATTACATCTTTGGCTGCATCAAAAGAAGCATGGCCAGCAGGTCAGGGAGGGGATTCTCCCCCTCTCCTGTGCACTGGTGAGACCTCACCTGGAGTCCTGGCTTCAGCTCTGGGGCCACTAGCATAAGACAGACATGGACCTGGTGGAGCAGGTCCAGAGGAGGCTACAGAAATGATCCAAGGACTGGAACACCTCCCCCTGTGAGGCCAGGCTGAGAGGGTTGGGGTTGTTCAGCCTGGAGAAGAGAAGTCTCTGGGGAACCTTTTAGCACCTTTCGAGTACTTAAAGAGGCTATAAGAAAGCTGGGGAGGAACTGTGTTAGGGAGTGTAGGGGGAGGACAAGGTAATGGGTTTAAACTGAAAGAAGGTAGGGTTAGATCAGATGGTAGGAAGAAATTCTTCACTGTGAGGGTGGTGAGACACTGGAACAGATTGTCCAGAGATGTTGTGGATGCCTCCTCCCTGGAAGTCTTCAAACCCAGGGTGGAAGAGGTCTGGAGCAACCTGGTCTAGTGAGTGGCACCCCTGCCCATGGCAGGGGACCTGGAGCTGGAGGATGTTTAAGGTCCCTTCCAACCCAAACCATTCTCTGATTCTATGAAAAATGGACCATGGGAGCAGAGACAAAATGACTTGCTCATGGCCATGCCACAGGTGGGTGACAGTGGTCAGGAGGGGACCCAGGAGTGCTGGCTTCCACTCCCCCATCTCCCTTCCCTGCTTGATGCATGGCATGTGCCCATTTTAATCTCCCACTTGTGATTCAGCAGGAAAGGGTTGGGGTTTTTTTCTAATGGTAGAGGAGTGGATGTGGTGTTTAAGCATCATCTCTAGTGACTTTCCAAGCTGACATGGCAAAGATTTAACACTGCAGCTTCACCACCTCTGTGGGAACCTATAAAAATGCCTCCACAGCAAAGCTTCTCATCAGAGAAAAACAGGATGAAATGTTTAAGGGGGAGATGTTTCTGTTTATTGTCACTAGAGACAGAAGGCTCAGCCTTGGAAGCTGCTGTTTAACTAGAGATGTAAATGTAAAGGTTTACACCCAGCATGCTGGGGAAGAGATGCCTCCTGATGGGAATTGACTGCTAAAGGCATGGCCTTGCACCAGTGAACAACAGAGCTGAGGGTTGTGTTTATTCAAGGCTCATTTTGTTTAGCTCAAGGTGCTGAAATAATCATATCTTGGGATCATCAATAGCAGAGCTGATGGAAGCAAATCACCAGTTCCCAGGACACTGCATTGCCTGTTCCTTACAATGGTCCTGAAGGGTGAGGCAGGAGTAGGGGGAATTTGGGCCTGATGCTGATGAGCTGGTAGACACTGTCCCACAGCACTTACACCCTCACTAACACAAGCTCTCTGCTTCCCTGGACACAAAGAAGGCAAGGTTCTTGGGTTCTTGGTGGCTCTGTGCTGAATGGGTGCTGTGGTGTGGCCTGGCACTGCCCCACTAGAGGTATGGGTGTGAAAATGGCACAGTTGTCTGGAAACTGGATCTAAGGAGGCTTTGTAAGTGATCTTGGGGTCTTTGCTCAGTTCCCAGCCACTGCCTGCTAGACACTAAAGGGTAAACATTTCCTTTCCAGATCTATTTGCTGAGTCTTTGGGGTGAAGTAGCTGGGAGTGGGGTTGGGGTTTCCCATCTGGTTTTGGATTAAGTGCCCTATAAAGCTTTCAGTGCTTCACTTGCTTTACACTCAGATTACCCCATCACACACAAAACAGCTTCTCCTTATGTGCAGGGAAACAAGCACCCAGGCAAGCATGGACAAAGCCTGTAAATGGGTGCTCATGCCAGGTCATCCTCTGGTAACCCTGCTCCATCATAAGCAAGAGGTGAAGCACAAACCTCTATCTAAGACCCATGGCCAAGGTTGCTCATGGGGTGTGCCACCCATATGAGGCACCTCAGCCTCAGTCAAACCACCTGCCTGAGCCTCAGGGCCAGCACGTACACCATCAGGAAAACCCTGCTGTGCAAAAAGGCAAGGGATGTTGATTTGAAACTAAAAGAGGGAGATTTAGACTAGAGAGCAGCAAATGTTTTCCACTGAGGGTGGTGAGAGCCTGTCCCAGGTTGCCCAGAGAGGTGGGAGATGTCCCATCCCTGGAACCATCCCAGCTCAGGTTGTCTGGGGCTGTGAGCAACCTGCTCCAGTTGGAGATGTCCCTGCTGACTGCGGGTAATTGGACTAGATGATCTTGAAAGGTCCCTTCCCACCCAAACCATTCCATGATTCTATGTCTCTCTGACTCAGGCAGCATTCTCAGGGTCCCTTTGGTTTCCTTCCTCCAGAGATGGCCCACGTGGAAATTCCCAGTTCAGCTGAGGCACAACCCACCGGCGCTTCAGCAGCTGCGTGCTTGCCCTCGCTTCAGGCTGCTGCAAGGACATCAGATTTGGGCTCAGATTCCCCCACTGCATTTTGGGCTGTTGCCTGTTCCAGTTTAAGGTCATGGTCCTCATTTTTAATGCAGTTCATGGCTCAAACTCCAGCTTACATCCAAGAGTGGATTTTGATCTGTGAAGAGCCGTGGCAGCCGCGCTCCTTCGCGACAAGGCAGCTTGCAGAGCCAAGGAGGGAAGGTGACACAGCTGGGGACAGGGAGCTCTGTGTTGAAAGGACCTGGAAATCTTCCCAAAGCAGTGAGGTGGTCCAAGTGGCTAACTGCAAGGAGGAAAACTGCAAACCTTTCCTCCTGCAAAATGTGAGTGATTCCCAGGACCAGCACTCCTCACTTCAGCCGATGTATCCAAGGTACTCGACACTCCCACCAAAATATTCACAGCCAGGGACCTGAAGCATGGAACAAAATATCCCTCATTGCTCCAAGGAGTCCCTCTGGGACATGGGGTGTTTGTACCTGTCCTGGTTTGAGCTAGAACAGAACTATTTCTGTTCAGGGAGTTGACTTCTCAGCTCAGTCTCCACTCAGGGGTGCACTACCTGCAGGTCTCATGTTCTCACAGGCAGTGGCTGCTGCTAGCAGTGACAGCTCTTGATGGGCAGAGTTAGTGCCAAGGGTTGGGCTGCAGACCAAGGTCACTGCTAATCCTTGTGCCCCACACTGGGGTGCAGTAAGAGGTGGCACCTGCAGGGAGGAAGAGGCAGGAGAAGTGACCCTGAACTGACCAACAGGGGATTCCATCCCATGGATGTCCTATTCAGTAGAAAGCTGAGGGGTCACAAGGCTCAAGCCTCTTCTTCAATGGCCAGTGTCTGAGGAGGACTCTGCCCATTCTGTTTTGATCCTGATCTGTGTATCCCAAAACCCAACTCCTGAATCCTGTTCCCATCTGCTGCTGAGTCCAGCCTGGGACTTCCTCAGTGCCTGACACAGCATCAGCAGTGCCAGTGACATCACTGCTCTCAGAAGGATTAAGTTTGCTATTAGTTTGTATATATTTATATATATTTCATTTTATTGTTATTTTTTTAATTAAAATGATTTTAATTTTCTTCTCCCATCCATAAGTCTCTCTCTTATTCCCTTTAGGGAAGGGAAAGAGATTAATAGAAAGCATTTGTCTATCACCTACCCATCTATCATCTGTCTAGTGACCAACCCCAGCCCTAACCCTTTAGCAGCACTATCTCTGGTTAGACATGGAGCTGTGCCAGCTCGATTAGCTCTTCTGGCTCTGGATGGATCCTTAGCTGCAGAGGGAGAGAGACAGAGAGGAACCATCAGCACAGAGACCGACAAATGAAGCAGGCAGGAGCCCTCCCTCGCAGCTGGGTCTGTGCACAGCTCCTGCACTGCTGCCTGGGAGGCAGCTCCTTTGATCTCCCCCATCCTGTTTTCCTTCCATTTTCTAGCTAAACATCGAAATGGAAATTAGCACTGACCCTCAGAGAGAATATTTTCACTTCAAAAAGGTCCAAAAGGGTTAGTTCAAAGTTTCACATTCCCCTCGTTTGGAAGGGGGAGATATGCAAAGGTCAACTCCTCTCTGGTAACTTCTGCAGGGAGGGGTGGGAAGGGTTGACTCNCACTGGGGTGCAGTAAGAGGTGGCACCTGCAGGGAGGAAGAGGCAGGAGAAGTGACCCTGAACTGACCAACAGGGGATTCCATCCCATGGATGTCCTATTCAGTAGAAAGCTGAGGGGTCACAAGGCTCAAGCCTCTTCTTCAATGGCCAGTGTCTGAGGAGGACTCTGCCCATTCTGTTTTGNATTAGCTCTTCTGGCTCTGGATGGATCCTTAGCTGCAGAGGGAGAGAGACAGAGAGGAACCATCAGCACAGAGACCGACAAATGAAGCAGGCAGGAGCCCTCCCTCGCAGCTGGGTCTGTGCACAGCTCCTGCACTGCTGCCTGGGAGGCAGCTCCTTTGATCTCCCCCATCCTGTTTTCCTTCCATTTTCTAGCTAAACATCGAAATGGAAATTAGCACTGACCCTCAGAGAGAATATTTTCACTTCAAAAAGGTCCAAAAGGGTTAGTTCAAAGTTTCACATTCCCCTCGTTTGGAAGGGGGAGATATGCAAAGGTCAACTCCTCTCTGGTAACTTCTGCAGGGAGGGGTGGGAAGGGTTGACTCTGGGGAGGCTGCACCTCCAATCCTGGGGTCAGTTTTGGACTCCTCACTCCAACAAAGACATTAGGCCATTGGAGTGTGTCTAGAGAAGGGCTAGGAAGCTGGGGAAGGGTCTAGAGCACAAGTGTTGTGAGGAGCAGCTGAGGGAACTGGGGTTGGTTAGCCTGGAGAAGAGAAGGCTCAGGGGAGACCTTCTCACTCTCTCCAGCTCCCTGAGAGGAGGTAGGAGCAAGATGGGAGTTGGCCTCTTCTCCTGGGTTACTGGTGAGAGGACAAGAGGAGATGGCCTCAAATTGCACCAGGGGAGGTTTAGGTTGGATATCAGGAACAATTTCTTCCCTGAAAGAGTTGTCAGGCATTGGCCCAGGCTGCCCAGGGCAGTGGTGGAGTCACCATCCCTGGAGGGGTTCAAAACCCATCTAGATGTGATACTGAGAGGCATGTTTTAGTGGCATGGTGGTGACAGGTTGATGGCTGGACTTGCATGATCTTATAGATCTCTTCCAACCTTCATGACTTTGTGATTCTGTGTGACTGTGACTACAGCCTCTCTGAGCATCTCTTGCTTGATCTCTCCTCCACCCCTGCCTCCTGTGGTCCCTGGAGCTGCCCCAGCCTAGGGTACAGCATACCCCAGGGAGGCAGAGCCAAGCTCTGGTGGCAGGGACAAGAGAAGGTCTCTTGTAGAACCCTAAAGGTTGAACACCCAGATGCACATTTCTGTGCCAGTGGGAGAGTAGCTAAAGAGGAGGCTGGACCTGGCACACCTGGGACATGGCAAAGCAATGAAAGCAGGGAGCATAATTAAATCTAAATTACCCAAGGCTTTATTTATTATTTGTGGACTACAACAGACACCAATAACAAAAAATGCAGCCTTTCAGCCAGTGTTTTCTGACCAGAATAATGCTGCTTTATTTTTCTCCTCTTGGACTGTGTACAAGTGATGAATAACCCAAGGAAGCCCAGCTTGGAGCATGGCACAGAACAGCTCAGGGGGGAGGAAGCTCTCTGAGGGCCACAGAAGTCTCTTGAGCAGTGAATTTCACAGATTTGGTAAAAAACATCCATGTTGTTCCCCCTCTTCTTTCTTGTCCCTCCCTCCCCAAACACAAACAAGTTACATGCATCTATTCTTGGGTCATCTGGTGTTGACAAACTGGAACAGAGGAAGTTCCAGCTAAATAGAAGGAGGAACTTCTTGACTTTGAGGGTGGTGGAGCCCTGGCCCAGGCTGCCCAGGGAGGTGGTGGAGTCTCCTTCTCTGGAGCCATTCCAAACCCAGCTGGACTCCAACCTGGGCAACCTGCTCTAGGTAACCCTGCTCTGCCAGGGAGGTTGGACTAGATGATCTGCAGAGGTCCCTTCCATCCCCTAACATTCTGTGATCCACACACTTAGTCACTCAGCAGCTCTGTAAGACTTCAGAGTTTGCATCTAACATATGGCTCAGGAGCAGCCAAATTTGCTACCAGCTACTTTGCTTTACTAATATGCACCCAGCAAGTGATGTTAAAACAACCATTAAGGCCTAATCCCTACTGGGCTGTGTGACAATCAAGAAAAGAACTAAACCAAAAGAAGGAAAAGACCACCCCATAACCTCTGGGTGGTTAAGATGTTGGTTTGTACTCTGACACCTGGAAGGGAACTCTTCCTGGGGGAGAAAACAAACCACCCAGGTTCCTAGGGCAGAGCTGACAGCAGGAAAAGCACAGCTGGGGCTGGTTGAAAGCCCTGGGGTTAAGAGGTAAAAAAAAGGGAAGGAAAGGAAGAGAAAACTAGATGTAGAAGGGGAAGAGGCTGCAGGACATGTCATCCTGAGTGGAAGTGGCCCTGTTAACCCTTATCAATAATTGATGTCTGCTACCATGGATTTGCTGTTATTCTGACCAGACCAGCTCTGCTGCAGAGATCTTGTTTGGCATCTAAAATTAATTGAGCATGAAAAATTTACTAACAAACCTTTTTTCTTCTTCTTCTTCTTCCTTCATTTTTAAAAATCCTTTTAGGGACAGATCTGCATTTTCCCTCTCCCCTTATACTGTTGAAGCATCTCAGAGTGGGCTTAACTTTCAGGCAGTTATCCATGAGAGACAACCTGGAGAAAGCCATGAGTGCTCCTGGCTTGGTGAGGGCTCCTCTCCAGCCAGCTCTAGGAGTGTTCCCCTTGCTGTTTCCCCTTCCTAAGGGACATGCACATTTAAAAAGCAGAAGTTTTCCATTTCACCCCCCAGAGGAACTCAATTCCCAGTCCAAAAAGGCAGCAGAGCTCTTGCCTGCAGGTTCCTGCAGCACCTGGAGAACCTTAACAGCTGCAACTGGGACATCATTTCCCAGCTCTGTCTTAACCTGCCCAGCCATTTGCCTGCAGAAAGCACTTTATCTTCCCTGCAGGACCAGCACAGTTTGAGGTTGACACTCCTCTAGATGTGCTCTGAATGTGCAATGAGCTACCAGTGCAGGGCATCTTCCCCAGACTCTTCCCTCCAGGAGCTCACAAGCTTTACCTTGTCTTGCTGATCAATCTGGTTTCCCCCCTCCTGCCACCTTCCATAAGTCTTACACCTTTCTCCATCTTTCCTGCTCCTTCTCCCTCTTCCTTCAGCTGGGAAAGAAAGGGAATATGGGAAACTGAAGACAGCCAGCCTGCAGCCATCAGGGAACTGTGGGGGCTGATGCAGTCTTCAGCATGGTCTTCAGCATGGCACTGATGTAGGACAACACTAAATGTTGTTGAGTGTGGAGAAGAGGCCAGGGTGAGATGGTTTGAGTTCTCTCCTCATTCACAACATCCTCCTGCCAGGCAAAAGCAAGCTTGAGAACAGGCAGACACACTAGATTATGTCAAGAGGTTGCTTGATGGCAATTCACTTAAAGAGCTTGGCAAGCCATGTTCCTTGGGAAACTGCAGGGGTCTTGTGCCAGAGGGTGCATGAAACAGGAGAAACCTTCTGTCAGGGCTACAACACAAGGGAGGGGAGAGAAAATGTCATCTGCCCTGTCCCTCCTGTGCTGATCCTACCAGCCCAGCACAAGCAGCTGGCTGCAGCAAACTGTGGCTTGCATGTAGATGTGCTTGGTCACTGTGGTACTGGATGCCAGTGGAGAAATGGCACAAGCTGGGCATGGTCATCCCCAGATGACCCAAGGAAAGAGAATACTAAGGCTTCTCTAAGCCCAAGAATGCAGTGCAGCTCTTTAGCAGGGCCTGAAATGACAAACTTCACCTCCAACATGAACTAGCATAACTGCTCCATCAGAGGAGCCCACAGCATGTGCCTGTGGCCCACAGACACCAAACCTTGTGTACCACTCACCTGGAGGAGTCTGCAGCTATGATGTGATGCTACTCTTCAGCTCTGGTAGCAGCAATTTGCAGAGGTGGGACTGATCCCATTTCACCTGTGGCTTGCACCTAGAAAAGCTACGTGGGGGAGTTGCATCAACTGGCTCATCCCCCTGGAGGGCATGGAGAACCAGGATCTTCTCCAGGCTGAACAACCCCAACTCTCCCAGCCTGGCCTCACAGCACAGAGCTTCCAGCCCTCACATCATTTCTGTGGCCTCCTCTGGCCCTGCTCCCCCAGGTCCATGTCTGTGCTGTGCTGAGGACTCCAGAGCTGGCCCCAGTGCTCCAGGTGAGGTCTCATGTGCCACAGGTTGTGTTTTAGTTGTTGTTATCCTGCCCTGCTCCAATCCTCACACTGCTAGATTGGAAACCAGAGCCGAATGAAAACATTAGGACTACAGCTGCAAAAGTGAAGACCTAGCAGTGTTGTTCTCTTCAGTGTGGCTGGAGGTTAGCCCAGAGGTAACTGCAGTCCCAACAGGACCTAGAGTTCCATCAGCTGCTTCATCCATCCAGAGGGAAGGGAGCCCCAGGATCTGCAAGGCAACTCTTTAACATCCCAGCCATGCACCCCCTGCACAAAACTCAATCACCACTGAGGTCTCATTGCCAGCTTCAAAAGTCTCATTTTGGTTTGGCTTTCTGTCACAAGTGTAAGCACTTGACTGGATGTAGATGATGCTCTCCTGCCAGGTGTTTATTTTCTATCCTTTTCTTCCCCCCTGCTATACTGTGAGAGAAAAATTGGGTAATATTTGCTAATGAGGCCAAGGGGATATTTCTGGGGCCCTTGAACTCACCAGGAATAAAACATATTGCCAAAAGTTGCTGACCCTTTCAACCTCAACAGTTAGTTTATCTCAGGGACATGTTTCTTAGTCAGCAAAAGGCCTTTCCTGAAGGAGTTATTTGGAATTCATTAGGACTGGAGTAATAGCCCCACTCCTAAATAAGTCCTGTGCTGATAAAGTACCATCTGGTCTCAGACACTAAAGGTCCCATGCTTTGGTGGTGTAAATCAGGATTGCTCCATTGGCTCCAAGGAGCTCTGGTGGCTTTGTATCCACCTGCCAAGCTGGCTCACCACCTCCTCTCTGAGGTCTCAGGTTCCTCCTTTTACAGGAGCTCTCTCAGCACCTCCTCCAGCATGGCACTCCAGCCATGAGGAATGAGTTCCTGGCTGCCAGGGGGACAAGCACAGCTCCCACCAGATGGATTGGTGAGGGTTGGTACCAAATCCTCTGGTAATTCAGAGTCTAAGAGGGGGTAAAGGTCTGGTTTTGAAGCCACTCTTAACTTGAGCTGAAGCTTTTTGCTGAATGAGCTGGCAGAGGTGGATTTACCTATGTTAAAGGAGATTTGCTGGGTTATAGGCCACCTTTTTTTCCCTTTAAAAAGTGGGAGTGAGAGGAGAGAGAGATTTCTAGGACACAGCAATGAGGAAACTCATAGTCCATGCTAATTCATCCAAATTAAAAGCATTTCCCACTCACAAATCCTGCCCACGAATTTGAAAACTGATTTAGAGCCTCTTGGGTTATATAAAGGAGAGATCCAGGCAGCTAAAAGATGGACCTGGACCAGCTTCCAACACACTTGGATCTGGGACCAGCTTCTTTGATGATCCAGAACTGGGAGAAGTGGCTGCCACCTCTCAGGCTGTGCTGCCATTCAGTGAGAGATGGACAGGCTGAGAGTTGGGGGAGAGGATCCTCCTGGAGTTCAACAGGGGCAAGGGGAGGGTCCTGCACCTGGGGAGGAATAAATCATGGAGCAGGACAGGTTAGGGGTTGACCTGCTGGAAAGCAGCTCTGCAAAGAACCTGAGAGTGCTGGTGGACAACAAGGACAACATGAGCCAGTAATGTGCTCTTGTAGCCAAGAAGGCCAATGGTCTCCTGGAGTGCATCAAGTGGAGGGTGACCAACAGGTCAAGAGAAGTTCTCTTCCCCCTCAGCTCTGCCCTAGTGAGGCCACAGCTGGAGTCCTGGGTCCAGTTCTGGGCTCCTCAGTTCCAGAGAAACAAGGAACTACTGGAGAGAGTCCAGCAGAGCCCAGGAAGATGCTGAGGGCACTGCAGCACCTCTGGCAGGAGGAAAGGCTGAGAGCCCTGGGGCTGCTGAGCCTGGAGAAGAGCAGCCCCAGAGGGGAGCTGCTCAATGCTGAGCAACAGCTGAAGGCTGAAGGGGGCCAGAGGCTGGGGCCAGACTGTGCTGAGTGGTGCCCAGGGCCAGGCCAAGGGGCACAAATGATGCCCAGAGGTCCCTTCCAACCCCCACCATGCTGGGGTTGTGGATTCTTCCATTGCCCTGGGTAATGCCAAACCATCCCATAAGACTATATAGGAATCAAATGCCAGCAGCTCCAGCCTCAGGCTTGTTGTACACCAGCTGCTCTTTGGATGGTAAAACCAGTCCTTATGTTTCTGGGTTTTCTCCATTTCCACCAGAGACTCTGAAGAGTTGGGCTCCAGGAAGCCAAACTCCTCTCCTTTTAGGGGCAGCATTGCTACAAACTGGAGTGAGATTTCCTTAGGGCTTTTGTCTCCAGCATTAACCCCACTGACAAGAAAATCTCAGTGCTCTGGAAACTCAGTGAAGATGACAGAGAAAGGACTCAGCATTTTGCAGAACTGGGTCCTTTTCCCTTTCCTGAGGCTTTTTGCAGGTATTTGATCTCCCAAGCCCCAGTTTGTTTAATCTGCTTCCAATCCTCCTCTGGTACCAAAGCAACAGGGAAGCTTCAGGCACTTTTGTGTGCTGCAGTACAGAAGCTGCCAAGACCCTCTGACCCTCCTCACATCACACACATCTCCCCAGGCAAAAGAAAGGCTTCAAAATAAAACATTCCATTTAGGATTTCTAGTCTGGATCCAGCCCTGGAAAACACAAATCCACCCCCAGTTGTGTAAGTCAGCTGAGAGTCCTGCAAAGACACTTTAGTCTTCACAGCAGCAGCTTTAAAGGCTTTTGTAGCTGCACATTTCCTTCCTCTTCCCTCCCTGTGGTGCAGAGATGGAAGCTTCTGGGGCTTTAGTTCCTTGCTGGCTTCTCCTGTCCCCAAAAGCCCCTGGAGGGACAGCCTGTGCCATGCAGGGGTGACCATCACCCCTTCACTTGCTGAATCACCTCCCCAGCTCCCAGCAGTGCTGAGAGGCTCCCAGCAGCACAGCAGTTATCCCTACTGCTCTTAGAGCACTTTCTCCTTCAGTCCTGTGACTACTGGAGATTTCCAAGCCTCAAAAAATGACCAGGATGAACTTAAGCCCATGCAGACTTTTACCTAAACCTGAGTGCTGAGCTGCCCTGCTTTGTGACCTGAGGAACTCTTGGCTTTCTCCCACTGCCCAGATCCAGCCTTGAACAGCTCTAATCCCAATTCATGCCCCAAGAGAGGGCATCTCCCATGGATGGGCTGCTCCTGGGCTCAGGAGAAGGCACCTTCAGGTGGGGCAGGGCTCCAAGAGATGCTCCTGGGTGGGGAGATGATGATACAGAAGCAAGCAGGAAGGAGGAAACACACAGATTAAATATCCTGAATTTCTGCAGCACCAAGCTCAGGTGAATTCTGACCCTAATTAAAGGCAATAATGAATAACTAAGGGGCAACTGGACAGAAGGAAGGCACAGAGAAAGCATAACAACAGAGTCAAGCAGGAGGACAAAGGAAAAACAGGACAGGTGCTGTTGTCACTTGCAATACAGGCTTGCAACCCCCAGTGATTTATCTGGGGCTTGCTCTTCCTCCTCTCCCTTTCTCTGCAGTGTTCCAGGATGCTGGTATTTGCAGAAGGTGCAGTGTAGCCACTGGATAAGGGAGAAGAATGAATCCATCACAGCTTCCCCCTTCTCCCCCCCTGGTGCCTGACAGCTTGGAGTCATAAACCTTGGGGAAGGCAGAGCCCTCCCTTGGAGAGAGGCAGCCTGCAGACGTGGTCAGTACAGCTTTGTATCCCCTTGCCATTAAGCCAGGCTTATCAGCAGGGTGCCAGGAGTGCAGAGCTCACTCTGCCTGACAGAAAAATCAAAGCTCCATTCTCTTTGCAATTCATAGCTGGGCTACTCATGCCTCCTGGCTGGACCAGGCTCCCCTCCTGACTCTCCTAGAGCACCATGTCTGCTCTGGCCAGCCTGCTGCCTCCCATTTCTGCAAGGCTATCTTCTGGTAGGCTTTGCCCTGGTCCACATAGACCTCAACCCTCCACACCTCCATGCAGGATCGTGTTTGGGTAAAGAGATCAGTTTGCTACCAAGACTACTAAGCTGAAGGTGCAGAAAAGACTTTCTGGACACAGCAAGTAAGGAGCCTAGAGGGTCATTTTGTCTTTGTCATCCAAGATGAAAGCCTGACCTAAGTTACAGCAGCTAAAAACCTGAGCTGCACAAAATAACTCATGTCTTGTGCAGACCCACAAGGCTGCTTAGGCTCCAGACCGGTGGAAGGACCTCCTGGGAGAGGGGAAGGGATGGGATCTGGGCTCCATACCCCAGCTGAGAGCTCCTGGAGGGGCTAGGGGAGGATATTCCTCACCTTTCTGCTCCTTGCTAAGGTAAGTCATGAGTCAGCAGGCATACAAGCTCTGGAAGGACCAGGATTGCTTTGCCTCTATCCCCCATGCAGAGGTTGGGGTGGCACTGAGGAGGAGGTACCAGATAAGTACCATATGAAATGGCTGGGGTTGGCAGCTACCAGGCAACCTTTTCAGGAGAGAAACTTCTCCCTAAGACCTTGGTTGACCTCCTAATTCTTTGGGAGGTACATCTCCTGACCACACAGCTTCCCAGAGAAGCACAGGGCCAGGCAAAGCAACAGTGAAGTGAAGCTGAAGCAGCAGAAGAGCAAGTCAGAGAGGAGAAGACCAGCAGGAGCCAAAGGACCATCAGAACTTAGCCCATGAAGCAAATGCTTCATGAAATCACATGCTACTGCCTCCTGAACAGTACCAAAATCTCTGACAGCACTGGACAATCAAAGAGCAGGGAGAGGAGAACCAGGCAAAGCCCTGGCTGTCCCCACCTCCACCTCCCTGCATGTCACTGCTGGAACAGACTTCAGACTGCTCATGGTGTAACTCCCTGTGTCCACATGCAGCATCCCACCAGAAGGCTGCTTGCAAGTCACCTCCCAGCAATTGAGAGGCTTTTACAGTCAGAATGTGAATAGACATGAGCACAAAACCCCCCATATTCTGGTTTTCTGTCCTGTCTAGCCTCATTTTTGGCCTTACATTAAGATTCTGTGGCTTGCCTCAGCATTTTCTTTGCTATCCCTCCAAGAAGCTGGGCTGGGCTGTAAGGATTGGGGCCCCTTGCCCTCATCCAGACCTGGGTAATCCAGATGTGTCTTCAGTGGAGTTGGTGGAGTTCCAAAGGAATAGAAAAGGCCCAGATAAGAGGTGTGTATCTTTTCAAGGTTTATTTCTCTAGTCTTCCTTTCTTTCTCTTTTTTCTTTCTTTCTTTTCACTTTCTTCCTTTTCTCTTCCTTCTTTCCTCCCTTTTTTCCTTCCTTTTTTCCTTCCTTCCTTCCTTTCTTCCTTCCTTCCTTTCTTTTCTGCATTCCATGCAAACATTTTGGGATGCCAGCCAGTTAAAAATGGAGACTGCCAACAGGAGAGTGAAGTTTTGCAGACAGCTTTTGGGCCATAATAAATCTCACCTGGCTTCCTCCTCTTTGCAATGTCATTGCTGGAAAGTGCAAAGACCTTAATTTTCCATGCACACAGCTTCAAATGTCTCAGCTCTTGGTTGAAATGTCAGGGCTTCAGTAGGTCCATAATCCAATATTAAATCCTCAGGGCAACCACATGCATCTGCAGAGAGATGGGCTGCAAAGACAGGCTCCTAACTTTGGGAGCTGCATCTCTGCACTGCCTGGGAAGGAGCAGCCTCAATACATCAGTTAGAAGGAGATTCTCTACCCAGAGGGTGCTGAGGCACTGGCACAGGTTGCCCAGAGAGGTTGTGGCAGTGTTCAAGGCCAGGCTGGATGTGGCCCTGGGCAACCTGGGCTAGTGTGTGACATCCCTGCCCATGGCAGGGGGGTTGGAACTAGATGATCTTGAAGGTCCCTTCCAACCTGGGCTATTCTATGATCAAGAGGTGAAGCTCCCAGCAGCCTGGGCTCATGGTGTGGTACAAAGCTTTGGCCATCATCTTCTGGAGGAACATCACACCTCTGCTTGGGAGAGAGACAAGGAAAACATAAGGCAGCATGTTTTGTTATCAAAGAGACTTCCACAAAGATGTATTATTCATCAGGCAATAATTAGCCACATTTAGGGACACTGTCTCAGGAAGCCTGAGCATGCAGAGCTGCAGCTGCATGGTGCCACCCAGCCAGCACTGCTCAGCCTGGCCAAGACACAGAGGCAGTGGCAGGGGTGTGCCAACAGAACCCAGAGCCTGGGGACTCCAGGGTGAGTGTGGCTAGGTCCTTTGCTTCCTGATGCTATTGTCAGTCATTAGGTATTTTTCTGTGGGGCTGGAAACACCCTGGTACAGCAGCACTGCTTCCTCCCTGCTGTCACAGTTGAACTCAGGGGGCAGGGTCTGAGCCTCCACATGTCCACCACAAGTCAGCAGCTGGCATTTTCTAGCAGACATATTCCCTTTCTCAGCTCTTGGACTGCCTGTCACTACATCTAGACCTAGTTTTCTCCTTCCATGCTCTACACTCTTAACTGCTTCAATAACAAAAGCATTTTACACTCCTGAATAATGCCTGGCAGACCCTTGAAGCCCAGGGCACAGCCCTGACCCCTTCCCAGCTTGCTGACCTGCAGAGACCTCCAGGAATGAAGCCAGAGCAATGGGGGCCTCATCCACCCTCTAGCTTGGGGTCTTGTCCTCTCTGACATGGTCCTACAGGATGGAGCAGCTCCCACCTCCTTGTCCAGCCCCATGTTGGCTGCAGGCTATGCTCAGAGGCTGAGGCTGGAGGGCTTGCTTCATGCTGGTGCTGCACTGGTTGATGTCAGGGCCTGGCCAGTTGAGTCTGGGCAGGGACAGGGTGAGCAGAAAGCCCTTCTGCTGGGGAAGGAACTTCCTCTCCCCCTCCAGCAAGGGGAATGCCTTCAAGAAGAGGCAAAGTGATTTGAGATCACTGTGGGTGGAGGGAAAGGAAAAAAACCCAACTGACCAAAAAACCAAAACCCCAAAGCACCCCACCCCGCCTAAACAGCCAAAAAAGCACCCCCAAAACCCACTCCACCAAACCCAAGCACCCAAAACCACCCCACCCAACCCAAGCACCCAAAACCCACCCCACCCAACACAAGCATGTACAACCCCCCCAAAAAACCACCCTACCAAACCCAAAGAACCACAACACCCCCCCCAGCTGTTATCCCCAAAGCCAAGCAGCCACATAAACCCCCCAAAAAAACAAGAGCCTTGATGAAGGTGTCCAGAAGGCCTGAGAAGTCTGGGATCAAGTCCTAGATCTCCAGCAGTCCAGGTCTGTGTTATTCAGACCCAAAGAGGCTGGACAGACCTTGGGACAGACCTAAACTGGCAATGTGAGTGTCAAGACCCTGGGCTAGGGCTAGTTTTGCTCTTTGAGAGTCAGAAGTTGAGAGACATGATCTTCACTGAAGAGGAATAAAAACATCCAACCAGAAATAAGATCTTTCCTTCCATCTGCACATGCATTTGACACCTCCATGTGTTCCAGAGGCAGAGTGTTGGGCACCAGAGCATCTCCCCCAAGGCTGAGGTGGCATTGCCTCAGTTTGAGAAGGAATCACTGGGGCCACTTCCCTTTCCTGTTCCTGTAATTAACCTGTTGTAAAGCTTTCAGCAGCTCTTTGGAGAGATCTTGATTCTTTACAGTCTGTGTCACTGGCTGATTAACCCTGGCTGTGCAGTCCTGCATGGCTGGGCTGCTGGATGGGAGCTGCTTTCCTCTGCTGCAGGCTAGAAATTGTCTGGAAAAGCAAAAGAAAATGAAAGGCAATCTGAAGGTGTTGGGAAAGGCAGTGCTGTCCTCACACCCTGCAACCAGACAGTGCCAGGAAGGGAAGGGTTAGGAGCAGGAGCTGTGTTTTGCCAAGAGGTTGGAAATCAGCAGCTCCAGCCCCAAAGCAACCACTAGTGAGAGATGTTCTAGGAGAGCAGCACAGGACAGCACTAGAACAAGACTCTGCTTTCAAGAGAGGAAACACAGAGATTGGAGTTGACAGCAAAGCCCTTACAGCAGCCTCAGAAGAGCCCAGGCACCACATGCTGCTATTTCTCATGCACCCATAGAGCACCAGGAGCTGATTTCCAGTCCTCTGCCTCACCAGCTGCTTTGGGAAAGCATCTTCTGCTCTCCTGCTCTCCATCTCTTTGCAAACAGGAGATTGGAATGTGCTTAGACACCATGCTGAAGAGGGGACAGAAATATCTGCAGCTCAGCTCTGAAACACAGCTGCTAAAACAGCACTGTCAGCCACAGGTCCCAAAACAGATCATCCCCCAGCTGCTTTCTGTTACCCCAAGGACTGGAGCACGTCCCTGGATGCTCCAAACAGCATTAGAGGGGGTAGAGACTGTCCCTTCCACCAGGCATGGACAGAGCCAGGTGGACTTCCTCAGGACAGAAGGATTTCATGTCCCCTTTGCAGTTATCTGAGCATATTTTATTGAAGAGATGTAAGAATGACTCTCAGGAGGTGCCCCAAGCCTCTGAGAAAGGAGTTAAAGGAGCACAACAGTTTCCAGTACATTTGGGGGTGGTTACAAAAGGATTTCCACAGATCAGGAATGCAGCCAACTGCTGGGTCTGTCTCTAAGATAGTACTGGGAGAAGTTGGGGCAACCTTTGTACTGGGCACTGGGGAGGCCACAGCTCCAATCCTGGGGTCAGTGTTGGGCTCCTCACTGCAAGAAGGACATGGAGGTGTTGGAGTGTGTCCAGAGAATGGCAAGGAAGGTGGGGAAGGGTCTAGAGCACAAGTGTTGTGAGGAGCAGCTGAGGGAACTGGGCTTGGTTAGTCTGGAGAAGAGGAGGCTCAGGGGAGACCTTCTCACTCTCTGCAGCTCCCTGAGAGGAGGCTGGAGCCAGGTGGGACTTGGTCCTTTCTCCCAAGGAACAAGTGATAGGAGAAGAGGAAACAGCCTCAAGTTGTGCCAGGGAAGGTTCAAATTAGATATTAGAAAGAATTTCTCCCCTGGGAGGGTTCTCAGGCACTGGCCCAGGCTGCCCAGGGCAGTGGTGGAATCATCATCCCTGGAGGGGTTTCAAAGCCCTGGAGATGTGGTGCTGAGGGCCGTGGGTTAGTGGTGACCTGGCAGTGCTGGTGAACAGTTGGACTCGATCTCAGATGTCTTCTCCAACCATAACAACTCTATGGTTAAAGCCCTGCAGGACCCTCAGGGTCCTCTGGGTTCTGTGTGCACAGAAGCAAGCAGAGGGACACCAGCAAGTGCACCTTTGGAAGTGTTAATAGAAATATGAGGCTGAGTTGAAAAGCTGGGGTTCTGCATGCACTGAAAATGTCAAAACCCACTCTGGGCCATCTCAGAAATGCTCCACTTTGATTTCCATCCCTTTCAGACAGCTGCTTTTACAATAAAGCTGAAGGAAATGTTGAAGTGGAAAGCTGTTTTGCATGAAGCCTCCCCAAGGTTTTCAACTCTGCCTGGGCTTCTCTGTTTATTTTGGGGTTATTTTGCAGGAATAATCTTGCAGAACTAACCCAACTAACCCTGCATAACCTAATATGCAGGCATGTTCTGTTGTGGCTGCTCCCTGTTTTTTAGGGACAGTAATCCAGCTTGGCCCAGTGAGGAGCAGCAGGAGGAATTCCTGTCACTGGCAAGAAAAAGAAGAAATAAATAAATCAGCTGAAAAATCTCTGTGAGCCTCAGAAAATTTCCCTTCAGCTGCAAACAGGCAGGAGAAAATGCCATCAATGATTTTCCCCTTGTAATTAGGTTTGCAAAGGTTGACTTGCAAGGAATTAAAACATGGAAACATTTGAAATATCAGTGAGTTCTGGCATCCTAAGTAATGTGACATTTATATGATAATTTGGCAATTAAATATGCAAGCAAGGCTGCTGCTGCTGCTGCTCAAACACAAAGGTATGGATCTGCCACACAGGAGCTGCCAGCCTTTTCCAGCTTCACCTTCTGCCAGGGCAGGGGAGAGACAGCAGCAGAGATTCAGCTCAGTTCAGCAGCCACCTCCCAGCACCACCACTGCTCTGCCATGCAGGTACCACTTAGGGGAGCTGCAGCTGGAAACCCCACATCCTGCTGCCTAAAAATTGGGATGTGTAGTATTGCCAGGTGGGGAAATAGAGCACAGGTCAGAGCTGCTTGTGGAACCCAGCAGAGATACCTTCACTGCAGAATAAGTTCACTGCCAGGTTCTCCAGAGGAAGAAGAAACCCAACAGAGGCACTGGCAGTCTGGGTATAGGTTGTGTGTGGCCACAGAAGAGCTCCCTGGCCATCCCCACCCTAGAGCACCCACAGGAACATAGCAGCTCCTGTCAAGAGGGTCAGCTTCAGTTATCACCTGAGCTTCTCCTCAAGATGAATGCACTAGCCTAAACCCAAGATACCTGCAGAAATAAAAAGATCTCTCCAAGTTACCCAACTGGAGGAGATCCCAGAGAGAGGAGGTTTTGTCTGTGCTGGGAAAGGGCATGACTTGAAGCAGACAAAAGTCTGCTTTCAGTTGGACACCGACTGCAGCACCACCCTCCAACACCAAACACATCCTTTCTGTGCATCTCAGCAGCTCCTTTCCTGTGCTGATGAATAATTTGGAGTGCCTCAGCTATTATTAAATCATAAAGATTCTTTTCCTTGCAGAAATAATTGAATACCAGAGCTCAGAAATTGAGGTCACCCTGAGCTCTGCCCCCTCTGACAACACCTCTCCCACCACCACCTCAGTCCTGCATGGTGTCAGAGGAGCAGGGGGTGCTTAGAGCCACAAGGCTTGGTGGGGCTGGGCCCACTGCTGTTTGTCTTCTCACCTTGGAGTTGCTGAGAGGGAGCAGGGCAATTTCCAGGATGGCATTAAGGCTGTGATGACTCCAGACTCAGATGACAACTGTAACTGAAGTTTATCACAGACTGGTTTGGGTTGGAAGGATCCTTTCCAGGTCATCTAGTCCAAACCCCTCCAGTCAGCAGGGACACCTGCAACTAGATCAGATTGCTCAGAGATCCAAACAACCTGAGCTGGAATGGTTCTAGGGATAGGGCAGGGTCTCACCACCCTCAGCATCAAGAATTTCTTCCTTCTATCCAGTCTAAATCTCCTCTTTTAGTTTCAAGCCATCACCCCTTGGCCTGTCCCAACAGCTCCTGATAAAAAGTCTGTCTCCATCTTTTTGGAGTCCCTTGAAGCCCTGCAAGGCTGCAGTAAGGTCTCCCTGGAGCCTTCTCTTCTCCAGGCTGAAGAACCTCAACTCTCCCAGCCTGGCCTCACAGGAGAGAGCTTCCAGCCCTAGGATTATTTTTCTGACCTCCTCTAAACCAGCTCCAAAATGATGGCTTTTATGATGGTCTTAGCTGCATCACCCAGCTGGGAGCCTGCTGCTGCATGGTCTCTGCAGACCCAGCATCTCTTCCATAGTGGAAGGGAAACAAGGGTACAGAGGTGACCAAGCTCTGCTACCAGGGAAAGAATCATCAAAATCATGAATGGTGCAGAAGTCCTTCCTCACTGATGGAATTCTCACTCCTTCTGCCTGCCTGGCTCAAGCCCCCCTGGGGCTTAGTTCTGCCACCCACTGAGATGAGATCTGGGGAAGCTTGGATTAAATATTACTAACAGCAATACATCTAGGAAAACTGTGATTGCTTCAAGCCCTCTCCACTCCTCTTGCCTTCCTCTTATTGCTGTACCCTCAGCTGGTGGCTCTCAGCCACACACTGCAGAAGTTTTTGCTCCAGGTTATGGTTGAGATGTGTCCTAGCATCTCTAAGCTTCTTATCCACTGGGGAAGAAAAAGCCAACACCTTCACTGATCTACATGGAGCTGGATCTAGCCATCATTCCACCCAGCAATGGTTTTTTTCCCCTCTTCTCCTCCTCCCCTGATCTCTTGCCTTCTCTCAAAACCAGGGAGGCAACAACCAGGGCATCAGAGTTTTCTGTCTTCACTTTCCTGTACCTGCACTGATAAAGAGAATTCTCACTGACCATTACAGAATCCTACCCCAGGAGTGAAAATCCTCTTCAGCTAGAACCCAGCCACAAGGAAACTCCTGTGGTTTTGAGCAGTTACAGTGACAGCCCATCCAGCTCACTGTGGAATGAGAGCCTTTCTGGAGGGTTTTCCTGAGCCAGTTGGATGGCAGCAGGAGAAAGAGCAGTAAGTAGCTGTGTGAGGTATCAGGCTGCAGAGCCTGGAGCTGAGAGTGCAAACATTTACTCAGGGGAAAGGATCAATTCAGTGTATCATGAGAGAAATGTGAGCAATGCCAGCCCCCACAAAGAAGAGATCTCAACATGAAGTCAGCCTGCCTGAAATCCTGGAGTCAGCTACACAACAATGAAGACATTTGGAATGATTTTCAGAGCCAAACTTTCTGCTTGGGGACTCTCTCTACTAATTAGGGACAATTAAAACTGCTTAAAGAACACTAATGCATTTGCCATGCACTGACAATTGTCATCTCCTCATAAATACATCATGTTGGATCCAGTGCTCATGACAAGGCAATGACTAACTCCATCAGGCAGAAATGAGAACTTCCCTGAAGACCTTGACTGAGCCTCCTGCAGAAAGCAAAGCTCTGCTCTCTCACAAATGTCTCTCCCAGCTCCTATCCCTTGTGACCTGCTGAAGAACAAGACCTTTTCCAAGTCCCATCTCTCTTTCTGAGGGTGTCACTGAGCTTGAGAGGTTGGCTCTGGATCCCTCTTGGCTTGTGTGCACCACAACACTGTTGGAGGAACCCATACAATAGGTTTCTACTCCATGGAATGAAAACATGAGTCCCAAATTTTGCAGTGTTACTTTGGAAAGCATATGCAGAGAAACCTGAGATGTTTTAGGGCCAAAAAGCTCATTTTCCAGATGTCCATCTAGACATGTTTTAATTAGACTTCAGTTTCTGTTCCTGAACTCCCTATTGTGCATCAGGGACAATGGCAGAAGACAGCATCAGGGAGCAAGCTCCTGAGTGCTCAGCACAAAAAGCTCTGAGAGCCTTCCTTGGCAAATTCTCCACCAGCTGAGCATGTACATTCATTAATTCTCAATAAGATAATCCACAATTAGAAGTAAAGCCCAAACTGGAAAAGTCTGATATGATTTTGAACTGCTCCCATATTGCACTTCCACAGCAAAGCAGGTTTTGTTTGCAGGAGATTTGCTGGTTTCTTCCAGCCTGTGTGACCTTGTGGGTAAAGGAGAGGGAGGAGGGGGAGTGTGGAAACAAGAATGCATGTGGACATGCATGGGGAAAGTCTCTTCCTCCCCCAGGAGGGGAAAAAAAAACCCAAGCACAACAAAACTGGAATTGTTCTGGGGCTTGTTTGAACTCCTGGAAATTGATTTCAACACTGAGCAGCCTGTGCCTGCCTCCTTCATCATCCCTGCCTGCCAACCTGCAGCATCTTTGTCTCTGTTGATAAGGGAATTTTTAATTATTGCCATTATCATTTGAAAATTGGGTTCCTGCCACAGACAATTGAAATGAGATGCTGTTGCTTTTTATCTTTCCTAATGTCTTTTAATCTGAGGTTTCATTTCCTATCAGCACTACAACGTGGGGATGCCTGAGTCCATGGGCTCAGTTTAGGCACATGGGAAGACAGCCACAGGCTCAGGAAGGACATGGGAGTGTGGCTCATGTGCTGGCTGGGTTTGAGAGCAGAGAGGGCTGTCAGCAGCTACTCCAATCTGTATGAAACAGGGGCCATGTCATTTCACCCTGTCATCTCTGCATCATGTCAGCTCTTTCAGAGTTGCCTCCAGCCCCAACAAGGGTTTGCACAGTGGAGCATGCTCACCCTTGAGCAGAAAGGAGGCTGCCAAGGTTGCCTCCTAAGTTAGGACTTGTGTTATCTGCATTATGCAACTTGGAGGGCACACACACAGGCCACAGGTGAAGAAGGGGTGGAAAAGATTTATGATCCCATTATAACCAGCCTTTGGTCCTTTTCTGCTGACAAAGCTGCCTCATAGCTTTGAAACTAAGGTTGGATTTTTCCTCACTAGGAGCAAGACTTGAGACCTCAGGAACTCCTTTGACCCATCCTGCTGTTACACACCTAAAAGTAGGTAAGAATCAACAACAGACCTTGGCATGGAAGCAGGGACAGACATCCCAGTGCTGCTGACATGTCCCTGCAGCAATCAGTCCTTCTTCCCATCTTGTTTTTCAGCTAAACAGCTACTGCTGCTGGCAGGCTTCAGGAGCCAGGGGATGGAGGTCTGCACCCAGATCTCCATTCTGCCTCCATAAATTCACCACAGTCAGCTGCTCTGCTTGGGCATACACTCAGCTGGCAACATCACCCAGGCTTTGGAGGCAAACTCTCCTGGTCCCTGAGCTGCTGAATGCAGCCAGGAAAAACAGCTTAGGGGAAAAAAAAGTAATAATACTTTAAAAAAAAAAAGGAGAAAAATCAGTAGCTTAAGATTTAGAGGTTGTTCTCCCTCCTCTCCTGCTGACCGTCTTCCTCTGAGTCTTTCAGCCTGCCTGGTGCCCCCAGCTGTCCCTCAGAGCCTCTTGTCCCACTTACTGAGCATTAGCAGTGAGGTCCAGCAGCTGCCAGGCAGGACTGGCTCCAAAGGAGGCAGCAATGCACTTCCCTGCCTTGTTCCTGCAGGACACAGTGTAGCCCATGCAGACCTGGTGCAGAACTTGCCTTCTTCTCTCCAGATAAGGCTGGTGTTAGGTGGCCTGGCTCCTCATCTCCATGCACAAAACCAAAGGCTGGACCAAGCCAGTGGAAACTGCTGATGTTTGTCTCAAAGGCACTGGTGGAACCACTGCCAGGCACAGGGCAGACTCCTCATGCCTTGTTGCTGCTCCATGGGATGTGTTTCCTTCCAGCTACAAGCCAGAGCTCACTCACCTGGCCACTTCTGCTAACCCACCTCTCCCAACCAAGGGAACTCCATCAGGGGTCAGATGAGAAAGCTACAGGGTTAAAGCCAAGCACCTCAGAAAATAAACTCATCCTTTTCTTCCACCTCTCACCCTTCTCCTTCACAGCTTAATGAATCTCTACCTTCTTGTCTTCTTCTCTGAAGCTCCACAAAGGTCAGCTCTTTGAACTGCATCTGTAAGCAGAACCTAAAGCCAAGAGTTGTGCAGAGACTGAACCCCACAGGCAGCACCACAAGAGGCAGTCTGAGATTACAGGCATCAACCTGGTTCCAAAATGTCTTGATTACCTTTCATGTACTTGATTTCATGTCTTTGGATAAAGAGAGAGAGGAGACAGGAAAACTTTGCTGCTGTTTCTAAGCCTCTCTAAACAGAAAAGCAATAGTGGGTTTTTGAGGTAGGATGGAGTCCTGGTGCAGAAAAGGCTTCTAAGATGAGAGTGAGTGAGTGTGAGGAAACAAGAAATGAGTTTTGGAACACCAGTAGTCCAAGGGTACACATGTGCTCTGCTTTATTGAACTCTTTAAGTCCAAGGAAGAATCAAGGAGGAAGATGGCTTAAAAAATGTTATATTTTATATTAAAATACATAATAGAAGAAGCAGAAGAGTTTTATTTGTTCTGTACTCTATTCTGAACTTCATTCAAAGCAACCCTGTGCTCTTAGAAGTGGTGAAATAAACCTTGCTGGTTTAATCTGCCTGCTCTGGAAGGGAAATAATCAGATCCTGCTTTTTGCATAGACAGAGTTTTAATTACCTCTGAAACTCCTCTGGTCCCATATGAGCAGCTTTTCAAAAGCAATCTATTAACAAACAATAACCCTGCTGCTTGCTGCCTGCTACAAAGCAGATGCTATCCCTGCCTTTGCCTGTTCCCTCTCCTGCCCCCATCCTGTCTCAACAGGGATCAATGAGTGAACTCTGCTGCTCAGGAGGAGGGAGCCCAGGCAGATGGGTGCTGGAGCCACCCATGTGGCCAAGCTCAGTGGTGGGAGCAGGACATGGACTGTCAGCTGGAATAGACTTTGGGGCTCTGAGCAGAGCCCTGAGGTTTGATTCCCACCTATCATTTACAGCAGCAGCAGGAAATGAACTGAGAGGGGAGGAGGAGGAGGAGGAGGTCACTGGCAGCTCTGGGACTCCCAACCTTGTTAGGTAGTTGACTCCAGCACTGGGATAACAAAGCTGTGAGCTGCTGTCCTCTGCTGCTGAGGGGGAGATCTGTGCCAGGTGTCCTGGACTCTTTGCCTTTCTGTAGAGCATGGCAAGGAGAATTTTCTCTTTTATCTCTAGTAGCAAAGAAAAGGGCATCAGTGGTGTGGACTTGAAGATACTGTGAGATCATGAGCAGCCAAAGCTGCACATAATGGCTGAGGTGTTTAAGTGGTGTGTGGTTATCAGTGAGAAGGGCACAACAAGGCCTGGAAAGCTAAGTCCCTGACCTTGGCAAGGGAAAAAGGACAGGCATAAAATCTCACAGGTTCTGTACAAACAGAAACCCACAAACCACAAAAGCAAGGAGACCTCAGCTTTCAGCCTCAGCAGCTCTAAAGGTTGGTCTTTCCAGCTGGCATTCAGCCTTACACACCAAGCCTTTCTCCTTCCCTCCTTGGCTTGTGCCTGCTCTCTGCTGTGACATTGCAGGGGTACTGCCTGTCCCTGTGTGATCTGAGACTCCAGAATTACTCCAGCTCATTCCTGGGAGCTGCCAGCAAGCAGCAGCAGAAAGCCCAGCAGAGAGCAAGGTCCCATGGCTTCCAGCACTGTAAAAACACTCCAGGAGAGAAAGGCATTGAACAGCTGCTGACATTTGCAAACACCAGTCACTTAATGCACTCTTTCCCATCTGCTTCTTCTGGGGCCAGTCAGATGTCCTACACCAGCTCTGGAGGTGAACATCTCCAGCCATTGTGGCTATTCCATTCCACTGAGGAAGGGCACAGCTTCCCCAGCACATCTGAGGATGGGTAGCCATGGGGTACCTGTCTCTGCTTTTCCCTGGGCTGTACCTATTCAGAGCAGACTTCTTGGGTTTGCTCTAATAAACTCTCAGAACATGACACATCCCTGCCTGGTTCCTTGCCAGCTCACCCTAGGAGAGTGGAGATCTGCTGGATGTGCAGAGTCTCCCTGGCCAGGGACCTGTAGCAGTGGGGCAGCTCTGCTCAGGACCTGGCTTTGGGCTGGCAGATGGTGCTGCAGCAGCTTGGGACCCTCTCTGTAACATCTCCTTCCACTGAGTTCTGGCTCTGGAAGGATTCAGGAACAGCCTTTTATTTTCCTTTTTAATAAATAAAGCAAGCAGGCAGCATTTAAATCATCAGTCATTCCTCCTGACTGCACACCTGCCTTGGACCTGCTCCTGTCACATTCATCTTTTGGAGCTGAGACTCTAAAGAACCTGAAATGAAGTTGCCTTATTGCACCATTAACCTTCTTAGGCATCTACTCTTTTCAACCAAGCTACAGCAAGAATCTTTGTCACACCACACTTCTGAAGCTCCAAACACCCAGATGCCTTAACAGCATTCAAGCTCAAGCACAACCCAGACTATTTATCCTCCAAAGCCAAACAGTGTAACACCACATGACACAGCTCTCCCCATTCCCCATCTTTCTTACCAGGAAACAAAAAAAGCACAGAGGTAGCCTTAAGACCTCCCTGCAAAGCCTGGACACTTATCTTCTCCACCACCAGCTGCCACTACCTCTGTCCAAAAACATCAGAGAGACCAGCAAGCCTTTATTTAGCCTTGTTAAGGAAGGCTGACAAGGCACAGATGGAGTGGGTTTGCTAATGGCACAGGGCTGGCTGCTCTCTGTCCACTTGGCCCTAGAAAGGACAAGCTGCAGAGCTCCACCAGGCTCCCAACAGGCACAGCTCTGCAGCAGCAAAAATAAGAGGGGCTGGAAAAGCCAGGACACCTTGGCTGCCTGTCCTGGACATGGGATTGGGAAAACTTTTGGGCAAAGTGTTGTTTTTCAGCCTGTGGGGAGTGGTAATCATAGGTGGGAAGAGACCTTTCAAGGTCATAAATCCAACCCTCCTGCAGTCAGCAGGGACATCTGCAACTAGAGCAGGTTGCTCACAGCCCCAGACAACCTGAGATGGAATGGTTCCAGGGATGGGACATCTCCCTCCTCTCTGGGCAGCCTGGGACAGGCTCTCACCACCCTCAGTGGGAAACATTTCCTCCTTCTATCCAGTCTAAATCTCCCTCTGACCTGTCAGAATTTTTGCTCCTATGTCCCTTGTTCCCTGGAACATCATCATCTCCCCAGTAGCTTTTCTCCTTCATCCTTTGCCCCCCCTGGGACATCATCATCCTCCCCTTAGCTTTGCTCCTGTGTCCTTTGCTTCCATGCCCCGAGCCAACCTTCTGGCTGCTGGAAACTGGAGTCAGGGAAAGCCCTTGCTGCATTGCCAGCAGCTCAGGAGAAGATGCCTGCACCTCTCCAGCAGCTGTGTGGCCCTGGAGAGCAGAACTAGGACTGAGAAAAGGGAAAGGAGGGTGGTGGCCTGGTTAGGTGTTAATGAGAAAGAGATCTGTCTCTCTAGGATGTCCTTGTGCTTCCCAGGAAAGTCACAAAGCAGAATTTCTCAATATTTAATACAGCCTCTTAATTAAGAGAAGAGTAAAAACCCTGAGAGACACCATCCCCTGCTGCAAGTTCAAGGCCAAAGCTTTAAACACAGGATAATCACTCATCTGAAGGAAGCAAAAAGCAGCTCAGTAGAAGGGGTGGCCTCACAGTGAGACCCATTTGGAGCAGAGAACCAGCTCCTCCTGCACTCACTGGGGATGTTACCCTCAACATTTCCCCTGTAGACTGAAAGTTGTCAGGATTTGAGGAGTGTTTCTGCCTTATCCTGTCCTACAAAAGCTGAAAATCTCCAGAAAATGAAGACTCAAACAAAGTAATTAAAGAAAAAACCCCAACCAACCAAAAAAGCCCTGTCTGGTTCCACAGAAACATTTCAGTCTGGTAATTTCCAAAGGTTTCATTTCCATTTCAATTTCTCATGTCCTTCTGTAGCTTGAACTTACATTTCAAAGCCAAAGAGGGGAAAAAAAAAAGCAAATTTGAAGCAAAATAGAATAGTTCTGTTTCCAGAAGTCACACTGACCTGTGGATAATGCTTCCAACTTCTCTCCATATTTTTTCCCCCCTAAATGAAATTGATTCTTCCCTCTGAAATATTCTGCCTTGCATGAATCAACATCTTAGGAAGAAATCATTCATTTTTTTTTTGGCATACTCAGTTCTCCCATTGCTACCCTGCTGCAGAGCAGAGACAATGTGGCCTGCAGGGCTGGCTCTCAGCAGGGGTTGGAGCTGCTCCTCCCCACTGCTGCCTAACTTTTGGGACACATTTCAGAACCCTCAGGTGTACTGCCTTAGGGGAAGGGAAAGGCTGAGGGCTGGGGCTGGGTTGCCTGGAGAGGAGAAGCCTGAGGGGGAAGTTGATCAATGCTTATCAATACTTCATGGGTGAGGGGCAGGAGGATGGGGCCAGGCTCTGGTCAGTGGTGCCCAGGGACAGGACAAGAGGGAACAGGCACAGACTGGAGCAGAGGAAGCTCCATCTGAACAGAAGGAGAAACTGCTTGACTTTGAGGGTGCAGAGCCCTGGCCCAGGCTTGCCCAGAGAGGCTGTGAAGTCTCCTTCTGTGGAGACATTCCAGACCCACCTGGACACCATCCTGTGCAACCTGCTCTGGGCGCCCCTGCTCTGCCAGGGGGGGGTTGAACTAGATCTCCAGAGGTCTCTTCCATCCCCTAACATTCTGTGAGACACTGAAGCAGGAGTTCCCAGCTCCACCTCAGTCCCTGGCCAGCTGCACTCTCCTACCTGCCTCAGTAGAAGGCATCTCTCTGCCCCAGCAATCTGCTGTCTTTAATTAGCCTCCTCCTTGGCAGCAGCCTCCCCCCAGGAGCTCAGGAGACTCATCACTGCTGTTCAGCTGGCAGGTGGTGGCTTCCTACACAATGACACAGGCACTCTTGATGACTGCAGTCACTTTGGTTTCTTTCTTCTCCTTTTTTGCCATGTATGCTGTCAACTCTTTGACTCAAACATTTGGCATATGCAGAAAGTTAGGGTGCAAGGGCCAGCAGGTCCAGCAGGAATGGAATCACAGAACAGAATCATAGAATCTTTTGGGTGGGAAGAAGCCTTTCAGATGATCATCAAGTCCAACCATCAGCCCAACACTGCCAGGTCACCACTAAACCATGGCCCTCAGCACCACATCTCCAGGGCTTTTGAACACCTCCAGGGATGGTGACTCCACCACTGCCCTGGGCAGCCTGGGCCAGGGCTTGACAACCCTTCTGGGGAAGACATTTTTCCTCATGCCCAACTGATACCTCCCCTGGTACAACTTGAGGCTGTTTCCTCTTGTCCTTTCACTTGTCACCTGGGAAAAGGGACCAAATCCCACCTGGCTCCAACCTCCTGTCAGGGAGGAAAGGTCTCCCCTGAGCCTCCTCTTCTCCAGGCTAACCAAGCCCAGTTCCCTCAGCTGCTCCTCACAACACTTATGCTCTAGACCTTTCCCCACCTTCCTTGCCCTTCTCTGGACACACTCTAATGGCCTAATGTCTTTCTTGGAGTGAGGAGCCCAAACCTGACCCCAGGACTGGAGATGCAGCTTCCCCAGTGCCCAGTCCAGACATGGAATAACACACTAGGAAGATCCAAGCCATGTCTCTAATAAACAACCTCTGCCCATGCCCCTGGCTCAGCTGAACCATCTGCTGTGTCAGCAGCCATGGGAAGGAGATGGAGAATTAAGGTTTTGGTCAATCTTCCCAAGGAGCAGTTGGGAGCAGTTGGGAGGTGTTGTACCATTAAGAGAAACATTAGAAGCTCCAGGATTTGTGTGGTGGTTTTCTCCTAGCAGCAGGCACACCCAGGGGGATTGAAAACACCCTTGAACTCCAGGAATAAAAAGAGGAAGAAGAAGGGGGGAGGGGGAAAGAGAAAAACAATGAAACAACAACATGAGCAGTAGCTGCAAGAACATTGTCAGGTGAGTTCCAAAAGTGCTGGGGGGAGCCTAAACCTGGGGGCTTTTTCCTTGTAAGCAGCAGTGCCTAGTCGACCTTGCCTGGTTCAGAGAAGGCAGGAGAGAGGAGATGGAAAGATATGCAGGCTGGTGTGCCAGCCCTCCCCTCCTGCAAGGGAAATGACTGCATTAGCATTCAGGATCTTTCCATGTGTTTAAATGTGGATTAAAAATGCATTAATTGGTCTCGTTTTAACAAGCTCTTCTCTTTGTATATCAAATATTTGAAAGATTTGGTATTATCACCTCTTGTCTGTGCTGGAATTGAAGAGGAGAAAAGGAATGTAATTGAGGACTTAAGGAGTGTCTCCTGTTTGCTTAGCACAGGGCTATCTGATTGAAAGCTCAGGGGAAAATGACTTTGATAAGTATATGAACAACATCTAAAGGCAATTCAAGTTGGCAAATGAGTCCTGACATCCAATCAGAAGCAGCTATTTGGCAAGGAAAGTAGCTTTCCAGTAAGTGCTGTATCAGAAGGACTGCTGGAGCAGTTTGTTCCACCTAACCTGTCCCTAGCAGGTGCCAGCAGGAAGGAAAGCTGCTCAGATGTTAGCTCAGGATTGGAGTTCAGGTCCTTCCTTTGGTGCAGCTCCCACTCTGACCTTGGGCAGGTCATTCTGACCAGGAATGGACTTCTTCTTGGACTGAGCTCCTCCAGCTTCTGGTGCTTTCTCCTCATTCCTACCTGGAAGCCTGGGAGATGCTCAGACCTGCTCCCAGTGATGGGAACCCAGTGTGGTCAGAAACCCCCTCAAAGCTGGCATTAATCCCTTGGTTGCAACAGTCTACTGAGCTCCAGCAAGCCTTGGAGTCTCAGTGGGTTCACTCCTGAATGAAGGTGCAGGTGCTCAGAGACCCTAGCTGAGCCAGGAGCCTCACACAGACTGCTGAGAATGCCCAAGGAACCAATCCTGATCATAAAGACACACAGCACAAGCATGACACTAAGGCTTTGATCTCCAGACTCCAACACAGGGCTGTCCCCATGAGATATCAAGATCTGCAGAGGAGGAGAGCATCTCTGGGCTTGCTGCAGAGCTTTGAAACCTACAGGCAGCACATGAGTTTCAACTTGACTCATGTGTGTCTCCTGGGAGTGTTCTCCTTGCCCAGAGGAATGGCTCCTTGCTTTTTCTTTCATTAAATCATCTGAGAGAAGTGGAGAGCTAATCCTAAGGAGGCCTGGACAGATTTAGATGTAAGAACTGACCAGACCTTTCATGTGTATCTCAGGTACTGAGCATTCATAGGTTTGCCAACCTTTGATGGTCTTCACTCTCAGACACACTCACTGCTAGCTCCTCTTTGCCTTTTCATCTGCAAAAGAACAAGGAAGAATCACCACAGTCACCTGCTAATGCTGACTCTGGACCTGTCCTGAACCCAGCAGGACTCAGGGAGTGAGGGCAAGGCACTGCTGGATTCCTTCCTAGATCCTTAGGTTGGTGTCACCTGGGACATATGCCCATGTCTTTCCTCACCAAAGGTGCCAGAAGCCCCACAACAGAGCCAAAAACCCTCATGAAGTCCTCAAGAAGTCTCTCCAGGAAGCTTCACATCCAGAGACTGTGGCACCATGAGGCTCTCACAGCAGTTCTGCCCTCACCAGCCTTTTAACTGCTTGTGCAAGTCTGAGTTCAAAGCCTGAATGAAGAAATGGCCTGAACCTCTAAAGCCAAATTTCATCCCCTGCTAAGCAGAGCACCTCTCAGCACTGCCATAAACACTGTGCTGAGAAAGCTGCTCATTAAAACCTTGCAGAGCACCAAGTTATGTGCTGTTAGGATGTGCTCAACGAAGAGGTCTAGCAATCAGCATAAAAACTTGCTGAACTGGAATTTGCATGTTTATAGCTTTTGCTCAGCCACAGGAACACATTCTGCAGATAATCCCTGCTTCCTAGCAGGCAGGAAAGGAAAACTTCAATATGTGCAGGTTAAAAAATATATATATATCTCTATCCCCCTGACTTTTGGGAGGTTCTGATGGTGCTGTGGGAGCAGGCACTCGGGTACATGTAAGCACATAGTTGTGTGCAAGGTCTCTGCTGGCTCTAAGGGATATTTAGAGGTGTCAGAGCCCTGCCTGGCTGGGGTTTGTAGAGGTTTGGAGGCTGGTAGCCTCTGCTATTACCTCCAGGATCAGAATGCCCAAGTCTGATTAACATTAATGTAGACTGCTCTCCAGCTTCTCTCAGCAGCTTTGCAAGATCTCAGCCTGGGATCAGCTTTGAGTCACTGAGGGTTGGTACCTTTGCAGAGTTTTATTTGCAGGCTGCAGACTGGAATATTTCCAGACAAACTCTCTGTAAAATTCACTCCAAACCCCATGTGGGAATCCAGGCTCAGAGAAAATGTTACCAACTCTTTGCTAGCTCCTAAGCTGGAGGTGTTTTTTTCCCTGTCAAAACCAAGGAACAGCTGGGGCTTGCATTTTCTCCCTGTGTTATCTGTTTCCTTACCCTATTTTGTCCTGACATCCAAGCCCCACAGACAGTCCTGGTGGAGCTGGAGGGGTCTGTGATATTCATCTTGCACATGGGAACTGCAGCACAAACTCCTTTATTTATGCTTATATAGGAAGAGCAGAGATTTCCTGAGCCAAAGGCTGTCCTCTGCTACCAGCATTCTCTGTCAGGGTACAAGGTGAAATGGAGATTCTATACACTTTGGATCACACCTGCTGCAGCCTGGAGACCCCTGAGGGCACCACCCATCTCCTGGAAATCACAGAAGGGACCTCTGGGGATCATCCAGTCCAACCCCCCTGCTCCAGCAGGGTCACCCACAGCAGCTTGCCCAGGGTCACCTCCAGCTGCCTTGGCAATCTCTCCACACAAGGAGACTCCACAACCTCTCTGGGCAGCCTGGGCCAGGGCTCTGCACCCTCACAACAAACAAGTTTCTCCTCCTGCTTCTCAGCTGGAACCTCCTGGGTTCCAGTTGGTGCCCAGTGCCCCTTGGCCTGTCCCTGGGCACCACTCAGCAGAGTCTGGCCCCAGCTTCTTGCCCCCACCCTTTAGCTGTTGCTCAGCATTGATCAGCTCCCCTGTGGAGCTGCTCTTGTCCAGGCTAAGCAGCCCCAGGGCTCTCAGCCTTTCCGCCTGCCAGAGATGCTCCAGTGCCCTCAGCATCTTCCTGGGCTCTGCTGGACTCTCTGCAGTAGTTCCTTGTCTCTTTGGAACTGGGGAGCCCAGAACTGGACCCAGGACTCCATCTGTGGCCTCAGCAGGGCAGAGTAGAGGAGGAGGAGAACCTCCCTTGACCTGTTAGTCACACTCTTCTTCATGCACCCCAGGAGACCATTGGCCTTCTTGGCCACAAAAGCACATTGCTGGTTCATGTTGCCCTTGTTGTCCACCAGCACTCCCAGGTCCTTCTCCATGGAGCTGCTTTCATTTGCTTTCCAATAATGCTATAAAACCCCAGCAACATGGGAAGTCAGTGAAGGTTCTTTTGAGTTTTAGGGGTTTTTTGTTGTTGCTCACATGACAGATTACCAGAGGCTGTACAATGCCTTTCACAGTTTAGGTGTTAATCCTCAGTGTGCTGTGAAATGGAGAAGACACTCTCTGTGCCTCAGAAACAAAGAGATGTCTGCTAAGGGACAGAGGGGATATAAACTCAGCAGGTCTCCCAGAGTCACAGGTGCTCACAGCTCTGCTCTCCTGCATGGGAGATGGAATCAGGATAGCATACACTTATTTACCTTAAAACCCATCAATAAGGAGAGGTGTAGAGCTGGACTCTGGGCTCTTCTCACATGCACTTCAAAATGAAATGAATCTTAAGGAGAAACAGAACTACATCTTTATGTGTATGTAGGCAGCATGAGTAAGCTCAGTACAAGACAAACTGAATTATCTATGTTTCTTTAAACTACCTTCAAGAGCATTTGGCCATTATTAGCTATTTGTATCCAGGGAGCTCCAATCAATCACCAAAATGGGGCTGTATTATTTATCATCACTGCTCCACAGATAGGAGAACTAAGGCAGAAGCAAGGGCTGGTGCAGGCAGACCATGGCCATGGGGGGAGCAGGACCCTGTTTTGGTACCTGCAGCCTGGTGCTTTCTGTGCTGTTGCTGGTTGCTAAACTAAGCTGCTAAATGCATCAAAGCCCTGCTCAATTTTCCACCCCACTGCACTCCCTTTGGGCATCATCCTGAAGACTCAGCTGAATAAAAAGCTGCAGGCATCTTCCCCTGGAGACACACATGTTTCTGGGGGTGGGGGGTGGTGTTGCCCAGTGGTGAGGAGCCAGCTGAGGAATGCTATGGTGGGGCAAACAGTGGATGGTTTCATCTCTGCACTCCAAGGAGGGCAGATGTCTCTGGCTTTGGGAAGACCTGTGTCACACAACCAGTTTCCTTGGATTGCATAGAATCACAGACTGGTTTGGGTTGGAAGGGATCTTTCCAGGTCATCTAGTCCAACCCCCTGCAAGTCACCAGGGATATCTGCAACTGGAGCAGGTTGCTCACAGCCCCAAACAACCTGAGCTGCAGTAGTTCCAGAGATGGGACATCTCCCACATCTCTGGGAGACCTGGGACAGGCTCTCACCACCCTCAGTGGGAAACATTTCTTCCTTCTCTCTAGTCTAAATCTCCTCTTTTAGTTTCAAACCATCAGCCCTTGGCCTGTCCCAACAGCTCCTAATAAAAGGTCTCTCCCCATCTTTCTTGGAGACCATTGAAGTCCTGCAAGGCTGCAGCAAGGTCTCCCTGGAGCCTTCTCCTCTCCAGGCTGAACAACCCCAACTCTCTCAGCCTGGCCTCACAGCAGAGAGCTTCCAGCCCTCACATCATTTCTGTGGCCTCCTCTGGCCCTGCTCCCCCAGCTCCATGTCTGTGCTGTGCTGAGGACTCCAGAGCTGGCCCCAGCACTGCAGGTGAGGTCTCCCCAGAGCAGAGCAGAGGCACAATCCCCTCCCTGCCCTGCTGGCCATGCTGCTGGGGATGCAACCCAGGGCAGGGTTGGCTCCTGGGCTGGAAGCACACACTGCTGGCTCCTGTCCCCATCCCATATCCCAGCAGATCTCCATGGGGACTTTCATTTTCCACAGAGTCTTTCCTGGTATCAGGGTGTGCAAATGTGAATTTAAATCAGTCATCAACTTCCCACTGAGTTCAGAACTCCTCTTTCACCATTTTAAATGATTTTTAACTGGATGCAATGCACTCCATCTTCCAGCTGAAATAACTTCTCCATTATCCCCCAAGCCTGAATTCCTTCCCCCCTTTCCTCTCTGCTCACTTCAGATAATTCAATGGACATTTATTTGAAGAGAGGTGGTGGGTCACAAATGAAGTGAAAGGCTGACAGCAGGAGCTCCTCCTCCTTCTCTGCTCATGTGAAAGGCAGGGAGCCAGATTTAGGGAGCTCTGGGCTAGTTATCATTTGGGTGCTTGAAAATATTCCATTTCTCTGAAGGGTTGGGGTTCTTTTTCCCTTCTTCTTTCCCCAGAAGGGTTGATTTTCTTCTGCTCAAATGATATTTTTACAAAATGTGTCTTCTCCCACATCTTGCTGGGGAAAAGTAAGATGCCTGAGCAATGCAACTCTAACTAGTCCTAGCCACAGGCCTGCCTGGAGGCACTGCCAGGGTAGGTGCCTTCTGGGAAGTGTAGTTCCATTTAGGATATCAAAGGTGCTGGAGGGAAGGGTGGAGACACCCTGGAGCTAAGCTGTTCCTGGCACAGCTTCTCCATGAAAATGTTCTGGCCTGTGGCTGAAGAGAAAGGAACCTTCTGGATTCACAGACTCATGAAGGTTGGAAGAGAACTCTATGATCAGCAAGTCCAACCATCAACCTATCACCCCCATGCCACTAAACCATGGCCCCAGGCACCACATCTAGATGGTTTTTGAAGCCCTCCAGGGATGGTGACTCCACCCCTGCCCTGGGCAGGTTGTTCCAACCTGGGAAAGCTCTCATCTTTGAGGAAAGATCTCAGAGCTTAGATGTCAGCTCTATTCCTGGGGAAGTTGCCTCCTGAACCTCACTTACTCCAGAACATGCAATGGCTGGATGAGCTGCTGGTTCCTGCCCTGTGGCACCAAGGCACCAGTGGAGCTTACTAGTGCTTTTGGCAGATGAAAGATGTTACACCAGGAGACTTTCTGGGGAGACACTGAGTGAAGACAAAGGGTGAGGGTTTGAAACTAAAAGAGGAGATTGAGACTAGAGAGAAGGAAGAAATGTTTCCTACTGAGGGTGGTGAGAGCCTGGCCCAGGCTGCCCAGAGAGGTGGGAGATGTCCCATCCCTGGAGCCATTCCAGCTCAGGTTGTTTGGGGCTGTGAGCAACCTGATCTAGTTGGAGATGTCCCTGCTGACTGCAGGGGGTTGGACTAGATGACCTGGAAAGGTCTCTTCCCACCCAAACCAATCTATAATTCCATGATTCTTTTTTGGGACCATGATGTTTTCAAGACCTCTCTGAACAGATCATGGCCACCACAAGCTGCAGCACTAAAAGCTATTGTTGCTGTTGTTATGATGGGAGCAGAGCCCTTCTCTGGGTGAAGCCCAAGCTGTCAGGGGCTTTCTGTGGCCCTACTCTAGGATTACTTAAACCCTTAAAAGCCTTGGCATGAACTGAACCACAACTGAACAGTGCTAGTTCAAAGCAGAAGCAGCAAGTTTTGGGTGTCTGCCATTTGCATTAACTGTGCTGACCTTGCCCTCCCTTGCAAATGCTTTCTTCCCTCCAAAGGCTGAGGTCCTCTCCAGCCCCACAACTGCTTGTTCATTTGCTGCCTGCTCTATTAATGACTTGTCATTGTCAGAAGCTCCAAAGAGATCCCTTAGCTTAATTAACCCAGAGGCACACCACCACTCTCATGCTGCTGCCACAGTTCAGGGCACCTAAAATTGACCTTTGTAGCTTTTGAAATGGCATTAATTAAGCAGAGCTTGTTGGCTGGAGCCTTTCCAGCCCCACCATGCAGCTCATGGCATGTCTCCTGAGTTCAAAGCCCTTTGGGATCTGCCTTACTTCACCTAAAAGTCTGCCTGGATCTTACCTGTCAAAGCAATAATCCTCAACAGTCTCTTCCTAGAATCCATTGCCATGTTTTATTTACCCTGCATGAAACCTTCTCCTGGAAGTAAGGCTCAAAATCCTTCAAGAGGGAATGTTCCTGGGAGATGGACATGAGTGGTGGTTCAGAAGAACCCTTAGAGGAACATCCCTGCCTCTCTTCAGCTGAGGTGGTCACAGCAGACACCTGGCACACTCTGGGTCAGGCTCACCCCAGACATGGTGAAAAAGGGATTAAACTGCAGAAGAAGGGGTTAAATGGCACAAAAAGGCTTAAACTGCCCAGAGCAGAGGCATTTTTCTGGGGGAAGAAGAGTTCTGTGGCTTCCTCCCTAGATGGAAAAGGGAAAACAAAGTTGCATTCCTGCTGACTCCTTGAAGAGTTTGCTTACATGGGGAAATGAATCCAAAATTAACTAGTGGTGTGAATTGCAAGTGGATTAGTTAAATGACATTAAACCTAGGTCTGGATACTTCCATTTAAAATTAAAGTGGCCTTAATTCAATTTGGCTCAAGTCACTTCAAAAGTGAATTAAGTAAAACTTAATTACAGACCCTTTAATTCCATCTGAGTGTGTCTACATAGGTTGTTTAATGTCCTTTCATTTAGCCCTTTTAAGAATTAATCTTGATGAGCTTTTCTGAATCTCCCCCTGGTAGACAGACCTCATTTGTAGAGTAAAAAACCCTCTGATTCCCTCTAAAAGTGGAGAAAAAACAAAAGAAGGAACAAGACAAGTGACTTCTGTCTGCAGCCAGACAGAATAATGATGTCCTGGGCTGCAGCACTGGGGGCTGCCTGCAGGACTTGCTCCTCAAAGCTGTTCTCTGGCAGTATTCCTTCCTAGCAGCTCCCATCAGCATTTCCACTGACTATGCCCTCTGGGAGCCCCTGAAAAACCCATGAGGGCTGCACCTGCTCCAGCAGGAGCAAAGAGAGGTGTTTCTGCAAGGGAGCTTTTCCTAAGCACTGTGTTTGTCCTGGCTGGTATTGATGAGGCAGGGTCTGCTTCCCTGCTGCAGTGCCAGGGGAGCTTTAGGCTGGATATGAGGAACAATTTCTTCCCCAGAAAGGTTGTCAAGGCCAGGCCCAGGCTGCCCAGGGCAGTGGTGGAGTCACCATCCCTGGAGGGGTTTCAGAGCCATGGAGATGTGGTGCTGAGGGCCGTGGGTTAGTGGTGACCTGGCAGTGCTGGAGATCTTCAAGGTCTCTTCCAACCAAAAGGATTCTGTGACTGTAAGCAGTTATTTCTAGCCATGAGGCATGAAGACCTCTCAAGCAGATCCAAATGGATCCAGAGAGGAGCCAGCTTCAATTCCTGTGCTCTATTCCCTCTTGTCCCAGCAGCAGCATTGCCTGTTTCAGGGATGGAACCTCACACCTCACCATGAGAATGGTCACTGCTCCACCACTGAGGAAGGGAGGGGACATGTTTAATGTGTGTCCTCTAACCTGGGAGCAACATGCTTCTGCTCCAGAAGCCACCACCAAGGCAACACCAATGATCCACAATGCCACAGGTGAGGCAGGTGGCATCAGGAGATGCAGCAATGGCACTAATGCCCAAACCTCCCTGAAATTAGGGGAGAAAGCCAAGGCCAAACTCTCTGCTTCTCCTCCCACAGAAATGCTGCTAACACAGAATTCTTCCCTGCAAAGTGTTTTCAGTTTAACAGAACTGTATCTTGGACCCAAAATCACTGCTTGGCAATATTCTGCTGACCTGCCACACTGCTTGGCACTGTTAGGGGCTGCTCTGTGCTAGCTCACCTCTGGTCTCCTGTTTACATCCATGATGGAGAAAAGAAGTTGCTCCTCACCAACTAGCACAATTTAACCTTCAACACATGATTGCCCTAAGCACAACTCGTTATTCCAGTGCTACCTGGACTCAGGCTGGAGCCAAGCCAGACTAAAAGGCAGCTGCATCCTCAGCATCACATCCTGCTCCACCTGGATCCTGGATCCCACCCTGACCTCCCTGCTCCAGAGCTGCTCCCTCAGCCAGGTCATTTATCACTTCAACAAGATTCAGTTCCATTGTTTCCCAAGGTGTGTTTGAAGCTGCTGAGTTCCTACCCACTTGCTGAGACTGATCTCCTCCAGCTCCCACTGCAGCTGCTGGGGGAGGTCTGCTGCCTCCTGTTCTGTTTGCTTCTGCTGCTGTGGTTTTAATTCTCTGGGCTTGGAGCTTGGAAATGCTTCCTGCTGTTTTCAGACTGGTTTCCTAAGGAAACTGAGTCATGTGGGATCACTCTGGTTTTGGGTGTCTCCTTGACTTTTCAGCTTCCTGAGCATGTTCAAAGCAACTGCAGAGAAGTGAAGGATGGTGTAGGGGGACCTAGTGAACTTTGTGGGAGGGAAAGAAGTAGAGGAGTTACTCAGTGTGTACTCTAGTCCTGTCTACAGGCAGGGGCTGGAGAGAAGGATGTTTTTAAAGGTGAGGGCTGCTCAAGATCAATGAGAGAATTCTCTTGAGGTTCTCTTGAGTCTGTGCACCCCCTCCCAATGGGTAAAACAAGGTTAAGGAGCTCTGCCCCACCTCAGAGGAGAAATGCATTAAACCCACACCAATGGAGATGGAGAAGTGATAGGCAGAGTTTATTGTAGTTCAGAGTTGTGTTAGATATTAATCATTCTACATCCTAAAAAGGTATCTGAGGAACTTAATTTGTGGTGGAAATGTCAAGTAAGAGAAGTGCTGCATTTCCAACTGAGAATAAACAGGAAATACTGGGGAATGTTACTCTGAAATGACCTTTTACTTTATATTAAAGCAAACAGGTAAAAATAAAAGTCAAATCCCCAGCAGAGAGCAGAGAGTGTGTGTGTGTGTGTGTGTGTGTGTTTGCACACATGTTGGTGTGTCCTCCTTGAACAGGCTGGAGGCACTCAGGGCAAAGCCAGCAGAGGGATGGGCTGATCCCCTGCTCTGGAAGGATGAGGAGTGATGCTTTGGTGTCTCAGAAATCCTAGCTGGCTGCTGCATGTAGAAAAATCATTTCTATTCCTGTATAAGGTTATTTATCTACAGATATTTGTATTATCACATGCATAATATCAATGTTTATAGATGTATATAATTACATGCACAATACCAACTTTTCCTTTCCTTTCCTTTCCTTTCCTTTCCTTTCCTTTCCTTTCCCTTTCCCCTCTCCTTTCCTTTCCCCTCTCCTTTCCTTTTCCCTCTCCTTTCCTTTTCCCTTTCCCTTTCATCATCAAATGAGGTCCTGGGGACTAGGAAGGCTGGAGATAGCAACTGGAGACATCACACTGAACCCTCAGCTGGGAGTGTATCTATTTGGATACCCCTACGAACACAGCAATGTGCTGGGAGGTGAGGTGCAGGCAGAATGCAGGCAGATGGGGTGTGAGCAGAGGGCAGGCAGAGTGCAGGTGGGGTGCAGGCAGGTTGCTGTCAGATGGGATGCAAGCAGAGGAGGTACAGGCAGAGGGCAGGCAGGGGGCAGGCAGATGAGGTTCAGGCAGAGGGAAAGCAGATGAGGTGCAAAGAGATGAGGTGTAGGAAGAGAGAAGGCAGATGGAGTGCAGGTAGGGTGGAGGCAAAGGTGCAGGCTGATGAGGTGCAGGAAGAAAGGAGGCAAATGAAGTGCAGGCAGGGTGGAGGTAAGGTGCAGGCTGATGAGCTGAAGGTGGATGAGGTGCAGCAGGATGCAGGCAGATTCTCTGGCTCTGACTCACTCACAGGTTGCAGGAGAGAGGCTGGGTGCAGCTCCAGAGCTCTGAGGTGCTGCTCTTCACCCTGCCTGTCACTGCACAGAAGGAGGCTCTATTCCAGCATTTTCCAAGTGAGCATCTTTGCTTTTACAGGGAAAAGACAGAAGTTGCTGGAAAAAAAAGTCAAATGCTGCAAGTGAGCAAGGAGAGTCTAACCAAAACAGCTAAGTAAGCTACCTGCACATCAGAGCACGACAGTTTGGGTCAAATAGTTTGTTTAACTTATTGCAAAAGAGGTGTTTGTGTATTTTGTCAATAGCCCTGGGAAGTATATTTCATTTCCTCTGAAATGTGTTTGTTTTCCTGCATGCTTTGGCTGGCTTCTGACCCAACAACTTCACCATGTCTCTAGGAGATGAGGGTGACAGATGAGGGAGAGTTTGGGGCAAAAGTTAATGGTGGGGTTTGGAAATTAGTCCTGGCTGGGTCAACAATTAGCAGTTGTGGAATTTGAGCTCCTTGTTTGAAGACTTCACCTTCAGCAGTACTAGTACCATGAGCCAAGGGCTGGTCATGGGTGGTACCTTCACCTATCACTGGTGCTCCACAGCTCATCCTGCCAGTGATGGGGCAAGAGGAAAGAGGCTCTGGAGAAAAGCTAAATTACTTGTGCAAGCTTTACTGGAAGAGATGAAACTCTGAAGGAGCAGTGAGGCTGAGGAACAAGGTCAGCAGGAATGAGGCCTGCTGATGGCAGGAGCTGGAACAGCAGCAGCAATGACTCAGTTCATGAATCAGTTTGGGCTAGGAGATAAAGGGAGAAAACAAGAGCATTTTTGGTTTCAGTTGATGATACAGAAGAGCAGCTATTATGGGTCAGAACAAAGGTAACCCAGGTTTCTATCTTCAAAGTGGTTAATGTGGACACCAAGAGCTGTGGCTGAGAACAGAGTGAGTGTTTGTTATTCTCCCCAAGCAGTTCCAGCTTGCAGTTGCTGCTTTTGTACTTAATAACCCTTTCTGGATTCCTTCCCCATTCATCTGCCCACCTGCCTTTGAAACCCACACTAGTCTGTGGCAAAATTTCAGGGAGCCAAAAAAACCCCTCTAGTTAATTCTCATGTTTCTGACAAAGAGATGTTTCCTGGGAATGACTCAGCACCTCCTCCAGCCCTGAGCCATGCTCTAAGCCTCACAGAGGTTAAAGCTGACTCTCAGCATTTGCCTGGTGCAAAACAAACCCTCTTCAGTTCAGCTTCAGTTGGGGGAGTCCTTTTGTTCTTCAAACATCCAAGCCCATCTCAAAATGAGAACTGTGCTTTCTGAAAGAGTCAAAATGTTCCAGTTTGAAGATGGCAGGGGAAAAACTGCTCCTTTTTCTTTCTGTTTTCTGGCCAGAATCATTCACTGAAGTTGCCCCAGAAAGTTTTATCCTCTTGGAACCTGTGTGATTCCATGACTTATCATGAGCAGAGAGAGCCTCTCCCTGCTAAGGGCCATGTGCTCAGAGAATCATCACCAAACATCCAACCCATGGCAGCTCTCCTGCCAAGGGGTTGCTTTTCTCTAGTTCCTTTACTCACCCAGCCCTGTTCCTCTCCCTATCCATCACTCAGAGCAGGCAGCCCCTGGCTCAACATTTGCTCAGCTGTGCCCATTCCTCTCAGAAATAATAGAGGCCTTATTTATTATTTTGCTAACTGCCATGATTGCTGTTTCCTCTCAACCTCTCCAGAGTGAACCTTTCCTCTCCAATTTGGTTTGCTTCAGTGACCTTCTTGCTGCTAACCAGCTCTCCATCATCCCTGCTGCCTGGGACCATCTCAGCATGGAGAGTTCTGACTCATTGTGAGCAGAGTGAGCCAACTCCTCTGCTTCCCAGCTCATCTGCTCACCTACAACTCCATCAACACCTGACTCAAGACCACTTCAGGACCCACTTGTGGGCTGGTCTAATGTTCCAGTCTGAGAGGCAGGAGACAGCTCTCTCCTGGCTGCTGCTTCTGTTTTTTCAAGCATCTGGCTTTGCACAAACAATCTGCTTTTCCAGACTTCTCAACATTCATTCAGTCCTCCCCTTAATCACCTTTTTTAAGCACTAATTTTGGAGCCTGAGCAGCTCCAATGCTTGGGCAAAGGGAGCAGCTAGCAGCACTGCCAGGTCATTTGTCTTTTTGGCAGACTGACCTCTGGAGATAAGAGGCAATAAAGAGGCTCAGCTCTTCACCACAGAAGACCTTAGGGGCAGCAGCAGGAAGGGGTGTCTGGAGGTCTCTTGCTCATCCTATGGGACTGCTGCCAACTCAGGAAGGTCTTAGAAAGCTCTGAGGACTTCTAAGCCCCTTTGTCCCAAGGATTTAAGGCTGCTTGGCCCACATTGCCCTCCCCATGGCTAGAGGACAGAAAGGCCCCAGAGACATGATCTGCAGCATGATCATGTCAACTGGGATTGCTTTCTGGCTTACAGCTCAGTGGGTGAAGAATGGATGGCAAAGCCAACTGTGATACAAAGGAGACTTTGCCTCCAGATCTCAGGTTCCTTACTCAAGTAGCAAGAGCTATTAAATAAATCATGGTAGAGATTTCTATATAGCAGCAAATCCATTTATTTCCCCCTGACTCTTTTCTCAGACTCAGTCAAAGTTACTTTGTACTTCCACTAAAATTTGGTTCCTGCTGCAAACAAATATCAAGGAAAATCTGAGCCCAAGTAGTTCAGATTTTTCTGGTGCCCTAACAAGTTCTGCAAAGCAGGAGCTGTTAATGAGGAATGATCAGGAAGCAAAAGGGAAGGCAGTGCTACCAGTTCCCACTGCCTTGTGTTGCCCACACAGCAGCTGGCTGTGAGAGATGGAGCTGGTAATGACTGGAACTGAGCAAACCCTTCCTGTTGGTTTAGGAAAAATTTCCCTAATGGCTACAATGATGTTTCTGTGGGCAAAACCTAGAGGGAAAACATAGCTGCTGGTGAAGGAGAAAGTTGCTAATAATTCTTATTCCTTGCAGGTGGTCTCTCTCGCACTGTCTCTCTCATTTGTCTCTCTTTAAGGCTCCATCTTTCTCCTTGTCTTGCATTTTCTGCCTCTGCCTTTGAGTGCCTGTGTGCCTGTGAAAGTGTTTCCCTGGCCAGCTCCCCTTGCTTGCTTTAATTAGCTCCTTGGTATTTCTGAAGGTATCTCCCAGGGCTTTCTAATCCCCTCAATGTGCTGACTAACTGAACCCCAGGAGGTCCTTACAAGAGAAAAACTGCAGGATAAAAGCAAGTGATTTCAGGCTTCTGGTTTCTTAATTAGCAGCCCAGGCACCAAAAGTCCACAGGAGTGACTGTTGGACAGGAAGACCTTGTGTTGAGCTCAGGAAAGAGCTCTCTGCTCCTTTCTGCATCCCTTGGAATCTTTGCTTGTCCTTTTCTCAGTAACTGGCTGTGCAACCTCTTCAGCACCAGTGGGACATGAAGGGTGGGCAATGGGTACCCTGGTACCACCTCTGCTTCCCAGCCCCATCCCATCCAGGCCTCAGGGATGCTGTCCCAGACCTTTGAAACATGAACAACTAAACAAACTGATTAATTAGAGCTGTTTAATTTGACTTTCTCTCACCACAGAACCATTATGGTTGGAGAAGACCTGTAAGGACATCAGGTCTACCCATCAACCTATCACCATCATGCCACTAAACCATGGCCCTAAGCACTCCTAAGGCAATGGTGGGAAAATGCCAAGCAAAGTAGCTCTGTTTGGAGCTCTAGCTGCAGGATGAGGCCCCCCAAGGGTTGAGTGTGTGCATGCAGATGGGCTCAGCCCAGCTGCCAGGAGCATATATAACCATGGTAGTTCAACTGGACATGGTCAGAAATGAGGTGAGAATTGGACAGGTAGTGTAGGATTGGAGGAATGTAGACATCATCCAGGTGTCTCCAGGTCTTGGAAAACCTCATCTGTTTACAGTTCTCTGAGGGTCTGTGCTGTAGGATGCAGATCTTCTGATCCCTACCACAAACCATAACATCTGACTGACAAAGGGGCAGAGGGAGCTAAAGTCCCTTTCTGGAGATGGCTGAGAAGGTGATTTGTGTCTACACAGGTGAAGCACATCCTTGAGAGAAGGTGGATGTTTACTGAACCACATTGCCCAAGTGCTTTCTGTAGACAGCAACCAGCAGCTTGTGTTGGCAGCTCAGCCCTCCTAGACTTGATCCATCCAAACTGAACAAACAAGGCTTGACATTGAACATGCTGAGCCTGTAACACCTGGGAGAGCTCAGGAGCTCAGGCCATTCCTCACTTGCATGTTAGCAGAGATTGATGATGGAGAATGGGGTCAGACCAGGCTTATCTGTCCTTGCTGGTGGACCTCTTACACTGGAGACAGAAGTAGACTTCTGGGCTGCATCCAACCATCATGGTCTTAGAGATTCCTGAAGAGGGGAAGCAGAGAGGCAGGAGCTGAGCTCTTCTCTCTGTGACCAGTGGCAGGACCCAAGGCAATGGCCTGAAGCTGTGCCAGGGGAGGGGCAGGTTAGATCTTAGGCAAAGGTTCTTCACCCAGAGGGTGGTGGAGCCCTGGAACAGGCTCCCCAGGGATGAAGTCATGACACCAAGCCTGACAGAATTCCAGCAGCATCTGGCCAATGCTCTCAGACACATGGGGTGACTTTGGAGTTGTCCTGTGGATAGCCAGGAGCTGGACTCAATGATTCTTGTGAGTCCCTTCCAACTCAGCACATTCTGTGATTCCATGAAGTGTTCAGCACAGCCTCCAGCCAAGGCAGGATTCAGTTGTGGAGTCAGAAGTTGTTTAACAGCATTTCATGTAGATATTCCTAGCAAGGCAGGCAGTTTCCCTACAGTGGAGCTGTTCCCTCTCAGCAACCTCCTCTGATGCAATCACTCTCCCAATGCCTCCTCAGCCTCACCTCACCTTATCTGCCACTGGGGGTGTATGCTGAGGAGGCACCTGCCTGCTCCTGAGAGCTGACATTAGCAAACCTGAGTGCTCAGCTGGAAAGCAGGAGGCACGTGCCTTGCCCAAATTAGATGAAAACCAGTTAGCATCTCAAATGTTAAAATTACCATTTACATTCCCATCAGCAATTCAAGCAAGAGGCTGCAGGCTGGAAGCTCTGCAAGGATGCTGGGAGAAGAGCCACAGCTCTCCTTGCCCAAACACTCATTCACACAGCAGTCCTGGAAAGACATCATTGAAATGCTGTTTTCTGGGCATCTTAGCAAATTTGCAATATTGAAAGTGACATTAACATCACAGGAGTGCAAGGTTTCACATCACTCCCAGCAGAACAGACTTGAACACACCTCCATGTGAGTCCCTTACCTTCCTTTATCCTGTAAAGCAAGTGAGGGGATCCATAAACCAACAAATCCCAGTCACCCAGCAGGAGGCTGCTGTTTCAACTGCAAACTCAGCACCTTTGTTCATTCCTGCTTTGGTTTTATGTCAGGGCTTTGTTCTCACCCTAAGCTTGGGTCTAGTTTGACCCTCTCTATACATACAGAAAGTTGAGGTAACATAGCTGCCTGTGTCCCATTTCCAGAAGAGATGAAACCCTCAGGGGCAAACATGCAAAGGTGTCAAGACACTTCCCTCCTGCACAGATGGAGGACATCAGATGTAGCTATGCAGCACAAATCTCTCTTCAGTACCTGTAAAGAGACTCTCCACAACTTGCTAAGAAAAGACATTTAAATTCCAGATGATTGAAGGAAGGCAAAAGGAAACATGTGCCTGGCTTCCCATTAAAATGAGTTCTTCTTTGGGTGTCTGTGGCAGGTCAGGTGCCTGCACACTCCTGCATCTGGGAAGGAAATTGGGTACCTAGGATGCAAATTAACACTTCCAGACTTTGAAGTGATGACTAGAGGCTATCTGCTTCTCTGGGCATCAAAATACCTTGAAATATCTGCAGTATATTTGGTTATTACTAGATAGGGAACTTTAACAGGCAATTGAAGTCAATCTGTCATACTGTGCACCAGAATGGATGAGTCAGAGCCAATGTCCCAGCTAAGGCAGCTGTAATTTGGAGCTGAGAGCAGGTAACCTCCTAAATGGCTCCAAATGTACTGCAAGCACCCACCTGACTACCTCCCACTCTTACACCAAGCTAAGGTCAAATCTACCAGATGCTTGGAAAACCTTTGGCAGCAACTGGTGTGCCCAGAACTGGGTGTGGAATCATCATCAGTGTGCTGAAGAGCAGCCTTCTTTCACTGGAAAGAAGCTTTACACTGAAGTAGGCATCCAAATTGCCAAGCTTTCACTGATATGGATTAAAACCTGAGCAGTGCTTTTTGGCCCCTGTGTGTTTGTGCCCCCTGACAGTCTGCATCAGAGCTGAATCACAGCTGGAATAAGCACAGGCAGAGCTTTTTTACTTCTTCTCCCACACTGAAATCACACAGACTTCTTGTAAGGCTATCAGGAAAAGCAGCACTTCAAAGTGGTGGAAAGAAGTAGCTGCTCTTTCTTTAAGGTCACCTCTCCTCTGGGGCCAAGACAGCTTCTCTGATGGCTGAGGGTGGTCCTGCCAGTTCATGCAGCATAAGGATCACCTGAGCACCAGTGGTTCTCTGGTATGGGGAAGAAACCATGGGCAAAAGATCCATTTCTATTGTTTGAGGTATGTTTATTAGCAGTGGATGAACCTCAAACAGGTCAGAGATCTGGCTGGCATAAACCATGTCCTAAGGCAAGGTGCCCATTGGAACTTCTGAGATCCATCAGATACCCCAGAAAGCTCCTGAAACTAGATTTCCTACCCAGAGTGTGCATGCCATGAGAAGATCTTTTCTCAGCAGATCCAAGTCTTTTCTCAGCAGATCCAAGTCAAAAAGAAAAGCAAGGACATGCAGAAGAATGTGGATTACGAAGGCAGAAAGCTAGGCAAGCTCTTCCTTACCACTACAAGTTTCTGGGCTGAGAGTTGGTTTGAATTTGGGGCCAAAAGGTTCAGGTTGCAGCTTGCTTTGCCCCTTCTGGGTACGAGGTGCCCTGGAAGTATTGTGAGGGCTTGAAAGAACTCAAAAGCTGTTGACCTTCTTTGATAAGCTAACATATCAGCTTTCCATCTGAGCATGGATCTTTGATTGAGGATTCCTCTTTTTTATGCTGATTACTTTTTACAGAAGTCAGATCAGCTTCAGCTATTCCTCTGTGATGAGACAGAAGTGATGAGGGCAGGTCCTGAGCTCCCCAGCTAAGTGCTTGTGATCACTGGGCAGCACTCAGCTGGAGAAGGATAGGGAACTGCTGGAGAGAGTCCAGCTCAGAGCCACCAAGATGCTGAAGGGGCTGGAACATCTTCCTGAGGAGGAAAGGCTGAGGGAGCTGGGTCTCTTGAGCTTGCAGAAGAGGAGACTAAGGGGTGACCTCATCTGTGCTTATAAATATGTGCAGGGTGTGTGACAGGAGGATGGGGTCAGGCTCTTCTCAGTGAAGCTCAGTGACAGGACAAGGGGCAATGGCTGTAAGCTGAAGCACAGGAGGTTCCATGTGAACACAAGACCAAATGTTTTCCCAGTTGAGGTGCCAGAGCCCTGGCTGAGACTGCCCAGAGAGCTTGGGGAGTCTCCTTCTCTGGAGAGATTCCAAACCCATCTGGATGTGCTTCTGTGTGACCTGGCCTAGGGAATCCTGCTGTGGCAGGGGGGTTGGACTAGATGATCTTTCCAGGTCCCTTCCAGCTCCTAACATTCTGTGACTGTGTGAATGCTTTGCCATTGCATCCTTCATCCCCTGCATTCTCAAGGCTGGTGAGAAGTTGGAAGGCAGGAGGAAAGAATGCTGCTCTCCAACAGAATTCAATTTCCTGAAAAGAAAATAAATCTTTTTTCCTTTTTTTATTTTTCCCTGTGACCTAAATGGAAAACATATTGTTCTGAAAGTGCTGTTCAAACAGAATTACCCAACCCTTTTATCAACAAAGAGACTGTCATCTATCAGACATCTGGTGTGGATGTCAATTATAATAATTAATTAGACATCTCCCCAGATGCCTGACACTACATTCTGTCAGCAGATTTCTCTTTTTTTTTTTTGACTTCAATCAAAACTGCTGCTGCATTATGCATGAAACTCATGGAGTAGTTGGGAGTTGAGGAGATCAGCTACAAATCACAGCTAAACACACGAAAGGCCTCCTGCTTCTGATGCTTTTTTACCTCTTTTGAAGGCTGCCAAGTGAAGGTCACATCCATTGATTTCTTTTCCTCCCTTAACAACATTTTCAAATGTTTTGCCTTTTTTTTTTTTCTTTCCATGCAGAAGCTCAAACAAAAAGGATGTGTGGGAAAGAGCAACCTACATTGAAACCAAAAAGAAGGACTGGAAGGAGAAAGCTGCTCCCTTGCTAGCTGCTGGAGAGAGGTGACAGTCCCACTCTGCTCTGGGCTGCTGCAACCTCACCTGAAGTGAGGTGTTGGGCACCACAACACAAGGAGAGCAAGATGTTAGAGAGCATCCAGGGGAGGTCACAAAGATGGTGAAGGCTCTGGAGGAGAAGGAATGGCTGAAAACACTTGGTCTGCTCAGCCTGGAGAAAAGGAGTCCAAGGGGAGACCTCATTGTGGTTTAGAACTTCCTCACCAGGGATGAAGGAGGGGCAGGAGCTGAGCTCTCTGGTGACCAGTGACAGGGCAATGGCATGAAGCTGTGCCAGGGGAGGGGCAGGTTAGATCTTAGGCAAAGGTTGTTCATCCAGAGAGTGGTGGAGCATTGGAACAGGCTGCTCAGGGATGCAGCCATGGCACCAACTCTCCTGGAATCCCAGCAGCACCTGAGCAATGCTCTCAGACACATGGGGTGACTTTGTGGTGCATAGCCAGGAGCTGGACTCAATGATCCTGGTGGGTCCCTTCCAGCTCAGGATATTTTATGGTTACCCAATCACCAACCTGAAGGACAACCACAGTGGAGCATCTTCTGCCCAGCTTTGATGGTACCAGCAACAGCCTCGTGGAACAATCCTCAAAGGCTGCTGAAGAAGACAGGAGGCCAGTCTTGCTTCATTTTGGAATGAAACTGAAAAGGAATCCATGCCTGGAACAGTTAATTCAGTCCAAACAAACCAATCTGGGAGGTTTTCTTTTCAGTTTTTCCAAAATGCTTCCACATCTCCCAGGCAAAGCAATTCAATTAGTTCTACTCCATTTAGGAAATCACTCCAGTCAGCCTCAATAGAGCTCTATTTTTTTCCCAGTGAGGAATGCTTGAACAAGTGTATCTCTAACTTTATCAGTACCAGCAAAGAGAGAAAACACTTGGTGCTGCAGAGCAAGAATCAATGAGTGCCAAGTGCTTGGGCCCTAGTCCTCCAGTTTGACCTTATTCACTTTGCTGGGAATTGGCTGATGGTTGGAGGAGACCTGACTGTGGCCTTCCAGAATCTGAAGGCTACAAGAAAGCTGGGGAGGGACTTTTGAGGAGGTCAGGTAGTGATAGGACATGGGGGAATGGATGCAAACTAGAGGAGGGGAGATTTAGATTGGATATTAGGGGGAAGTTCTTCGCTGTTAGGGTGGGGAGACACTGGAACAGGTTGCCCAGAGAGGCTTTGGAAGCTCCATCCCTGGAAGCTTTTAATGCCAGGCTGGATGGAGCCCTGGGCAGCCTGATCTAGTGGGAGGTGTCCCTGGCAGGCAGGGGGTTGGAACTAGATGATCTTGAAGGTCCCTTCCAACTCTGCCAACTCTCTGATGCTCTGATGTTCAATGTGTGCTCCCTGACAGGAGCCTTGGTTGAAAACACTGCAGCAGGCACAGAAAGACTTTGGTTGGAATCCCTGGGTTCCCCCTTTGTCACAGGGACAAATGTGTCTGCCTACCTTGTATTTGTTCTCTAAAGTATTTAGCATGTGTTTGAACAGCAGGAAATGAGAAATAATAGAGCTGCCAGAGTTGGAAGGGACTTTAAAGATCATCTAGTCCCAACACCCTGCCTGCCAGGGACACCTCCCACTAGAGCAGGTTGCCCACAGCCCCATCCAGCCTGGCCTTCAAAGCTTCCAGGGATGGAGCTTCCACAGCCTCTCTGGGCAACCTGTTCCAGTGTCTCTACCATACACTTGCCTCTCTGGAGCTGGTAGGTTCCTCTGCCATAAAGGAACCTCCCATGAACAACAGAATTCCAAACTGTGTCTGCATTTTCAGGAGAAAAAAAATCTTTGTGGTAATCCATGGGTTTCAGTATTTGATGGCAGTGGCTGGGGGACTTTCAGTTGCAATACAAACAACAAGAAAATAAATTGAGTCTGAAATAAAACAAAAAGATTTCTTTTTTGAGGTTTCTTTTTCATTTCCCTGTTGTTTTTTTTCTCTCTCCTTACCAGTTGAGTATGAGACTAAATAAGAAAAGAAGCAAGAAGTGATTTCTTTTTGAATTCCAATGGTTAAGCCTTGAGCAGGAGCAAGATGAAAAATGAGAATTAAATCATAATTATCTTGTTCACATCTACCTATTTGAGAAGAATAATGATTGTTTTTTAACTTCTAGTGACAGCTAATGACACCTTGCAACCCAGAGGAGATGTGAGGCCTTATTAAACCCAAAGATCTGGAGAATGAGGAAGTCAGTGTGGTGTCACCCACAACAGAAAACAACACCTGAGGAGCATGGGGCAGGGATTATCTGCTCATGTCTAATGAAAGAGGAGCAAAACCCCACTGAGCAGAAGAAGAACAGGCTGGAGGAGTCAGCCTGAGGAGCTGCCTGGGTCTTAAAGTAGACACAACTTGACCAACATCTGAAGGAAGGGTGGGAGGACTTCTTTTGGCCAACCTCCTCCCCAGACTGGGCTTTGTCATTACCAGAACCAGCCCAACCCTGCTGAAGGAGTTCTCATGTCAGGTTCACCTCCACAGAGGCTGCTGAGAAATTTAATCCACTATTTAATAATTGCAATTAATTAAGGTTGGGGATTTAAAGTGGATTAGCTAAACTGCAGTAAATCATTCTGTAAACACCCATATTTAGGGAGAGAGCAGCCCAAATTTGCCTCTGTTGTCCTTGGGTTGGCTGATAGGCAGAGAAGAGGAAGAAGTGAACTTCTACAGTACTTCTTTTGCCATGTGGCTATTTTTGATGTGTTTGAGAGTAACTTTCTGCTGCTTACTCTACTGTGAAAGCACAAACCTTGGCCTTACTCTGGAGAGTCCCTGCAGAGCAGCTAATATCCCAGGAATCCATGCCATTTGCTGCAATCTCACTGTGAAGAGAAAACCTCTGGCCCTGGAGTGCACTGCCCTGATTTATGCCACTTCAACTCTGAAGAGAAAGGCTTCAGCCTGAAGAGGTTAGGAGACTTTAAAGCAGTTTCACTATTGGAGTTGGCAGAGAATGCAGGGGGGGTTGCTGAATATCTTCTTCTGGGGTTTCTGGAGGTGTGAGCTGTGTGGCACAAGGTACTCACAGCAAAGGGCAGTGGTGCTTGTCTAATATTTCCTCTTGCCTTCATAGAACTGGTTTGGTGGGAAAAGACCTTGAAGATCATCAAGTCCAACCCTTAACCTGCACTGCCAGGTCACCACTAACCCATGGCCCTCAGCATCACATCTCCAGGGCTTTGAAACCCCTCCAGGGATGGTGACTCCACCACTGCCCTGAGCAGCCTGGGCCAGGGCTTGATAACCCTTTCTGGGAAGAAATTGTTCCTCATGTCCAACCTAAACCTCCCCTCCTCAAAAGTGGAGCTTGGAGTGTAATGCAGAGCAGAATTATTTGGTTAAGGATCAGAAATACAATTTCTCTTTGGACAAATGATGCAGTAATAAAATAAATGTAATAATCAGAGAAGAATCAAGAAGAATTTCCAGGTGCCTGAAGGATGTAGATGTTTGTGTTTACTTACACACCATATCTGGCCTGTGTGTGGATGGCCAGAGGCTAAGCAAAGCTTTGCCAGATCCCATGGCTTTGGGCTGTTCCTTTAAGCAGAACAGGGTGGATGTGATTCACAGCACTGGCAGATGAGGGAGATTCCTCCAGCATCCATCCCATTGTGTCTCCTGAGCCAATCCCACTGCACACTTGAAAACATAAGAAGAAAAATGAGGTTTTTGTGAAGTTCTTTTCAGCCCAAAGTGTTTGCTAATGTTGTCTGGGACACTGCTAATCCTGCATTGTGGCAAAGGGAAGTTTTTGCTGTGTGTTGGCAAGGCACTGAATGATGCCACTTCTCCCTGCCTCCATTTGTCCACCTCACCTGGGGAGCACAGAAAGGCAGTCAGGGAGATGAAATCTGCTTCATTTATCTCCTGGAGTTCTTAATTGTTGAGCATTTCTAATCTTGCTTCATATTCAGAGAGAGCAAGGGCACCATAGAAATACCTACTGCACACAGAAAATAAAGCAGAAAGCTTGCAAGGAAGAATAATTACTTTGGATCCCCTGGAAAAGTGAATTAACACTGAAGCCAGGAAGAGTCAGGAGCAGCAATCAGTGCACACCAACCCTGCCACTGATAACAGAGCCAGACAGGGGGTTTGCTGTGCTTAAAGAAACCAAAGAAAATAAAAAGAGAATTCCCCTGTAACTTGTAGCCAAAGAATCTCAGCAGGCAATTAATGCCCTTTGCCTCTGCCATCCCTTCCTTCAAGGTTTGCATGGCTATTATTTGCAGTACTTAATCTTTTGGAGTGATTTGTGTCTCCTAATAACTGACTGCTACTTGTGCTATCAGTCAGCTCCAGGAGTGCAACAGTAACTCTTCAGCTTCAATCTTTCTTCCTTCACCTTGTGACTTTCAATACTATCCTGTCTCAAGTGGGGAAAGAAGCCAAACCCCCCCAAATCCCACACTGCTCCTTGCACTTTTATGACTGAGGAAACTAAAGAGAGAAAACAAAGGTCACAAGAACTTTGAAACAGCAGCAAAGTCTCGAGGACAGAAGAGTTTTCAGGGAAGTCAGAAGCTTGAAATTACAGACATTTTTTAAAGGATTTTCCAAGACATTTCCAAAGCCCAGAAGCCCCTGGCAGTCCCTCTGCTCCCTCACTTCTCATAGGAAATTACTCAGAGTTCTCTTCCTCAGCCAGCCAAGAGAAAGCAGCTTATGAAATGTCAAACATTCCTGTAGTGAGGAGGCTGTAACTGAGAGCCCCAGTCCTGTCTGGACATGGAAGGAGCTTCATAACCCCTCCATGTCTTGGGACCTCCTCCTAATCTTTTCATTTGTATACAGCAGCAAACTGCTGAGCATCTTTAGAAGAACCAAAGCACCACACCTCAATCTGTAAACCTAACCTGGGCACTAAGAGAGGAACCACATCCTCCCCAGTGCTCCTCCACAGCCCTGCAAGTGCCTTTCTGCTCCAGTGCTCTGCACCCAGGTCCCATGGGACAACTTCTCATCAAGCCATCAGGTTTATTTCACTGTTAGCAACATCAGTGTCTCCACCTGAGGTGCTGACTCTGGACCAGTGTCCCCTAACCCTGTAGAGCTACCTCAATAACTCTGTGCTAACACTAAAGCCATCAACCAGACTTCAGTGTGAAGCTGCTGACAGGATGCCAGCCACAGCCATGGAATGGTTCATTTCTGAGCAGAATTGATATCAGTAGCAGATGTCAGACCTAATGAATGAGGGCAGCCACTGCCAACAAGAGCTGCAAGGGAACAGTCCTCCAGTCCCTGAGGACTCAGCTCCCAGAGGGGTTTGTCTGTGGGTGTGAATGTCTGCCCAACCTACCAGTGCTAGGAGAAGGCAGATATCTTGGAGAGCTGTGGCCAGGGGAAGGACAGTGATTCCCATCCTCCAGGAGCCAAGAAAGGACCTGCTTGCTGGAAGGCATTTGAACATCTGGGGAGTTGAATACTTCTTGAATTTCTCATCCCTGAGAGTCCTGCTCTCAGGAAGGGACAAGCAACACCTTTATCTGCCCTCTGCACCACAGAGAGCATGCAGAAAAACATCAGGCCAGCATCTGAACACCAGCACCCAGCAAGGGGATGGGAGGAGGAAGCAGCACAGCAGTCAGCATGGTCAGGGCCACCACCAGCATGACAGAGGCTGTGCATTGTCACCCAAGGACCTCCTCTGTGGGAGGCAGGAAGGGGAAGGGATGTAGGTGATGTGAGCAGGGGTGAGGACTTGGCTTTGGGAGTGTTTTCCTCATGCCTGTGAAACACTCTGCAGTGACAAATGAACACCACCACAGACCTGCTCAACCTCACTGCCAAGAGGTCAGCTCCTAGAAAGGGGAGAAAAAGATCTGGTAGAAAGTTTTCAGCCACTTGAGCTGCACACAGCAGAGGGGGAAAAAAATCCAGAGCCTCAGCAGCCTCCTTTTTAACTTCTCTGAGCAAAAGCATCATGTGGTACAAATAGCCCTGGGAATGTTTTGCATGCCACTGTGTCTGTCTTTGGGCCAAATGATGTGATAACAAATGCTCCCTTGCTTTGTTCAGCTATTCTGGTTTTGCTCATGGGACCAAAGTCTCTCCTGAACACCCCTTGAGGTTCTTCCTTCTGCAGAAAGCACACACAGTAACCCCTGAATGAGGAGGAACATGCACAATAACCCTTGAATGAAGAGAAGTAGGCACTGAAAACATCATTAACAGAATAAATCCTCATCTAAAAATCTTATCAGAGCTAGAACAACCAGGGCACTTGATCTCATGTCTCAGGCAGCTCTGAAGTCTTTCATTACAGGGCTCACTGGACCAGAGAAGCTACAAGCCTGTACATCTGAATATAGATGATGTACAATTTACAGGTCTGTGGCCTTCTCACTTAACCCAAGCTATTGGCCCATGAGAGGGTTTGCCACCCTTGCTGTTTCAGGCAGGAGCAAACATTTTCTATGCTGTCAATTTAGCAAATCTGCTCCTCTGATTCTCCCCCTCCCCTCCTCCTTTGGCTGTGTTCATTAATCATCCTCTCCTGACACCCCAGCAGGACCTGTTCACTTTTGTAGGGCTTGCTCAGCAAGTCTCAGGTGGCAGAGTGTTCCCCAGGTGCTGGAGCATCACCTTCAGTCAGCAGAAGGCAATGGAGGCATCTCATGGATGGCAACACTTTGGGTCTCTCTTAGCTCAGCCCCTGCCCTGTGGCTTTGGGCAGTCTGCTCCCATGATTTTATATCCAAAAAGCTATCTGCTGAGGATAACAACCTGCCAGGATGTGTGTATGCTGCTCCTCCAGGAGTAACACTGCTGCTTGTCACAGGGGAACAGTGCTGCACAAGCAGGACCTGGTGCCAGGAGGAGCAGTGGTGGTGGTGGTGGTGGTGGTGGTGGTGGTGCAGGTAAGCAGACACTGCTGTGCTTGGAGAGTGCAGACCCTAGCAAGGCAAAGCTGGGACATCCAAAGCCTTAGAGAAGAGCCTACAACTTTGCTGTTAGCTTGAGTCATCCTTATCTTAATGTCATCCAAATGGAGGGAACAAAAGAAGGGTGGGAGGAAAGGAACATCCATCCTGCTGTGTTCTGGCAGGATCTAGAGACACAGAGGAGAAGACAACAATAGAGACCTACCAAGAGAACCCATGGTTTCCAAGACAGCCTGTGAAGAATCCCTAAAGCAACATTTCTCTTCCCTGAAGCTGCTTTGAAAGGCAAAGAGCAGGGAAAAAAAGATTTTCCTTAATAAGGATGACTGCCACAGTTTGGAGTGGAACATCAGCTGTTGGAATGCAAGCCCATGTCTGGGCTGGCTAGTTGGGCTCTCTGGAGGATTCCAGACATGGCAAGGGCAGGTCATAGAACCATGAAGGTTGGAAGAGGCCTCTAAGGTCATCAAGTCCAACCATCAACCTAGCACCACCATGCCACTAAACCGTGGCCCTAAGCACCACATCTAGATGGGTTTTGAAGCTCTCCAGGGATGGTGACTCCACCCCTGCCCTGGGCAGCCTGGGCCAGGGCTTGACAACCCTTTTGGGGAAGAAATTTCTCCTAATGTCCAAACTAAACCTCCCCTGGTGCAATTTGAGGCTCTTGTCCTAATCACTTGTTCCTTAGGAAAAGAGACCAACCTCCACCTGGCTCCAACCTCCTCTCAGGGAGCTGCAGAGAGTGAGAAGGTCTCCCCTGAGCCTCCTCTTCTCCAGGCTAACCAAGCCCAGTTCCCTCAGCTGCTCCTCACAACACTTGTGCTCTTGGGCTCATCTCATTTATGAGAAGGACACCAAGGGTCATTTTGTTTTAACATCCTCAATAGATCCTAGGTGCTTTGGCAAAGCAAGAGAGATAAAGCCAAGGGAACAGGGGCAACAAAAACTAGAGAAAAGTGACTAGCAGAAGGTGCATAGAGACTGTAGCAGTTCTCCCATGTCCTGCTCTGGGAGAAACAGGGCAAACAGGGCCCATCCTGCAATCTCCATAAGGATTCTGTGATTTTAATGGTCTTTCTTTCCTGCCTCTCTCCACCCATGGGCTGAGCTGCTCTATGACAAGCACCGTTTATGGGACATTTGCTGCCTCTTTCCTGGAAGTAGGGAGGAGGAGGGGGCTAAGGTGATGCATTGTGGCCACAGACATCCTATTCCAGTCAATTTGAGAAGATTGTGGAGGATGATGCAGAAGGGACAAGCTGCTTTACCCAGTGTTATGGGGAACCATCTGGATGGGGCAGGGAGGACCTTCAGAGGGGCTGAGCAGCAGCCTCCCTGGAGAAGCTGGTGGTGGGAGGGAAGGAAAGGTCAGGCTAGGGCAAGCTAAGGAATTGGGCTGGGTGGTGACAGGAACCAGACACAATGATACTTAGCCCATCCAGAGCACTGGCCACACCTCCCTGAGGGCCATCAGCTTTCACACCTCAGAGAAAGATGTTCAAGGAGCAGAAGCAGAAGCTTCTCAAGCTGGTGTGCCCTGTGTGTGCAGTGTCCTAATGGAGACACTTAACTCCATCATAATATTCCTGTTATTATTCCAGTAGTGCTGTGCTTCTTCCAGCTCAGGAGTATTTGATTCCAATTGCCACTGACATTTGGAAATGTGCTGATCTGATGAACCTGCATCTCCCACAGCTCCTGAGGAGAGCTGCTAAGAACTGCAGCTCTCCCAGGAAGGTTGGAGACTTGCAGCTAAGCCTGGCTCTAAGGTGGGGTGGCCTCTGATGTTCCCACCTGTTTCTGCTGGGCATTATGTTGTTATCTGAAGAGCCAAAGAGCTCCTTCATGTGGTTTCCACCCTGCTCCCCTAGGTCTTGCAGAACCACTGAGCTACAGCTCTCTGATTCTGACCTTAATCTGACTCTTAATCTAAATCTAACCTTAATCTAAGCCTAAATCTTAATCAAGACATGATGTGCTGATGGCAAACGTGGCCCAAGCCCCAGCCTGAGGCAGTTGGGCAATGCACTGAACAGGAAGGATAATTTGCTGCTCACACTCAGCTTCTTGGAGCAGCCAACTCTGGGAATGGCTTCAGCACTGAAAACTCTTCCCTGCCTTGAGCTGTAATTTCATGCCAAGCTTCCTGGTGTGCAGCTGCCTGGAGAGCAGGGCACCCTGGGTTTGCAAGCAGACACAGGCTGCTCTCTTTCTTCCCTGGTTCTTCTCTGCAAAGACAAAGCTTTTCCTCAGCATTCAGGGATGGGGAAGGAGGGTTCAGGGGGACACTGTTGATTCACTACTCCAGGAACCCATTATGGTATCACTGGCTCATGATGCAGCAAGTATAGCTGCAGGGCACTGCCCCACCTTTCTTCTCCTGCTTCCTTTGCTGTGACAGCTGGGAAGTGCCAGAGAAGATGCCCTAGCACAGAAGTGATCTTACTAGGCTCCACTGCCTTTCTTTCTGGCAGAAACAACCTGCTGTGGACAAAACCATGATCAAAGACAAGGGTAGTTGTCATCTGGAGTTGCCAGAAGACATCAGGATTCAGTGTGCTTGATGTTGTACCTATGCACTCAAAGAACTCTCTCCAGGAAGAAGGTGGCAAAGCATCTTGCTCAAGGCTCTCCAGGACAGAATTGCTCCAGTCAGGAAAAGGAGCCAAGTTTGACAGTATTTTGTCTCCTAGACAACACCAGATAATGCTGTAGGTTTGATTTGCCTCCAAAAAAAGGCTCCCAGGAGACTCCAGACAACAAATTCTCCTCACCCTTGGTCAGACAATGAATGTGCAAATATGGGGTTTGTCTGTTTTACTCTGGCTCTCCTTTTTCTAGCCAGACCTCCACATGGACATTTCCCTTTGGGTGGCCATGTCATGCCAAAATACAGAGAGCCAAAGCACTGGCAAAACAGGGCTGTAACTCAGCACAGACCCTGATGAGCAAACCTCATGTCCTCTCCCTACCCCAAAGCCCTGGGAACAGGCAGTGAGGTTGTTCCTTTGACAGCTTACAGGGAAATAAAAGGAAACTTTAAACAATGCAGCATGTTATTCTGTGGCTGTTAGCTTCTTGGGGAATAGATCTTGGCTTTTTCTCCTACTCTCTTTACTTTATCCTTCTAACCACTTGTCTAATGGGACAGCTCTCCTGTGCACTGGGCTGCATCTTTCTGTCTTTGCCATTCCTTTAGGCACCTTTTATCTCCCTCACAGGCAACTCACATGTTCTCCTTCTCATCTTTCTATCCATGTATCCTGTCATTTTGACCTTCTGTTATTCTAGGCTCTCTCTTGCTTGAGACTAATGCAATATTCTTCTATTTTGTTCAGGATCTCTCTACAACTCCCTGAAAGGAGGTTGGAGTGAGGTAAGGGTTGGTCTCTTCTCCTGGGTTACCAGGGAGAGGGCAAGAGGAAATGGCCTCAAGTTGCACCAGGGGAGGTTCAGATTGGATATCAGGAACAATTTCTTCCCTGCAAGAGCTGTCAGGCATTGGCCCAGGCTGCCCAGGGCAGTAGTGGAGTCACCATCCCTGCAGGGCTTCAAAAAACATCTAGATGAGGTGCTTAGGGCCATGGTTCAGTGGCATGATGGTGCTAGGTTGATGGTTGGACTTGATGATGTTAGAGGACTCTTCCAACCTTCATGACTCTGTGACTTTGTCTCCAAAATAAGAAAGAATCCCCAACAGATGAATCCTCCAACAAATGCCCAGCCTAAACCCCAGCCCCCTACCACCTGCTTCCCTGCAGATCTCTACCCCTTGCACTTGATTATTTTGGCCATTCCAACATCACTATTTTCTTCTCTTCACTACCCAAAGTGTGTCTGTGTGTGGGGGGGGGGTGAGGGGTGAGTGACTAGCATCTGAAAATGAAAGGCACAGGCTGTTGTGGTAATAGTCAATCACATTTCTCCTCAGATTTACCTCATTCAGCAATTTTGGACTTGATTTGACAATGAAAGTTAATGCTCTGATGTATATCCACACTCACACACACACATCTATGTGTATTTCCTTTCTTCATTCCTTGATTAGAACTGGGGAAATTTCCCAGGGTTTCAGTTGAGTACAGAGACTAACCAAGATCTTTCTGCTGCCTGCAACATTAGCTTTAATTGTTCCCACAATAAAACCCTGAGTGGCTCAGTAGTGAGGTGCAGCTCCACTCTCTGCTCAGATGAGAAGTGCCTAACCTGTTTGTAGGTGTCCAGCCTGAACTGGACCACGTTGTGTGAAGCATGCACCAGAAGCACACAGATTAAACAATGCCTGTTCCTCTCCCCTGGGCACTTTACAACACCTGGACATTACATTTGTGGCACTTTTGCAAACCCAAAATGACTAGGTTTGAACCCCTATTTAAGCCTCAGATTATTCAGGTGCTGGTCAATGAGACAATTGCCATTTGAAGTTCTGATGGCTCCATGGTTTCTTGCTCCCTCTGGTAACAGAGAAGAGCTTGGCTGGTTTTGTCTGGGAGTGCTGCTGAGCTGGGAAGGAGCAGAAACTTCAAACTGCAGGAAAGAACAAAAGGGCAGGAGAGGATCCCAGGAAGCCAGTGGCTCTTTCCTCTGCCTCAAGGCAGAAAATACTGCCTAAGCCTCTCCTGACAGGGCTTTGTGTAGCCTCCTGGAGGCTTTCAGCAGTGGAAGCTCTGCACCTTCCCTGAGCAATGGACTCCAGCACTTCCCAACACCAGCTTTCTAATGTCTCCTCTGAATCTTCCCTGTTGCAATTTCAGCCCATTTCATCTCCACTCCACCAGGTGCATGAAGAATAAATTCTTGCCTTATTCTTTACTTCATATCATATTCAGAGGTGGTTATCTTGTCATCTCTACATCAGGCTAAACAGATCCTATATATTCATTTTACCTTTATGCAATGTTTTGAGGGTTGCTGATAGTTCCCACTGCTGCTCTCTGATGCCCTCCTGCTGATCCCCAGTGTTCTTAAAGCACAGCATTAACAACCAGAGGCACACTGGTGGGTGGATCCCCCACATGCACTGTGACTGAGACTCTGCCTTACCCTTCCCATACCTTTGCTTTGTTTGCTGTGCCTGACTCTGCTGAACCACATGTGGCTTTACAGCAGCTCACATTCCTCATCCTCAGATGTTGGCTCAACATCTGCCAAGCCAGCTAGCTGTTCTCCAGCCCACAGTTCTGGATTCCTCTGCCTAGGTGCAGCCTTGACACTTCTCCTTACTCCCTCACATCCTACTTGTTACAGCTTGATTCTCACCTTTGCCTCAGACACAGGCAATGTTCTCCAGCACATCTGGAGCTCTTCCCATCATGATGAAGATCACAGTCTCCATAAACCTGATCTCTCCTCTGCTGCCCATGTCACTGAAGAACACCTCACATGACAGCAGGTACAGGACAGGTCCCCAGGCAGCTGGGACTCCCTCACCCTTTCAGTTTTGCCATGCAACTCTTTAGCTGACATGGCAAATGCTGGTGACTGGCTCCTCTCTGCCAGCACAGCACCTTGGTCAAAACTGCCTGCTTAGGTGGAGCTGTGAGCCTCTGTCTTCCACTCCTCCTCATTTCTGTGCCTCCTGCTGGGCAATGACTTCCTTGTTGCTACTTTATCCCACCCTGTGGGTCTCCACAAAAGCTGTGAAGCTCCTCAGAAACATGTTCTGAGCAGCAAAGGGACTCAGAAATGTTGTGCCATCTCTTTATCCAGCCTTGCTCACTGATAGCTGGCCATGGAGCAATCATTTGTTTCAGGCATCTGGTTTGGGAGATATCAAAATGCTCCTTTTTCTCTCCCTTCCATTTTCCATTTAAATGCTAAATACTAGAAAGAGGAAACCTCTCCCAAAACAAAACAAACAAGAAACAGTCTGCAAATCAGCAAGCTAAAATCCTTCCAAATGTCAGCTGTGCCTGAAGAAGCCACTTTAGGACAGGATTAAGTGCAGAACTGGGCTGTAAAGCCAGAAATCAGGTGAACTACTCCTAAACCTCCAAACCTTCCAAGTCCTCTGGAGCCCCAAACACATGAGGTTTCAGAGCTTAAGCTGGAATTCAGGAATAAGTGTCATCTTATTGTGTATCTGCCAGCAAGTGACTCAAGATTGACCAAATCCAACTCTCAAGAGAGTCTGGACCTCATTGCCTTGACTACTGGGTCTCCCAAAGGGAGTCTTTGGACTCCAGTCCTCCTCCAGACCTTCCTTATTGAGCAAGCTGATTTCTCATTCCAAAGGAAACCCAGACCTTCATTCCTAAGGAGTCCTGGAGCTCACCTCCTACACTAGCTTGAGCCCAGCTTCCTGAACAAACACTGGATTATAACTATAAGTAATATTTATCATTGTTTCACCACAGTTCCAAGTACTGGAGAAAACATCTTGTCTAATCCTTGGAGCTCCCAGTTCCTCTCCACTCACTACAGAGAGAGGTTGGAGTGATAAGCTTTGAGTTTCTCCCTTACTTTTGGACACCTAAATTAGGACAGATGATTCCCAAGCTGGCAGAGAAGCCCAGAACCACCTGCCATCAGCCCCAAACTGGCAATGTACATAAGCACCTGAAGGGAGGTGTCCAGAGAGTGGAGCCAGGATCTCCTCATGGGTGTCAAGCAATAGGATGTGAAGCAAGGAGAGTGAACTGGGACAGAAGAAGTTCCACCTAAACATGAGGCAGTTTCTAGCCTGTGAGGGTGACTGAACACTGGCCCAGGCTGCCCAGAGAGGTTCTGGAGTCTCCTTCCCCAGAGATACTCAGAAACCATCTGGACACAATCCTGAGGAGACCCTGCTAGGGCAGGGAGGTTGGACTAGCTTCTGACCTTAACCATTCTGGGGTTCTGATAGCATGCTCTACTCCACCTGCCTTGGAGGAAGCCACCACTTCAGTTCTTGGGCTTCTGGATCTCACAGATTCCTTTTTCATTGTTATTTGTTGTATTTTAGGGAGCTGTTACAGTCCAGCTATCTCTTCCCCTCAGTGCTGAGCCTAAAGCTAAGGTCAGGCTATTCTGCAAACAATGAAGATCTTATTAAACTTGTCAAAGAGCAGTGGGAGCTGGAGCCAGGTGTTCAGCCAGGCTTCCCTGGGAAATGTCACTAGCACATGGAGGCACAGAATCAGAAGGGGTCTCTTTAATTTATGTATGCAGCCTCCTGGTAATTATGTGCCCTAAGGAACAGCATATTCAAATAATGAAGGCCTGGAGGATGCTGAGAAGGAGTTTGGGAAGATAACAGCCTATTTATTGAGAAGAAAGCACATCACATCCAACCCAAGGTGAGTTATCTCTTCTTTTACAGCAAAGCCTGGTAGCATCTTCCCTGCCACACAGAATCACTGGGCTTGGAAAAGCCTTCTGAGATCATGGAGCCCAACCATCCACCCAACACTGCTAAATCATGGCCCCAAGCATCACATCTAGGTGTTTTTTGAACCCCTCCAGGGATGGTGACTCCACCACTGCCCTGGACAGCCTGGGCCAGTGCCTGAGAACCCTCTCAGGGAAGAAATTCTTCCTAATCTCCAATCTGAACCTCCCTAGCACAATTTGGGGCCATTTCCTTTGTCCTATCATTTGTTACCTGAAAGAATTTAACAGTTGGCTGTAAGATGTACATGAGGAGAATGAACACAGTTACAAAACCATCTGCTAGGGAACCATGGACCACTCTGGGGGAGAGGAGCAGGTCAGGGGGACAAGTATTGGGGCAAATGCCATTCTGTTGCAGAATGTTGCCAGTCTGTTGCAGAGACATGCTTTTATGTGTTCTTCTAGTGGCATCTAGGCATGCTTGCAGCCATAAAACCACCTATTAGAGGAGCAAAAGCTGCACTGAAGTGATGCCACCATCTACCTCTGGCTCCACTGGGGTCCACTGCTGAATGGCACCATTGGGCAGCAGCTCTTCATGCCTTGCCTGAGCTCTGAGGGAGACACAAAACCCATCAAGCCATCCAGACCCTCCCAGGAAGATGGATCTGCCCAAGACCAAAGCCAGGCAGGATTTGCAGAAAGCTTGAGCATTTCTTTGGTAAGCAAAAAAAAATCTAAACCTTCTAACTGAGAGCTAAGTGCTGAAAACCTGGTAACAGCCCAGAACTGCAAGGCTTTTAAGCCAGACTTGGAGGAGATTAACTCCCTGGGGATTCTTGAGCTCTCCTCATTGCAGCTGAGTTTGGGCTTCAGGCAGATTTAGGCACCAGAAATACAGTGAGCAAACAAAATCCAGTTCATCCTGTCAGATCCCATGGCCAGACCTGGTGGAAAAGAGGTTTTGCTTTTGCCTGGCTGAATATTCCTTAAGTGGGGAAAAAAGCTGAGGTAGAATCTAGTTAAAGGCTTGATCAAAACATGGGCATGTTTGGTGCACTCAAAAATCTGAATTAAATGTGGTTTATGGAGATCTGGAAATGTTTTGTTTTGCTTCCTCTTCTCTTTTGATGACAGATTATGTAAATTAAAACAACTTCTGAAAGGAAACTGGAAGCAGCCAAGCTCCTCTATGAGCACTGAAGCTCAGCTGTCTAAATGCTGCTGAACATTTCAGAGGGGGAGGATGAGCAACATCAGCATGGAGACCCCAAACACTTTGGGGTAACTAAACCTGCTGGGTTTGCAGAGAAGGAAAAAGGCAAACAAATGAGTGCTAAAGAATTCCCTGGTGTCTGGTATGGAATCTGCTCTGGTTGTTTCCAGAACCAGCCACCTCACTGACAACTCCAGTAGCCAGAATGAAAGAGTCATGAAGGTTGGAAGAGATCTCCAAGATCTTCAAGTCCAACCATCAACCTATCACCCCCATGCCACTAAACCATGGCCCTAAGCACCACATCTAGATGGTTTTTGAACCCCTCCAGGGATGGTGACTCCACCACTGCCCTGGGCAGCCTGGGCCAATGCCTGACAACTCTTTCAGGGAAGAAATGTTTCCCAATATCCACTCTAAACAGAGTCCTCTCCTCACACTGAGTGTCTGCAGAGACACCCTGGGATCACATCTCTGGTGTCTGAAAACAGTGTGGTTAGGACAGGGAGGACAGTTCTCACCTAAGATGAATCATAAAAATGGTTGGAGAAGACCTTTAAGATCATCAAGTCAAGATCAAGATCATCACCACTGAACCATGGCCCTCAGCATCACATCTCCATGGCTTTGAAACCCCTCCAGGGATGGTGACTCCACCACTGCCCTAGGCAGCCTGGGCCAATGCCTGACAACCTCTTAGGGGAAGACATTTTTCCTCAAGTCCAACCTAAACCTCCCCTGGTGCAATTTGAGGCTGTTTCCTCTTGTCCTATCACCTGGGAGGAGAGACCAACCCCCAGCTGGCTCCAACCTCCTCCCAGGGAGTTGGAGAGAGTGAGGAGGTCTCCCCTGAGCCTCCTTTTCTCCCCCCCTGTTTTCTGAACACAACTCATCAGCTCACACCTCTGGAAGGTCTAACCTGACTTTCTCCATCCCAGTTGGCAGCAGACAAAACACTTCTGGGCAAAACTTGGGGGTTTTTTTCCATTACAAAACCTGCAGGTTGGGATTGATCAAATCAGCTCTGAAACTGCTCCTAAAAGCAGCTGAAAGAGAAATGGAACAGAAAATAAGAAAAGCTTCAAAGAAAAAGCAATCTGCTATTAATTTCTTCAACTTTTTGCTTCACTGGAAAAAATTTCAATTCAGGTTAACACAAAATGTATTTCTTTTTCTTTTTTTTTGTTTTCCATTTGGCCATTCAACCAAAAAATGTGGAGTCTCTTAGCTCATCCTGGCACCTACTTGTGTTCAATTGTTTTGGTTCATTGCCTCTGTTTTCAAGAGGCATCTCCAGCTTTCTAATTGTACCTGCTGCATTTGTGAAGAGATTGTGCAGAAGACTTGGGCTACTCTGGATGATTATAGCCTCTTTTGTTTGAGTGTAAGGAAAAAGAGTAATCATGGGTCCACACTAGCTATAATTTGTGTCTCCTCTCCAAGTTCAGATCCAGCAAGCATTCCCATTTCATGGCATTAGAGAGGAATCCCAGGCTGAGTGCTCATTTGATGAAGAAATCTGTCAGAAAATGCCATTTTCTGATGAGTGAGAACCTTGCTGAGGAACATGTTGACTTCAATCACACTTTATTGGGGAAAAAACCCACAGAGTGGAACTGTTTTGATTTTCCATTTCAAGTGATTTGTCATTCTAACTTTGCTTTTTTTTTTTTACTTCCATTGGTATTAAAATGATCTACAATTGTGAGAAGCAAACCAGGAGGGAGGCATTTCAGTCATTACACCCAAAAGGTTTGAGTGATCCCCAAAGCTATTGCATCTCCTACAGAATTTCACAGGAACTGTGAGGGAAAACAAATCCTATCTCAGAATTGGGGGGGGGAAATGAATGAGAAAAATCTCCAGAGTGGGCAAAATAATTCCTAGAGAGGTTTAAAAACCCCTGTGAGGAGAAAAGCCACCTGAGCCCAAAGTCAATGCAAGATCTGCATGGGGTTTTTTAGCTTATATAAACCATTGTGGGAGCTGTTTGCTGCCAGCATGGAGCTGGAGCTCTGCTGCCATCCCTATAAAGTGAGATCTTTCCAGCAAGTCTCCTTCCCTCAAAGGCATCACACCACCCTGAGGCACATCAGTGCAGCTGTTCACACACACCAGCAGCCAAACACCTCCTGTTTTAGGCTGTGCCCCTAAGCTGGGCTGGGTGAGGAAGGTCCCCAGTGCACCAGCCAGAGGTGGCCAGTGCACAGCAGCTCTGGTCAGGCACCACCATCCTCATGGCCCCTGAATTCAGCCTGCCAAGCACTGGCTCACCCAAGGGGAATGAGGTGGGGACTTTTCCTTGGTCTTCATACTCTAATCTTCCTTGTCCTGCTGCTTGGACCTCCTTGCACTGCTGTAGGATCACAGAACTGTAGAATCATTTTGGTTGGAAAAGAGCTTTGTGATCATCAAGTCCAGCCCTTAACCAGCACTGCCAGGTCACCACTAACCCATGGCCCTCAGCACCACAGCTCCACTGCTTTTGAACCCCTGCAGGGATGGGGACTCCTCCACTGCCCTGGGCAGCTTGTGCCAGGGTGAAGACCAACCCACCACTTCTTCTGCACCTCCCAAAACAGCAGCAGCAAGTCACCCCAAAACTCACAGCACTGCTCTCACTGCAGTCCTCTGCTCTCTGCACCTCCCACCTCATTTCCAGGGATAATCAATACCCCATTTCTCCCCCCACCTCTGAGATCTCTGCCTCTCTCTCTCTCCTTCAGCTCTTTGACAGCTCCTCTTCTCTCCCCACACACACCTTTTGTCACAACACCAGCTTTGATTTGAGCCAACTGAAACACAAGCTGACTTGTGACTGACAGCAGCCCAAAGAGATGCAGGGCTTGGCAGGCTGAGGCTACAGAGGATGAGCAAACAAGAGACATCAGCATGGCCAAATGTGTCACTGACACCTCCAGAATGATGAGCTGGAAGAGCAGCTTTGTCCAGGTTGGATATCAAAGGCTTCCCCACATCTTCACCCTCTGATCAGCAGCCAAGGGACTCAATTTTTGCCTTCCAGGGCAAATTTGAAGACCCCCATTTAAAAATGGCTTCCAACAGTTCCCTGTTCCTCAGTGCTTCTTGTTGTTGACCTTACAGTTTGTCAAGGACTTGGAGAAACCTTCAGGAGGAGGATACAGCAGAGCAGCCACACATCCTCATCCCCCAGCCTGCTCTGGGACCTCCAGGCACTGCCCTGGTGCCAAGACTCAAACAGGATTTTTTCACTTGCACAGAAATTTGCTCTTCTTAGTGGGGTTGACACCTTCCCAAACTGCTGAAGCTCTGCTCAGCACCAGCTCCTCTGTTCCTCCTCTCCTGAGGTGGCTCAGCTCTCCCAGGGGCCCTCTGCCTGCCAGGGAAGGCACAAATGAGTCTGTGCAAATGTTTGTGGGTGCAGCTGAGGATAACTTTCAGAGTGAAAAGAATAAAGGCACTTGAAAGCTCAGTTTCCTCCTTCCTTCTTCACCCAGAGCAGAATTTCTCCCTGCTATTCACAACACATTATAGTCTGGTCTTCTTCATGCTACCCAGCCCCAGCTCCCTCAGCCTTTCCCCAGGAGAGAGATGTTCCAGTCCCCTAAGCATTTCTGCAGCCCTTTCCTGTGCCCTCTCCAGCAGTTCCCTGTCCTTCTGGAACAGGAGGGCTCAAGACTCCAGCTGTGGCTTCACTAGGGCAGAGTAGAGGAGGAGGAGAACCTCCCTTGACCTGCTGGCCACACTCCTGATGCACCCCAGGAGACCATTGGCCTTCTTGGCCACAAGAGCACATTGCTGCCTCATTCTACACCAATCCAAGCCTAGGAGCTCACTTGCTTGATGGATCTCCAAGCAACAGAAGAATTTCTGATCCATCAGTTATTAAACATGATCCCATTCCTCTGCTCTGTGGGAGAGCAGGGTGCTGCCCCATGCCAAGGAGCAGCTCTGATGGGGACCTTCAGCTCCCCACAAGCTCCTGCTGTTCCTCCTCACACATGTTTCTGTTTCACAAGAACTCATCAGATCCCATTGCCCAGGAATTGGATGAGAATTGATTTACCACCCCCACACAAGGTGCTTGCTTTGCTTCTTAGTTGGCACTGCAGGTTTGTGGTTTGGTTTTTAACAAGTCTCTGAAAGAAATTCAAGCTGTGCTGCTGTATTGTCAGAGCCATGGAGGGCAAGGCAATCCTTTGCTGCTGGTGACTCCAACCCCAGCTTCCTGGGAGTGCTATTTGCAAGGCTGCTTTAAAGCCAGAAATCAATCTGGAGTTACTGTTTACCATGAAAATGAACATTTCAGCCTCTCCCTCTGAAAGGGAAGGGAATTTTCTAGTCACCTGCCATTTAAATAGCATCTCAGCCACAGTCACTAATTTAATGCAAATCTCATTCACCTGCCTTGTGTTTGGCATTTCAGTGCATTTGGTGCTTGTAGTTCTGATGCTAATGGCCCTGCTCCATTGCTAACTAGGCCTTTATACCTCTCACTTCAATGATACCAGTAATTACACACTTATGTAGCTACATATATATATAGAGAGGTGCATGCTCAGTGCTCTCAGCTCTCTGTCACCTCTCCTTTATTCCTCCCTGAGAGAAGTGGGTCCTTGCTGTCAGCATGACAGGGAGGGGTTGCTGGCAATGCCTTTCTGCACCTCTGAGTCTGATCAAGATAAGAAATTCCAGCAGATGTTCCAGGTGACAATAAACAGAACCCTGGAAGCCCCAAGAATGGAAAATCAGGATACAAAGCCTTGCTCTAAAAGGGCTCTTCTGGAAGCCACTGGTACCAGGCATGGACCTCTTCCACCAGCACACCTCCACCTGGCTCTGTCCACACTGAGACCCTCAGGGATCTCTTGCTCACAATCCATTTGGCCAAGTAGAGAATGGATGAATCTGAACAGAGGGAAGGGGAAGAGAGGATCAAGAGACCCTAATGCACATGGAGAAGGGTATTCTTGATCTTTCATTTCTATATTCTGAAGAATTTAGGCTAGTGTAAGAATACAGTTCCCTTATAACTCCCTGAAAGGAGGCTGGAGTGAGGGGTGGGCTGGGCTCTGCTCCCACGTTGACTAATGATAGGACAAGAGGAAACAGCCTCAAGTTGTGCCAGGGGAGGTTCAAGTGGGATATGAGGAACAATTTCTCCCCCAAAAGGGTTGTTAAGGCCTGGCCCAGGCTGTCCAGGGCAGTGGTGAGGTCACCATCACTAGAGGGGTTTGTAAGCTGTGGAGATGTGGTGCTGAGGGCCAAGGTTTAGTGGTGACCTGGCAGTGTTAGGTTAAGGGTTGGACTCAGTGTATCTTTAAGGTTTTTCCAGCCATAACTATTGTATGATTCCATGACTCTAATCTCCATCTATAAGTGGAGAAAATAAGAACCTGGAAAACCACAGTGAGAGAAGATGAGCAGTAAGATAACCCTTCAGAGCCAGAGAAAGGCAAGCAGCACAGAGTGCCCTGGACACCCTTTGCTCAGTAGCTGCCAGAGTTTTCTCCAGTACCTCTTGCCTTGCTGCATGTTTTTTTCCCATGACTCAAACATCCCTGGCACCACAAAGCTTTAAAAGTCTGCTCAGAGAGCTGCAAGAGGCAGCAGTTGGGGGGTGCTGGGATTTCCTGGGATGAAGAGCAGGCTGAAGAACTCTTTCATGCACCTGAGCTGGCCACAAAGACATGAGGAGGCCACTCAACTGTCTTCTTAGTTCCTTCCTCATCCCACAGGCAACACCATCAGTTACCTCAACATCTCCAGCAGCTTCTCTCTCACAGAATCTCAAAAGCCATTTCTCCCTGTGGTCCCAGAGTGAATCCCAACCCCAGTTTCCACTGGTGTGTATGGAGAGCAACCCAATGGCTCCAGCAAAGCACTCCTAGGGCAGGGCTCTCAAACTGGGCCCTCTGCACCCTCTCCCTGTTATCAAACTGCCTCAGAAGGACTTTTTGCAAGTGGACTGAGTAAAGCCAATGCCAGCCCAGCAGGAAAGATGACACACAATCATTTCTGAGCGCACTGAGAAGAGATTAATGTGCAGCCCTGGAGAAGGAAGTTTCATTTTGTCCTCAGTGCTGTTGACAGAAGAATCCTCTGCAAGTGACTCAAAGTCTGGTGGAAGCTGAGAGGAGCAGCTGATGGCTTCAGCTTCCTGATGGATCAGGGCCCCTGAGGAGCAGCTGGGAATGAGGATGGCTCTTCTAGCCTCCTGCTTTGATAGAGATAAGGCTGAAATATACTTCAGATTAGGAGGTATTCAGGATGCTGGGAGGTGACTGGAAATGCTGCAGAGGATGTGAGTACAAAATGTAAACAGCAACATGGGGAGAAAATAATTGAAAAGAGTCTGCCAGGCAGAACCAGCAAGCTAGGAGAGGTCAGCCCTGTGTGCTGGCTTCTGCTAGGGCTCTGCAGAGAAACCTCAGGGATCCTGGCAATTAAAACACTGGCACAGAAGAGTTACTGTCTGCATTATGGAAACGTTTCAGGACTTGAAGCAAAACCAAGCACCTTCTGTACTTGGCACTGTACAAACATGTAAGGAGAGAGACTAAGCAAAGAGCTTAAAGAGGCAAAACCTGGGAAAACTGAGGCACAGAGCAGCAGGTGACTTGCTGGAGGATTTGGGAGAAGCACATTTTTTTGTGCCCTGCTTCTCAAGCCAATGCCTTATGCCCTTGTTTGGAATGGCTGAAACAGGTACTAGCACCCTGAGACACACCAGGCCCTGGGAGAGTATGGGAACCCCACAGAGCAAGGTGCACCCAAGGTGTCTCACTGCCAGACAAGTCAGGGAGGGGAGCAGGAGAGCTGTGGAGACTCAGGATTAAGGATAAGCAGCTCATGAGCCCCAAACTGGCCCCAGAAACACAAAAATCTCTGGTCCTTCAAAGGAGACAGGTCCTGTCCAGGGCACAGCAGTGCAGTTCAGCTCATTCTTGCTTTGGATCTTGCTCCTTGATCCCAAGTTCAGACAGCTTTTGTGCTGTCAAAGCCATCTGTGCATTTAGCAGAGACTGAAGTCCACCAACAGGCTGGGGTGAGTGTGCAAGAGAGAGATTTTTAATCTCAACTGGAAAGCAGCCAGAAACCAGTGTTTGGGCTGATCTGCATGAAATGTAGATAAGCACCATCAGCCCTGTTGCATTCAGATGAGGCACTTGAGCTCCTGAATGGCAATTCGGAGGCTACAGGGAAAAAGGCAGCAAAATAACTCCAGGGACTGATGGTCATGACCCACCTCCTACCCTTCCACATTCCAGGCTGTTCCAGCCTATGCTGACCCACCAGAAAGCCACAGGATTGGCCCTGACTTGTGATTTCCAGCCACTTCAAGAGGGTACTGACCACTGTCAGGGTGTTTTCCATGCAGAAAAGGCTTCCATGTCCCTACTGGAGGTGGTTGGCAAAACCTCCCCCAGGTGAGGAGGGAAGAAGGTGTTGAAGAGGCAGAGCAAGGTCTGACTGCCCCAAGTGTACCTGCTCTGGCCCTTGCAGCATCAGTGGCTGGGAGTCATTCTGGAAAGAGCAGAGCTAGCCAGGGATTCCAGGGGGTTCTCTGGTGTCTAATACAGCCTCACACTGCACCATAAACATTCTCACTCACCTCTACCAAAATTCTCTGAGAGCTGACCAGCAGGTTTGTAAAGCTGTAAGGGAGGGAGGGAGGCATGGGCACAGCCTGGGCACACAGAGCATGATGGCACTGGCTGCTTTTCCCTAGGCAACCACAGAACTATAGAATCCTTAAGGTTGGAAAAGGCCTCCAAGATCATTGAGTCCAACCATTAACCCAGCACTGCCAGGTCACCACTGCACCATGGCCCTCAGCACCACAGCTCCAGGGCTTTTAAACCCTTCCAGGCATGGTGACTCCACCACTGCCCTGGGCAAATGCTCAATCTCTCAGGGAAGAAATTGTTCCTAATGTCCAACCTAAACTTCCCCTGGTGCAACCTGAGGTCATTTCCTCTTGTCTTATCACTTATTAACCTGGTAGAAGAGACCAACCTCCACCTGGCCCCAACCTGCCTTCAGGGAGTTGGAGAGAGTGAGGAGGTCTCCCCTGATCCTCATCTTCTCCAGGCTAACCAACAGTTCCCAGAGCTGCTCCTCACAACGCTTGTGCTCTAGACCCTTCCCCACCTTCCTTGCCCTTCTCTGGACACACTCCAGCACCTCAGTGTCCTTCTTGCAGTGAGGAGCCCAAAACTGACCCCAGGATTCCAGCTGTGGCCTCCCCAGTGCCCAGCCCAGGAGGACAATCCCTGCCCTAGTCCTGCTGCCACACTAGTGCTGATCCAAGCCAGGATGCTCTTGGCCTTCTTGGCCACCTGGGCACTCTGCTGCCTCATCTGCAGCTGCTGTTGACCAACACCCCCAGGTCCTTTTCCTCTAGCAGCTTTGCAGCCACCCTGCCCCAAGCCAGGAGCATTCATGGAGTGATTGTGACCCAAATGTTTGGGTTTGTGGTTTTTTTGTTTGATTGGGTCTTTTTAAAGCTACACTTAGATCCTTTTGATTTTGTACCAATGCCTATATTGTACAACCTGAGCAGTTCACACTCATGGTCAAGAAGTGTACTGGGGGAAAAAGAAAACCCCAAGCCCTAAATTCAGCAGTTTGGCAAATGACTCTCTTCTGTGCACATCCCTAATCCCCTTAGCAAAGAGCTGGGTACTGCCTCAAACACTGGCTTTTGCTCATTTGCTTGACAAGTGTAATTTGTGTTGAATATTTGCCCTAGTGTTTTGCAGCTATCTAGCAAATCTTCTCCACCACACACTTTGGAATGCTTAGCAATGAGAGACATCAGCACAGTTCTGGGCTGTTGCATCTATGTGGTGAGAACAGATGGAAGGAGAAAAGGTAGCAAGGAAGGAGGATGGATTTTTGCCAGTGCTAAGAGGAAGATTATTAAGGCTTCATTGAACTATTATAGTCACCCAAAGGTTAGAAAAGGAGCATCTTAAACTACCTCCAAATCTTCCTTTCTTGAGGAGGAGACAAAGAAAAACTAAATACAAATGAAATTAAATCAAATTAGATCCTGGATGGCTTAATATGGTACTTTCCCCCCATTTCAAATATCCCTCAGGAGCCTAGGCTGATTTAATAAGCCTAAGGTGTTGCAGTGAAAGCTGAACTGCCCTGATGAAAGCACAACTTGGCTGGGGCTGCATTAGCCTAGGAAAGCTCTTCAGCTTCTTAAAAGTCTTTTCATCCAGTCTTGAGATGGAAAGAAAGGATCAGGCAGAAGATATTGCTAATGGGGGGGAAAAAAAAGACACAAGTACTTACAGAGCCCTGCTGGGAGCTGCTCTAATCAGGGGCTAACTGGGATGCAAAGGAAGCTGCAGCAGTTCAGCTGCTGACTAACCTGGAGACAGACACTGGCAGGCAGAAGGAAGGACCTTGCACTTTGCAATATCTCAGCCTGCTTCTTCTCTCCACACTGCAGCATCTCAGGCCTGGAGATGACTTTAACTTGAATTCTGATGTTTTCTGTGCTGCCTGGGCCTCCTGCTAGGTTTCTCTGCAAGGCTGAGCTCTGCAGCCCTCCTGGTGAGCTGCTCTCTGAGCTTTTCCTAGGCAAAAGGAAATAACTCATGTCTGATAATGTTTAGGCTTGCAAGACTGTAAACTCATGAAGTGAACTCAGGGGCTGCTGGCAGTGGTAGATGATTGTGGTCCTCCCTGCCTGCCTCCCATGAAACCTCTTGGGTTCACAATTCCATTAGCTGAGAAGGGGGAGGGACAGGCTTTCCTCCCTCCTTGTAGAATGGAATAATTCCTTCCTATTCTGTAGTGAATGAAACATATTCACCCTTCTGCAGGGTCAGTATCTGCTGTGAGGAAACATTAAGCCCCTGAGCAGTGGAAACATCTGCCCAGAGCAGTGGAGACCTCCATGGACTTTCTCCACCCATTCCAGACTCTTGGCTGGCTGGAAGCCACCAACAGCTCTGGGAGCTACTGCTCCAGCAACCCCAGTTCCCAACAAAAACCATCTTCATGAGCATGGGCCATCCACCAGGGCACAGCCTGGAGATCAGCAGAAGAGAGGCCAGTTGCTTCCCAGCCCCTTTTTTGCAGCCCTGGATCTCAGCTGCCATCATCTGAGCACAAACTGCCATCCCTCCTCCATCACCCCAGCTCTGGCTGTCTTGCACAGCACCCAGTCCTGAACCAGCAGTCTCAGGAATGCCTCTTGGAAGGCACAGTTTGGTTTAGTGTCAGCAGGGTCCTGGTGTGCCACAGCTCAGGGAAGGCTTTGGAATTCATCTGTGCTTCCTTCTGGCTGCTGCTGAACACAGGCATCTCTCTGCACACATTGGGAACCCCCTGACCTTGAAATAAAGATCTAGGAGCTGTTTTCAACAGATGGGTGAGAAAACAGATGCTTTTCCTTTGTTGGAGCATGTCTGTCACTTCACTACTGCAAAGGAACAACAATAATGTGCTTTTATTTCACCCAAATAAATAACACACACTCCAGAAGCCAGACACTTAGCAGGACTGGTTTTGGTAACCAGAAGACATCTCCCTGCAATTCTCCTCTCAGGTATGGTTACAAAGGAAGAGGATTTGGTGACAAGAGCAGAAAGCCACAGGTGGAAGATGAGTACCTGAGCTTTGGGCTTTGGCTTTTAAGTTAGGGAGAGCTCAGACTGCTCTGGTGGGACACAAGAAGTTGTCTGGACTTTGCCTGGGGGATGGCTCAACTGATCAGCACTTCTGCTGTTTGTGGTCAGTATTTGTCCATGTTGTGATTTGTATGAACTAAACAGCCACTGGATTATAGAGTGTCAAGAACTGGGAAATAGGGAACAGATCTTAGAGTTTTCTGAAGGTAATTGGGGCCATGGATTAGTGATGGGCATGGTAGTGCTGGGTGGATGGTTGGGCTTGATCTCTGAGGTCTTTTCCATCCAGAATGATTCTAGGATTAAGATTTCCATGGAAAAAAACCTCAATTTCTGCTTAAAGATCTCCTTTTTAAAAACCAAAGCCACTCCTGAGTCCACTAGGAATAACAGCAAACTGCTAAAAGGTTTGGATTTATAACTACACTTGTAAGTATTTCAATTCCTAGCTCAGCTGCTGCTAGAAACATCTCCCTCACTAAGAGCAAACCCAGACTCACTCTGAGGAGTAATCAATGCTTGCTTTGGGCTGCAGGCTTGCCTGAGCTCCACTGAAGTGGAATGCAAACCTGGCCATGCCAGTGGTGAACTGTGGCAATGCTTCTTGGCCAGCAAATGCCAAATCCTTCCTCCACTGGACAGGAGGAAGCTGATTTGAAGTGCATGGACACATGCTAGGAACACCTAACATCTTGGAACAGTCAGAACAGGAAAGGGAGGGAAGAAAAACAACCTGTGGAGAATGGATTGGCTCCATCCCTGAAGGACATCTGCCAGGGACAACAGAAGCAGCATTGATTCTGCTCTGCAGAGAGACATGGAGTAGATGACTTCTTGAGGGTGTTTCCAAACTCATTCTCCTAGCATTTTATGATCTGTTAAGTATCAGCAAGTAACTATTTGATCACACATAGCAGCCAAAGGAGCTGGGGTTAAAGGGTAAATCCCACACATGGCTCAGAGCCTCTGGGGTAGAAATTAATGAGTTGCTTCCTTTCAAGTCAGGACTACACAGTGTGAATGGCAAAACACTTCCTAAGCCTGGGCTGGGACTCGTTTATAATCGAGATGGCTTTGACTTGACAATGGTTAATGATGCTTTGATAAGGCTGACTGCTGGAGGAGGATCCCATGGGCATTGCACAGACACACAAGTGAAAACAGAGGATTAATTGATGTTTTTATTCTTAAGGTGCCCATGTTTTGTCCCTCCTCCTTCTCCCCCTCACACTTGGATTTAATGTGACCTCACTGAAGCTACTGATGGAGGTTTCTGGCCCTGACAGCTCTATTACCCCAAGTGTCTGCTGCCCTCCCCACCTGGCCAGGGATTGCTGCTGCTCTTATCCCACTGCTGGGGTGAGTCAGTGTTTGACTGCTGCTGCTGGTGAGCATTTCCTGGATGCCTGCTGTGCAGACTCCTGTCCCTCTTGGTTGTCCCCATGCTGTATTAGACAGGAAAGGAAGAGCTCTGCTCCCCTGTGACTCCATGGCTTAATCTTCTAAGTCCCATTCAACATAATTTAGAGCCATGAAGCTTAACTCTTCTTTAGCTTCATTAGGAGATCAGAGGATGTTAGGGGTTAGAAGGGACCTCTGGGGATCATCCAGCCCAACCCTCCTGCTCCAGCAGGATCACCCACAGCAGCTTGCCCAGGGTCACCTCCAGCTGCCTTGGGAATCTCTCCACACAAGGAGACTCCACAGCCTCTCTGGACAGCCTGGGCCAGGGTTCTGCACCCTCAAAGTCAAGCAGTTCCTCCTTCTGTTTAGATGGAACTTCCTCCGTTCCCTCTTGTCCCCTCACTGGTCACCAGTGGTGGTGGTGGTGACAGATGAGAGTTTGAGCACCTCTGACATCTGCTAACACTTAGGGACCTGACACTTTCTGCAGTATAATGCAAAAGATTTGGATGCTACTGAAGCCCTCACAAACATGACTTAGCTGCCACCTCCAAGCCCATGGGGCTCTCAAAGGTGAGAGCCTTTGGTCTACATTGCTACTGCCCCAGACCTCACTCACTCAGAGATATCTCTGAGATTCCTTATTAATTTGCAAGGCAGCAGGAAGCAACCAGAGCAGCACTTCCCCATTAAACCAATTCAGAATTGGAAACCCAAGAAAATCCCCATCTGCCTAGAGGCTAAATTATCTCCAGTAGAAACAAACTTAGCTTTTCCAACAGAAATGATCAGAGCTTCATAAAGACTGAGTCTAATTGTACAAAATGGTGATTAGACAAGTTCCTCTGGGGATATGAGGTTGCCTCTAGAAAAAGCAACACTGGGGCAACCTCTAGTGGAGGCAGGAGCTGCCTGGTGCTGCTAAGGCATCACTAGAGTCCAGCCTGGCCCAGGCTTGCCTTTCTGCTGTGCAGCTGGACCCTGAACCTTGCCCCAGCTCCCCCCCATAGCCTCTACTCCTCTGGTTTTATGAAGTCCAAAGCCCAAAACGAGCTGAGGTCCTACAAGGACAGGGCTTGAGTGCTGCATGAGGTGGGCAACCAGCCTCTGAGTGCACACATGGCAACACAAGTTGTTGCCCAGGTAAGAACTACTTCCTCTGGCTAGCCAGTCCTCAGAGCAAGTGGAAGGCTTGCTTCTGTTCTGGCTCAGCATTCAGAGCCATTTCAGTCAGAGTCCAAAGGGAAACTCTCTGTCTACACCTAGCCTGTGTCTGGAGCTAAGCCACAGCAGCTGCTCCAGCACCCCATGACCTCTCCCCAAGGGAAAAGAGGCTCAGGAAAAGGAGAGGAGACTCACAGGTGGAAATGAAAATGGAGTTACTGAAATAACCCAGCCAAAATCAATATAAAGTATAGAAAGCTATGAAAGTTAGACTCAGCAAATGCATGGCACTCACAGTGGATGGGAAGGCAGTCCTCAGGAGGATCAGCAGGAGGATGAGCAGAATCACAGGGCTCCCCTCAAGCAGAGGAAACAGGCATCTTCTCAGCAAACTTCCCCCTTTATGCTGAGGATGTTGTTAATGGGCTGGGTTACACCTGCAGCCAGTTAAGGTCACTGCCCTGGCTGACTCCAAACTGCTAATGACCAGCAGCCCATAGCTAGCCTAGGATTCCATCCCAGCAAGACCAGGACAGTCTTTAAACAAATACCCTGAAAATCCTCCCAGTTTCTCTGCTATGCTCTTGGGGAAGAAGTTCCAGGAACAATTGGAGCCATAGGAGGGCTCTGAGCATGAGACATGAACCAGAAGCCAGGCAAGAAATTATGACTTGTGCTTCTATTCCATTATGCTTTATGCTAAAAGACTTAAATGATCAATGCTGTGTTAATAAATTTCATTTGGCTCATTTAATAGATGACTTAGTGGAGCAGTGAGTTTGGCCATGACCAGGTAATGAATTAATAACTATGCAAGGAGCACATTTCCTTCCAGTAGTATTTTATCCCAGTGTAATTCTCTATTCCAAGGGAAACACAGATGCTTGTGCAGGTCTGTGCTGCTGCTTTATGAGTATAGGTGTAGCTTTAATTTGGAGACAAGTATAAAATAGTCCTGTAGAACACAGGTTGAATGAGGCTCTGTGACCAGACACTGCCAGAGAGCTGAACCTCAGAGCCAAGAGCCTATATCCCAACTGGCCTGAGTTCTCCTCTTGTCTTTCCTTGCTAATAACGTTCATTTCCCTGTGCTTTGCAGAGGGAGGTCTTGAAGCAAGAGCTGAAGATGAGGCTTGTCAGCTGGGCTGGGTTGGACTGTAGGAGCTGCTGGCTGCCTGGTGGCATCTGCATCGCAGCTTTTTCAGCTGCTGGCCCCAAACTCCTCCAAAATAACCCAAATCGGTGAAGGCTGTGACAAATGCAGCTCTGTGGGGGGTGGACATCCTGAATGCCTAGAAATTAGTTATTCTAACGTTGCCAGAAGGCTAGGGCAGGTTGGAAAGCAAGAGCTCTTTGACCAGGGAGGGGGTTACACTCCCCACCCACGGTGCTCACCGCTTCTAGCATCCTGTGCCAGCACTCCAGCAGCAGGAGCTCCTTTTAAATGAGGTCTGCTCCGTGGTGGAAGGAGCAGGCACCTTGCCACAGGGCAGTGAAGCAGCGTGGATGGAATGTAACAAAGCAAGCTGGCTGCAAAGTCTGAGAGAGGAGATCCTTTGCCCTGGGGCAGCCAGGCTGGAGCAGCTGGGGTTCCTCTGCCCCTCTGCTGTGCTGCCAGGCAGCAGGTCAGGACATTGTCCCAGAGTTGTAGGCAGGGGAGGAGGGCAACCCTTCTGCTCCATCAGTCTTCTTTGTCTGAGAGAGGAGCTTGGCTTGGCATTTTCTTCTCTCTAAGAGAGGATAGGTCCTGCCAGCACTCAGCATCTCCAGGAGCAGAGATGCCCAGGGCTCTCTTTACCCACTTGAAATGAATCAGTTTTGCTTGGAGTTCTGATCTTCCTTCTCGTCCTTAAGCAGCACTTCCCCTGCCGCAGCCCCAGCCTGTCAGTCTCCACCTTGGCAGTGACTAAGGAAGAGAATTCCTCCCTGTTTGCCCTGGAGCAGCCTCTTCTCCAGTTGCAAACGGCACTCCTGCCTCTCTACAGTCATCTTTTCTCCAGCTTCAGCCTGCCTGTCTCTCACAGGCCCAATTCTCAAACCCTTTTCATCACTTTTGTGGCTCCCCCACCAATATGTGCTGCTGGAGGTTCATGATTGGCATCCAATCATTGTAACTTGGGGAGGGCAGGAGAGGACCAAGCTGGCCTGCAGCTCACCTCTGAGCAGCTCTGGGCTGGAAACTGGAGAGACCCCACAGGCAGTGACCCTGGAAAAGGGGAGAAAATGCATGGCACTGGCAGTGGGAGGTTACATGGTTCAAATAAAGCAGGTAGACCTCCTGCAGGCACTGTGCATGAATCTCAGACCATCACAGAGATTGGAGGAGGAAAAGAGAGCTTGACAAGCCTGTCCTCTGCTGTATGGATGTCCCTGAAAGAGCCTGCTCCAGCCTGGAGTTAGACCAACACTAACCATAGCATAAGAGACAGAGATGCTGCTGCTGCTGCCCCCCTGGGGTGTGCAGAGCCATGAGGAGCAGACAGAGGCAGGTGGGAAAGCAAGAGCAGGGTTGGGAGCACATCACTGCTGGCCTTGGCAATGTCCTCTCTGACTCAGAGCAGGTGCCATGCTGGAGCAGGGTTACCCCACACCAGCATTGCCATTTGCTGTTTGCTTTCTTGCAGCACAAAGCTCTGCCACCAGTGAGTGAATTAATCCCAGTCTGCTGACTTACAAAGGTCTCCAAGGACCCCACAAGTAAAGAGACAGACCTCAGTAGGAAAAGCTGCTGAAAATGGGGATTATAGTTATTGCCAGGGTGGAATTTGCACTCCCCAGTACCAATCTGTGCTTCCAGCTAATGGTTAGAGCTATACAAAGAGGGTAAGAGCTGCCTACAACACCCAGGAGAAGACATACCTCTCTCTGGGGATAGCTGCTCCCACCACTCACCCCAGAAGGTCCCAGCTGCCCATCCAGCTGTTGTCCAACTGGACATGACTTGTGTTTTGCAAAGTCCCATCCAACACTCACTCCAGAGGCATCAGGAAACTGAGGCAGCCCCATCCTAGCAGGGCATGTCAGGTTTAGAAAGTGTCCCTCTCCAAAGCCAAGGAGATCCCAAGGCACAGAGGGCAGCTGGCTCTCCTCTCTCTCCCTGAAGTGACTATGTTCAGAGAATCACAGAATCATGGCATGGTCTGGTGGGGAAGGGACATTTCAAGGCCATCTAGTCCAACCCCATGCAGTCACCAGAGACATCTGCAACTAGAGGAGGTTGCTGAGAGCTCCAGAAATCCTGCCCTGACATGGTTCCAGGGATGGTTGGCTTTGTCTGGAAGGGGAGAAGGTATCACTGGAGGAATCAGGAACTAGGCTCCCTACCTGCATTGCCTGACCCTGAAGAGCTGCATCTGCTCCTTGCCAGCCTTGGGTCCTGGGACACCAGCACTGGGAAGCAGTTTGGGCTACTCTGAGCAGAAAACCATGGCAGAACTGTTCATAGCCAGGCACAGCCTGCCTGGAGGCCCTGCCTGAACATGCTGCTACCATCCAAAAGGAGGCCACTTGCCTAAAACTGGGCTAAAATTGATCCTAATTAACAACAAGCTTCTCTCTAACCTTAAAACAAAGGGGGCAGACCTCCAGCAGAGATTTAGTGACTTCAAGAAAGTTCTTGCACTGTGGAGCAAGTGGGTCCTCACCCAAAAGTCCTTTGTTGTCTCCCTCTCCCCTCTCCCCTCTCCATTAGTAGGGACAAGGCAGGGGGCAAGTTTCTGGCTGAGATGCACACACAGTTCTATTCCACAAGTGATGCAGTAAATGTGCTGAGTACAATCAGTGCCAAAGCTGCTTGTGGTGCTTTAGGAGGCTGCTCTGAGGGTGTGAAAAACCATTTGCTGCATATTATTGAATGATGAAAAATGGCAAGTGTGCAAACCAAGTGCCCTGGATGTGGCCAGGCTGCCTTCAGTGAGAACATGATTGAGCCCATGCAGGTGAGGTGGCAGGGGGAGAAGGGAGATCTCTTTCACTCTGCTGCTGCCATGCTGTGCTGAAGTGATTACAGGGCCAAGTGACCCCAAAATAACAGCAGAGCTTCCACCCAGCCCCACTGCAGCCTCACAACTGCTTTAGAGCAGGACAAACAGCAAAAGCAAAAACACTCTGCCAGCCTCTGCCACAGCCTGAGTGGCTCAGGTCCTAAACCATGGTTTGGGTTTTTTCCCCTTGTGTGTGAGGAGCTGGCTGCAGAGTCAGGCTGCACTGCTCAGGATAACAGCACCTCCAGGGCTGTGCCCAGGTACATCACATGTCTCTCAGGTGGGTTTTCTGGCAGGCCAGCAAGTGAGGGGTGGTTGAGCATCTGTCTCTCTGCACAGCACCTGAGGGTTGGTGGGATTTGGCCAGATATTAGAGGAACCTTCCATCTTCACTTGGATAGCTTTGGGCTGAGAGTATTCTCATGACCCTTTGCTATGAAGAAGGGTCTGGCAGGCACCCTTCATGCCCCCAGAAAGTCATAAAAGTGACTTGCAAGAAGCAGGAATTATTGCACATGTGGCAGGGAGTACTGAGTGCTCCCAGTGCCCTTTGAGGTGATGCTGGAGGAACAAGGCACCACGTGCTGCAAGGAGCCAGCTCAGTCCCAAAGCAGACCTGGTCATGGTTTGGCTACAGCAGCTTGTTCCAAAGCTGATCTGAAACTCATTTCTTGAAGCAGAGGAAGAGTTTTTACCTACTTCACCAAGACAGGAGCAAGTACTGGTGCTGCCAACATTCCAGCAGATCTCCTGAGCCCTCCCTGGTGCAGGCAGCAGCGTTGGCATGCTGGCACTGATGTCCACCTGCTGAGGTGGCACTTTGCCCTCTTCTCAAACCTGTGGTGCCTACCTCTGAGGAGCCAGAGGTGCTAACCAAACACAGTTTTGAGTGGGGCAGTGAGGAGTGCAGGTAATGGCATTTTTCTCTTTGGAGAGCCTTCTGTGCCAGCCAAAACACTTAGTGAGCAGCACTGCAAAGGAGCTGTCTTTTGGCACCTTACACTGGTGTGAAACAAATCCCTATGAGATGAAGCCCTGCTCTCCTGTTAGCAGCCAGCTGGATGTTGTGTATTGATGTTATTAACCAGGCAGCATTGCTTCCCCTTCAGATCCATATTCACCTTGGCCTTGGGCCACTCAGCTGAAACCTCAGCTGTATGGATAGGAAGGTGTGAGGGTACTCTGTTATCCTCTGCTCCTGGGCTGGGGCTTGTTTTCTCTCTGCTAGCTGGGGAAAAAAAAGGAAAATAAGGAAGAAAAAATAATAAATAAAGGAAGAAAATCTCCCTGTGCACAGCCCAAAGCCTGCCATCAAGTCTTGTATGGAACAAGCAGTGCATGGGTCTTTCAATGGCCTTTCAGATAAGGAAGAAATGTCACCCATGGTGCACTGAGATAAGCTGCCATGCACAGGAGATCAATGACTTTCTCCTCGTTGTGATCTGAGCTAGACTCAGAGAAATTATGATCTTCTAGAAGTGGCTGCTGGGACCTGGCCACCTTTTCTTGCTGTTCCTACTCTGAGCAAGCAGTGAACCCCCTCTGTGCTTTGCTGTGTCAACACATGTGCAGGAGTGAAGATAACAGAGAACTGGTCCCTAAGGCTGAAGGAGGCAGACAGAGCTCCTCTGTGCATCAGCTACAAGTCCCCAGAGACCCAGATGTTGATGGACTCTGGCAGGAGAGAGGTTATGGAAGAAACTGAGAGAGAAACACCAACCCCTGGGGAAGGAGCTGGATTTAGCATTGCCCTAGGAGCCGAGCAAAGTTAGGTAGCCCCAGAGCTGGGATGTGACTGTGCAGCAGCTCCATCCACTTAGGCTCTGCAGCAGCTCAATCCTCTTAGTCTCTGCCCTTGCAGCTCTGTTCAGTGACTGTCTGGCTAATGGAAAGCCTCGTGCTGGGAGCAGATCAGCCACTGCCTGGGGACACAGCCTGCCAGGCTGGGTCACTGAGAGGTGCTTGATGTGAAGGATTCCAAATCACAGCCAGGAGCTGGTCATGGAGGTGCTGTGTTAAAAGGAAGCTGCCCTGGCACTGGGGCAAAGCTGGGAATTTTCTTTTTAGCCAGCATCTGTTAAGTGATGAAATACAGCTTTGGGTCACTGCCTTGGCTTTCCAAAAGTGAAATGACATCTGGCTTGCAGAGACCGAGGTTTTTCTCCTTTCAAAGCACTGAGCTTCCAAATTCCCTTCAGTTCAACACAAAGGAAATCAAACCCCAACCCTGAGCCAGCTTCTTTCCCCTCCCCCAAACACACACCTTTTTGTGTTGGCTTGCCTTGAAGTGATTTTATTTTGGATTGCAGTTGTGCAGCCGAAAAAAAGTCACTTACTCTGTGCTACAGCTGACCTAGAAAGGCTGCAGAAACTGTCACTTACCTGAGTGCTGACACCACGATGCAGCTAAGCTCATATTAAAAAGGAGACAGGTGTTAAATGCAGCTTTAATGTTTGCTCTTAGCTGAGGATCTTCCTCCCACTTCTTCTCTGAGCCTCTCCCTTTCCAGTGCTAGAGAGAGGGCAGAAGAGTTGCTCAGGTGTCTGATTCACTGCTGCAGCTGTTCAGAAGCCAGCCTCCACCTCCCAGCTTCTGGCAGACACTGGGGACCTGATGGGCTGGGTGTGGGGAGAAGCCTCAGCAGGAGACACCTGACCTCTCACAGCCTGGAGCTGCCAGGGGGAGAGCTGTGGAGATGCTGCCCTGAGGACAAAGGGGGATGCAGCTTGTCAAACACCATCCCTTGGGTTAGAATCCTGCAGAAGCCACAGTTTCTACCAAGGAATGGAGGCAAGGCACCTGCAGTTTGGGATCTCAGGTGGCAACAGTTGCTATAAGCTCTTTGTGCACAGAAAGAAAGGGCTGTGAATTCAGGGTGGATTCAGGTCTGTAGGTTAGGTTCCTGCTTTAATCCAGCTGGATAATGGAGCCCAGAGAGCCCTTGGGGTTAACTAGGAATGGGTGTTCTGGGGTAGATGCTGCAGTGAGAGGACCAGGAGAGGAAAATGTTCCTCTTGGAGGATCAAGCTGTATCCTGCAGGCAGCAGCTGCTCTGCACATCCTAAGAAGAGAGGATTTATCCTTGTAGCTTCATGTCTACAAGCCCAGATGCAAGCCCAGTTTATATTTAACTTGTCACCAATCTGCCTCTGAATATCTTCTGGTCAAGTTATTGCTATCTCCTCACTCACCCTGTCCATGCACAGAGCAGGACTGACCTCTCTGCAGAGAAGCCATGAGTTTCAGATCAAATTATGTTCACCCAAAGACACCCAAAAGCTCCACCCCAGACTGATTTCCAAAAGCCAGCTGAAGTAGCTGCTGTAGATAATCACTGTAAAGATGAATGCCTTACCAAAGTGTTTATTCTTGGAGCTCAGCCCAACACCCCAAGCCAGCTGTCAGGATTCAAGATAGTGACCACAGTGACAAGGGACTCTGCTCATTGCAGAGGAGTAATCAATTTGGCAACTGTCTGGAAGCAAGAAGAGAATCCTGCTGCTGCAAACTAGGCTGAGGGGCCAAGAGAGAAGAGGAAATCAGCCTGGTGTTACTGGAAAATAGATGAAAGGAGAAGAGTCTAGACTATTTTTGTGTTTGTAGGGGTTTCATGCAGTTCACTTAGTGTTCTCAGGCTTTTAGAGAAATGGATTATTCCAGGCATTTTGGGAATGGTAATAGCCAGCCTATGGAGTCCTGCAGTAAAGACATAATTTGCTATTAAATGCTGTAGTTGGCTTTACAAATTCCACAGCCAGGCTCTCACTCACTTCTAGTGCTCTCCAGAGAACAACAATTTGGTAAAGCATTTTTCATCCAGAGATCTCAGGGCATTTTTTTTTTCTTCCCAAAGAGAAAGGCCAGAGATGCTGAGCTGCTGAGCATGGAGGGGGTGGGAACCTTTGCTGGGGTCATCTGGAGAGACTTCTGAAGTCATCTGAAAGATCAGTGGAGGAGCACAGGCCACCAGGAGCATTTGAGTGGTGTAAGAGCAAGGTTCAGCTAAGTCCCAAACCCAAAGGCTGACTTCAGGCACAGCAAAAGGTTCTGATCCAAAGCATCACTGACCCAGCAGGCAGTAACAAGAAGAAGCAGGAAACATGAGACTGATGCCCTCTCATCTTGAGAACCCAAAGTGGATAGATCTGCCCTGAAAAGCTCTGAGCTCAAAAGGCATTTGGGGAGAAAAAAAGGGAATTCATAGCTCCATGCACTGAGCCCAACTCCTGAGGCTGAACACAAAGCTGGCTGGAGCCATGGGAAGCCTTGCTGGGTTTGGCTATGCTCAGGGCAGACTTTGGGAGGCAAGCACTGGAGATGTAAGAGCTGTTGGAGTTGGCAAGGAGTTGGACTGTGCAAACTTCCAAAGATTGATTGTAGTCAGGTGATTTCAATGGGAATTTATAGCCCTCAGATGGAAGAGGGCTCTGCAGCTCCCTGAGAGGAGGCTGGAGGGAGGGGTGGGCTGGGCTCTTCTCCCAAGGAACAAGTGATAGGACAAGAGGAAACAGCCTCAAGTTGCACCAGGGGAGGTTCAGATTGGCCATGAGGAACAGTTTCTCCCCCAAAAGGGTTGTGAAGCCCTGGCCCAGGCTGCCCAGGGCAGTGGTGGAGTCACCACCCCTGGAGGGGTTTGAAAGCCATGGAGCTGTGGTGCTGAGGCCATGGCTCAGTGGTGACCTGGCAGTGCTGGTGAACAGTTGGACTCCATGATCTTTAAGGCCTTTTCCAACCTGAAAGGTTCTGAGTCTAAGAATGGCTCATCCTTTTCTGCTGCAACATAGAATTAGAAATCTTCCCCCAGACAGAGCTGATTTATTAGTTTGGAGGCTTTTCCCCATGAAAAATAAAGCAAGCAAGGGTTCTGATGGGGATTTTAGGGTTCTGAGGAGGAAAAACTCTGCAGTACCCATGTTAGTGCTGGCAAACCAGAGTGCTGACAGCACCTGTCCCAACATCACACTTTTCTTCCCAAGAATCCTAACATAACTTCTATTAAGAGTTAAAACTGAAGCATTTAGATGTTATGTGATTTTTCCTTTGGTATTTTTGGAAGCTAAAAGCAAGTTTTTACTGTGGTTTTGTATTTCCTTTTTGTGCCCAAGCAATTTTTACATTGTGAAACTCCCTTCAGAAGCAGAGGCTGCTCTGGAACACCCAAGGAATCACTGAGGATTGAAGTAGTGAGATTAAGATACTTATGAATGGCACAAACATGACTAATAAATCTCAGCCCATTTAGTTCATCTCTTTCCTTCTGCTGTTCCCAATCTCCAGCTCTGCTCAAAGCTTCAGCTCCTCCAGTCTATAGACTTCTCTATGGCAAAGAAACAACCCAAAGCCTCAAGGGTCTGCAGAGCAGAAAGTTCCTCCTTTCCTCCTCTAGCCTCAGCCCCTGGTTGAAGTGAAGCCCTTGTTAGAGACGTTGCAGTGCTTAACCCCCAGCTGCAGCAGCAGGAATTGCCTGGGAGTCACATAGAAGGAACAGCAGCTTTTAGGTCTTGCTGAGAAGTGCACTGAATTGCTGTCCATGGACAATAGCAGCAACTATCTCACTTTTCAGCTCAGTTCATTGGTTTCTGAACACCTTTAAGGTATTGACACACCTGTCAATATTTTATTTTTAGTTATCCTTTCAGAGGCATGTGGAGAGTAATACTGGGGAGGGAAGGTTTGGAAAGAGAACTTGCCATGGCTCTGAAAACTATTCTGCCATTTAAGATTGCTGAAAAAGCTTGAAAGTTTCTGCCAAAGGAAAAGAAAACCCATTTATTCTTCCAACCCTAACTCTGGGATGAGAAACCCAGCAGTAAGTGACTCTAAAACACAATAGACTTGTTTCACTCAGACCTTCTCAAAAGGGTACTTAAAGCATGAGCCTGTGGGTGGCTGAAAGCCTAGAGAATAATTGGAAGGTAAGACACAACATCCACAGCCTCTGCATCCAGCACAGAACATGCTGCTGATCTCCTAACCACATCCAACCCCATCCATTTCTCCCCTTGCCACCCAAAAGCCTGAGGCTCTTCTGCCCCAGCCCTCACATCTCCTCCCAGCTAGCAAAGGTACAGCCCTGGGGAGCCTTGCTTGGGATTCTGCACCCCCACCCTTGGGATGCTCTCAGGCTTTTATTTCCCACTCTGTGTCCCTAGCAGGGAGAAGGTGACTGGCAGGAGGCACCAATGTCTGCTGTTTAATGGGGAGCAAGTGCTGTGAGCACATAAAACCAGATTGCCTGCCTCCAAATCAGAAAGGTCAGGAACCTTCTGAAGGCCAGGCAGATGTAACAGCAGCCCAAGCCTGTCTGTCCCCTCTGAGTGGCATATTTCACACTCCCCCCTGGCTCACCTTGGCCCTGCAGAAGCAGTGATGACAAGCTGCTGCCACAAGGAGAGTCATAAATGCAGCTGCATTCAGCTCTTCCTCAGGCTTGTCTCCAGCAGAAAAGCAAAGAAAAAAAACCCCAAAGTTTATGCATGAAATGGCCCCAACAAAACTGAATAGAGGAGAAACACAAAAGAGGCATGGAGGAGGCAAACCCCAAACTCTGAGGAGGGTTTATTGCTGTTTTGTCTTGCAGAGTGGAGAGAAAGAACTGCTCAGGCAGGGAGCTGCTGGCAGCCACAGGCAGGAGGAGATGGGGTCTTGGTACAGTGCTCATGACATTTCAAGATCAGATCTCAGTTTCATGCCAGAAATCCAGAACTCTTGGGTTTTCTAAAGCAGCAGTGGCCAGGCACATGACAAACTGTTAGATTTAATTGTGCATGCTCACACCCAGAGAGGGGCAGGGTGCCAGGACTTCTGTCTCTGCAGTTTCAGGGAGGCACCTGTCTACTTTCCACCCATCATTTGCCATGCTCTCACAATGTTGGTTTTCCTCTCAGATAATTTGGGGAGCTAATGGACAGATGGAGGCAGGAGAAGAATGTCTCCTGGGCAGGGAAATATTTTTCTCCTGAGTACAATCACAGCACAAGAGGTAGAAGGAGCTAGGATATGCACTTACCACCTCCATATGCTCCATCAGAGTGACCAGCTGTAGTGCCAGCAGGAGGTCACCTGTCTCTCAGACTTGGAGTTCTCATTTGCTTTGGTGCTGGATGGAGTTTCCAGAGCTCTTCTGGAAACATAAAGCTGAATAATAGGGCTGGGAAGGCTCTTGTTCCCTGCAAACTGGTGGGGTGGTGGCCATGCAGAGGTTGGGAGCAGCTCATTGCACCTCAGGGCTGCTTGGTCTCTGCTAGTGAACACTTAGAGCCTGGCCATGGAGGACTTGAGGAGCTAGGGAGTGACAGATCTTGGTTTATTTTGGTAGCCTTCTGTCTCATTTAATTCCTTAAAGGAAGCCTTTCAAACCCTGGGCTGGTCCAGAGCTGTCAAGGTGCCTGGGTTCCCTGTGTCCAGAGGAAGAACTGAGAGCAGTGGTTAGTCCTCCCATCAGTTCTCCTTTTGTTAGCACAGCAAAAGCTTCTTTGCCCTGACTTTGCTGGCAGTTAGACTTTTGTTTAGCTGTGCACCTCAAATACCAGGGGGTTGTGAGCACCAGTTTGGGATCAGGATCACAGGGAGAGCAAAGGGAAGGGGCAGGAGAGAAGGGAGGCTCTGCTAACACTGAAGGGCAGCTGAAAAGGGCTGTCAGGCAGAGGGAGAGCTGACATCTCCCCATGACACTTACAGGGAAGAGGAGGTAGTGTCCAAGCTGGAACAGCTTCATTGCAGGAACAACACCACAGCCTTCTAAGAAAAGGAGTTAGCAGCCTCTAGGTGCAAATAGGAGCTACCCTGTGCCCCACTGGAGATCCCAAAGCACCACAAGCATTAGCCAGTTTGGTCTTACTCTTTCCTTCTGTAGTAAGGCTCAGTCCTTTCACCAATAAAGAAACACAGGCAAGTAATAAATAGACCAAAAGTCACATAAAGGGCTTGTTTGTGGCTGAGGTGGAACCAGGACTGGCACATCCTGGAAATCAGGGTGAATTCAGCTCCTCCTAGCCCCAGGGGCTTGCTCCAAATACCTCTGGGAGCAGCAATGTTATGCACAGGACAGTGCCTTCTTGATGTGTGGAGGGTTGCAGGGACAGAAGTCCTCATGATCATAGAGTCACAGAGTCACAGAATCACTCTAGCTGGACAAGACCTCTGAGGTGATGGAATCCAACCATCCACCCAACACTGCCCTGCTCCCCACTGATGCATCTCCCAGTGATCAAGGCTCTGTGTTGTCTGGGGTTTTCTGAGCTTTAACTTTTTAACTTTACTCAAGCAAACCATGACTGATGCTAACCAAACTTCTCCCAGTGCAGGAGAAACCCCCTCAAACTAACCAGGCAATAGCATCCAGATTACAAGAGGGATCTCCTGTGCCTTGCAGATGGTCCTTCAGCCAGCACCAAGCAAGCACACAGACACCATTCTTCAGCTGAAGCATTCTGCAGTTTGTTTTTGCACCAGAGACAGCAACCACACAAAGCAGAGTGCCCAGGGGACTTGTGCTGGAATGGAGCATCCTCTCTTTATAGAAGTGCCCCCCCCTGGAAAGCAGGGTGCATTGGTAAGGGCACAGATGTTTCCTTGTGTATTGCTCAAGTATTTTCTTCCCCTGAAAGGCACTTAGCCTGGGCTGGTTAACAAGACAGATGAATTCATGTGGATCCTTGCAGCAGAGGATGGCTGTCACTGGTGGGGAGAGAGCTTTGATTATATTATTCCCTATTGTCAACACAGGCACTTTATAATAGATTTATGGCTAATAAAATCTTCTAGTAGTAGAGGGTCCTTGAGTTTCCATTTTGAACCTTTGGCCCTTGCTCAAATCACCAGCAGATGCAAGCATTAATAAAACCAAATAGCACATGGATACTAAAGAGGCATATGGCTGGGTACTCAATAAAGGCAGTAAAACACAGGAGAGGGATCTTTACAATCTGCTTTGACCTAATGGAATCATTCTTTCAATAAGAAAATTACTCTTCACTGACACAGGAGATAGCATCCCTCAGATGAGTGAAGTAATTCCCAGCAAATTTGGGAGGTTAGGAGGTTTGCATCTGAAAATCTGCATTCACAAGCATGGCCAGAGGAGGAGAAAACTGAGCTATGGAGAAGGAACCAAGCAGGTGCAAATAAAGACCAGACAGGGCTTGAGGAGAGCTCCCTTTATGAACTGGTCTCTGTTTTAGGCAGTGGCTCTGCCTGAGGGGCACCTCTAGGATAGCCTGGCAGAATGCAGTAGGGATCTATCAAACCTTGCCTTCCATTCCAGGCAGAGATGCTTGAAACCATAGACTTCAGGTACAATTAACCTCATTTTGGGCTCTGCTGATCTCTCCTCACCTACTGTATTATCAATAAGGTGTGATACTAACAGGCTAAGCAATGAAAAAGCTCTTAACTGACCACATTCAGGAATCCAGCCCTTTTCCTCCAGCCCCAGGTACACAGCCCATGTCTCCATAAGGGAGTGACAAGCCCTGGAGTGAAGGCAGCAGCTCTGGTCATCAGTGTTTTGATGCTCTGCAGAGATGAATCCTATCCTTGCCCACAGGCAGCAGAGCTGCCAGGGGATATGCAACCTAGCACAGGTTGGATTCACACCCAGTTGGATCTGATTCACATCTGAATCTGGATTCAAGCTTGGATTTTGCCAGCAGCAGCAGAGACCACCATCAGCTTGTGGAGAGCTCCTCAACATCAGCTTGTGGAGAACTCTCAACTTCTCCACATCTGTCTCTAAAAACATGGTGGGTTGTCCTGCTGTGAGGCAGAACAGGACTTATTCTGCTCAGGGAGTTGATTCTCAGCTCAGTCTCCACTCAGGGATGCACTTTCTGCAGTTCTCAGGTTCTCCCAGGCAGTGGCTGCTGCTAGCAGTGACAGCTCTTGATGGGCAGAGTTAGTGCCAAGGGTTGGGTTGCAGACCAAGGGCACTGCTAATCCTTGTGCCCACACTGGGGTGCAGCAAGAGGTGGCACCTGCAGGGAGAAGTGACCCTGAACTGACCAACAAGGGATTCCATCCCATGGATGTCCTGTTCAGTAGGAAGCTGAGGGATCACAAGGCTCAAGCCTCTTCTTCCATGGCCAGTGTCTGAGGAGGACTCTGCCCATTCTTCTGCCTTCATTCCCAATCTTGGATCCAGTTCCAGAATCTAACTCCTGAATCCTGCTCCTGGCTGCCACTGTGCCCACTCTGGCTCTTCCCCAGTGCTGCCACAGCATCAGTGGTGACTCTGATGTAACTGCCATCAGGAGATTGGGTTCAATATTGGGTTTGTACATATTTGTGCATATTTTATCATTATTATTTTCATTTCAGCTGTGTCAGGTTTTCCTTCCCAACTCCTCATCTCTCTCCCTTATTCTTTTTCTCTTCCCCTTGGGGAGGCAGAAGGGTTCAGAGAGAACATCTGTCACTTGTCCAGCCCTGACCAGTGACAGGAGTGCATGGGCATGTGCCTAGGACTTGTTCAGCAAACCCTCAGCCTACACACAAGGGCAGGCATCACCTCTGCCACCCTGCCTGCACTTTGGCCAGGCTACAGGCAGCTCAGGAGCTGCAGAGCTGCTGTGGGCACAGGGCTGCCTCCAAGTGTGAGTGCAAACTGGTGTGAGCTTTCCCCATCAGACCTACAGAACAGCCATCAGAAACCATCAGACCCACAGAACAGCCACCAGAAACCATCAGACCTGCAGAACAGCCACCACACAGCACTGTGCTGGGGAGGGAAAAGCTCCCAAAATGCAACTTAGTCTTTATGGGCATGAGAAGAAATCAGCCCAGTGGCTGCCAGGGTAAGTGAGAGCACGTGAGGTGGGTTCAGAGGAGAAGCAGCCATCCACACCCACTGTACTGCAAGTGAGTTTTGTTGCTAATTAAATCCTTTCTCCTGATTATTTATAGCCCTCTATTTACTGGCTCATTGATTTTAGAGGCCATGTTAGTTTTCTTCTTTACATGTCAGTCTGAATGGCTAGATTATAACTTATTACACAAAGAACAAGAGAATTGGTGTCAGGGTGATCTATTACACAGATGGGCTGTGAGCAAAGAGGCTCTGTCTTTGACTTTGGCACACTGAGGAGGCAGGGAAAGATGCTGAGCCCAGTTCCTTTGGTGCAGAATGGGATTGTCATCCCTCTCAGGGGCTGTTTTGGGAAGTTTAGGACACTGGCTTCATGCAGTTTCTTCTGGTGCTGGCTGAGGGTTAAGAGAGAAGACAACTGGAGAGGTGGAAACTGAATTTGTCTGGGAAAACACAGGAGACATGGAAAGGAAAGAGAAAAGGCTGTTTGCTGCTTGTAATAAGAGAGCTGTGGGATGTTAACTGAACTCAGCAGGCAGCAGGCTGCTCACACACATAACAACGGTGTTGACCTCTGCCACAGGTTGCTGCAGGAACTAGAGAATGTATGATTGCAGAACTAGAGAACCTGGTGGGAGAAGGCAGCCCTGGAAAGAACCTCAGCACATGATTGCTCTGGTTTAGGAAACCCCCTGAGTCCCTGTGGAGTGTTTGGGCCAACCAGCACTCCCCTTCCATACTCTCATTCCTTGCTCTTGGCAGCTGCTGTTGGCCACTGTAGGATGGAGAGAAACCTGAGGCAGGAGAGCTGCTCCAGAGTGACCTGTACTAAGTTAAAGCTAAGCAGCAGCTGGGAATCACATTTAACCAGCCCATGTGGGGCAGTTTACAGAGCAGAAACCTCCTGCAGCAGCAGTGCTGTGGCAGTGGAGCAGCATGAGTGTCTCTCACCATGAGTATCTCTCACCACAAGTGTCTCCCACCATGACTGTCTCCCACCACAAGTACCTTCCACCACAAGAGACCATGAAACCCTCAGCCTTACCCAAAGCCACTGAGGCATCACAGCTCAAGTGCTCAGCCTGCAAACACATCACCTCCAGTGTGCAAGAAGGAGAAGGTTGGCTTTGTACCTCCTCAGGCCTTTGATTGAAAGGATTCCAATCCATTTCTCAGGGTGAACAACTCTTTCATGTGATATTTATGTGGCCTTTCAGCATTAGTACCTTCAGATCAAGCATTGCCAGTTGCTGCACCACTGTGTAGCTGGGAGGGAGCTATTAGCACTCTGGCAAGGAGTTGGAGCTGGATCACATATTGCAGAGCAGGGGTTACATCATCCTGAGGATACAATGGCTGCTGTGGTCTCCCCAAAGAGCCAGCAAGTGCCTCACAATCACAGGAGGTCGAGGGTTCAGAGACCTTGCCTATCATCACAGCACTGCAGCAGATACATGGGGAAAAGCAGTTAGCCTTTCTGGTCAGGTAACTGTTCAGGACTGACCCAGCCCACTGCTGTGTTTCTGTGCTCTGTCAGCACTCTGAAGATGAGTGACAGAGATGGAGTGGGAGTCAGACTAGGTTTGGAATCAGGAGGGGTGGATCTGGAACCACAGCTGTTAAGGGAAGATGCTAGGTTGCAACAGAAGCTTGATAACACTTGGTGTCCAGCTGGGAAGTGGCAGCAGGTCTCCTGCTGCAGCTGCTATGGGGAATAACAAGTGTGAGGAGCAGCTGAGGGAACTGGGCTTGGTTAGCCTGGAGAAGAGGAGGCTCAGGGGAGACCTTCTCACTCTCTGCAGCTCCCTGACAGGAGGTTGGAGCCAGGTGGGACTTGGTCTCTTCTCCCATGGAACAAGTGAGAGGACAAAAGGAAACAGCCTCAAGTTGCACCAGAGGAGGTTTAGGTTGGACATTAGGAGAAATTTCTTCCCCAAAAGGGTTGTCAAGCCCTGGCCCAGGCTGCCCATGGTGGTGGTGGAGTCACCATCCCTGGAGGGACTGAAAAAACATCTAGATGTGGTGCTGAGGAACACAGTTTAGTGGTGACCTGGCATTCCTGGCGAAGAGTTGGACTGCATGACCCTGGAGATCTCTTCCAACCCAAGCAGCTCTATGATCTACACACATCCCAACTCAGCAAAACCCCAGCCCAAACCAAAGCCTGTCTCAGAGTCTGTAAGGTCTTTATGACTCCAGATACAGACAGACAAAAAACCTGGTGCTGTTGTGAGGCTGCAAAGCTGACATTTTTTTATTGCTCTTCTGGGGAATTCTTCCAAGTGCTGAGTTGCCCACTGCTATGTCAACTTGTTCCTGACCTTTACAGCTACTGTGGTTGCAAGAAAAGAAAACAGGTTCTTTCCCTCTATTCCCCAACTGCTTTCTGCTTAAAGGAAATAAACTTTTGTTTCAATAATCATAAACACAAAAGGTTCCCCAGAGGGCTGTTGAAGACTCCAAGCTAGTTAAAAAGAACATTTGCATGAATTAAAGAGCAACAAGAAGTCACCACTGATCTAAGCTTCATTCTAGTGCTTAACTAGTGTCTGTGGGTGGGGAAAAGCAAGAGAGATTGGTAGGAGGCAAAAAAAGGCAAAGCCTGGGATGTTTGTTCTGCTTCACAGTGCATTTCCCCAGCAGCAAGCAGGGGAACAATTCCTGTCCTTCACTGGCCACTTCACGCCTGTCTGTAACAAGGCATAACAGACTACAAGCCCTCCCTGGCTCATACCTTTTGTCTCCCACCAGAGAGCATCAGGATTAAGCAGGGAATAAAGGGAGCTTTCATGCTGGTTCCCATCACCCACAGCTGCTGCAGTACAACCAAGGGCAGCAGAGGTGGCTGTGGTGCTGTGAGGACCATGCTGGGAACCAGCCCTTGTCCCACACAGGGAGCTTTGCAGTGGCTCCTCCACTGCAGACCCTCTTGCACCCTGCCTGAATTACATGGTAGGAGTAAAGCCCTCAGAGTGTGTCCATCTGTGGCTCTTAGCTCCATAGGCATGGAATCATGGAATCATTGAGGCTGGAAAAGACCTCTAAGATCATCAAGTTCAACCATCAACCCAACACCCCCATGCCACTAAACCATGTCACAAAGTGCTATGTCTCCATATCTTCTGTACACCTCCAGGGATAGTGACTCCACCACTGCCCTGGGCAGCCTGGGCCAATGCCTGACAACTCTTTCTGGGAAGAAACTTTTCCTAACATCCAATCTAAACCTCCCCTGGTGCAGCTTGAGGCTGTTTCCTCTTGTCTTTTTGCTACTTACCTGGGAGAAGAGACCAACTCCCACTTCACTCCAACCTCCCTGACAGGAGGTGTAGAGAGTGAGAAGGTCTCCCCTGAGCCTCCTCTTCTCCAGGCTAACCAACCCCAGTTCCCTCAGCTGCTCCTCACAACACTTGTGCTCTAGACCCTTCCCCACCTTCCTTGCCCTTCTCTGGAAGCACTCCAACACCTCAGTGTCCTTCTTGGAGTGAGGAGCCCAAAACTGAGCCCAGGATTGGAGCTGTGGCCTCCCCAGTGCCTGGCAGAGGTGGAAAACACCATGCATACCCTCCAACACACACAAAATACAGCTTGCTGATGTCTATGTCTGACTAGTATCTCTCTTGTTCACACCAGACCTTATTGCTAGATCTCACCTCAACCAGTGTGGACATCTACATGCAGGACCTGTCTATATTCACAGTGAAACCTGCACAAGAAGCCACCTTGCCATGGGCACTCTCACCACACAGGCCATTAGGAATGGTTTCACCTCAGACCTCTTGGCTCTTTGAGACACCAGCTCCTGCCCTGTGTGTGCCTCCAGCACTCCTTACTGCCCAGCACTGGGAAGGTGATGGAGATGTTGTGTTAACCTGCTGAAAAGCTTTGCTGAGCTGAGCTGAATCCTATCAGTCTCTTGGGCCATCTGCAGCTACCTCCTCCACCTCCTCTGCCAGGGGTGAGAGATGGCCACATACATGTGTGAGTGCATGAATCACACTTCTGGCAGTGTCCAAGGCCAGCTTGGATGTAGCCCTGGACAACCTGGTCTGGTGGGTGGCATCCCTGTGTTGAAACTAGATGATCTTTAAGGTCCCTTCCAACCCAAACCATTGTATGGTTCTCTACAACAATCCTCACTGCTGTGTTTTATTTCCCCACAGAGCACAAGTGGGGAGCTGAGGGTAAACTGCTACAAGGACTGACTAAAATCCTCAGGGCACTGGTTACAAAGCCTGCCACACAGCATGGACCTCACACCCACGTGCTGGAAGCACAGACCTTCATCCTCCACTGCAGCTTGAGACCTAGTCCCTTTTTAAATGATCAGAGGAGTCAACATCCTCTGAGTCCCCTGAAAGAAGCCCCAGGAAAGGGACTAAAATGTAAAGTCCCTTTTTTAATATATAGATATACAAGAAAAGCTCTTGTTGAAGGCATTCCTATCACTGTGATACACAAAACAGAACAGGAAGATTTGAAGAGATGCTGCAGAGTTGAAGAGCTCCAGGGAGATCAGATACTGAACACCCAGGTGCAGCCTGGCTTAGATCTGCCTGGATTGGAAAGTGTTGTGTGGGAAGGAAACTTAGCAGAAAGTTCTGTTCCAGCCTGTGAAGCTTGCTTGGGTTTGATCAATTATTCAAGCACAGCCCAAAGTCTCTCTTCATCTGCATAAAACCCAAAGCACTTTGCCATGGAAAGGAGCAGGGTGGGAGAGAAGATCTGCAGGAGGGGAAGGAGCTGGGGGCACCTGGTGCAGGGTGAGGGTGAGCTTGGCCTCTGGGGCTCAGACACTGAGACTGTGGTTTTCTGGCTGTGGCAATAAAGCAGTTGGGAGGCCACATGTAGTTGTCTGCTAACCTCTGTGCCCAGCTTACTGCATGCTACAGTCAGGAGAACATCTGTGCAGGCAGAGGAGGCTGCAGGGCCAAGCTGCTTTTAGGTTTTGCAGTGCTGAGATTGCCACAGAGACCATTCCAACAGCTCCAGATTTATTGCTGTAAATCCTGCAGTCTCAAAGGCAGGAGATGAAGTGCCACAGGCACCTGTGGTAGCTCTTTAGCAATCATCCAGCTAGGGAAGGAACTGTGCCATGCCATTAGGTGACCAGTCACACCAGGAGACCATTTCACTAGCCTGAGCATTACTTGGCAGCTCCAAAGGAGATGGCTGAGAACTGGGAATCCTTTACAACCTCTGGGATGTGGCACAAGCCCAGAAGGCAGCTTGGGCTGGCATGTGGCAGCCAGCCCCTGAAGCAGGGGCTCAGGCAGGAGGAGGGCAGAGGTTCAGCATTTGCTCTGGGGACACACTGGAGGAGCCCTGTTCTCCCAGAACAGGAGCTCCTGGGAGGGGAAATCACACCATGATCTTGCAGAGGGGATTAAAGGTCCTTATCTGAGACAGGAGAGATCCATAAGTCACTAATAGAGGCTGGGGATGGTGCTGAGTGGAGTCTCCATCAGTGCACATGGATCAGTCTGTGCTCTAACAAATGCTTCCAACAGCAGAAGTGATGATTGCTGTCAGTGTCCTGGGATGAACTGGCTGTGAGCCTGTGATCAGTCCCCAAATCCCTGTCCTGCTCAGCCCCTGTCCCCAACACAGCCACAATACTGCAGCTCCCAGAGCAGGAGCTTGTATGAACATGTGTGTGCCCATGGAGGGTGGAAGGAAACCAAGCCAGCAGCTGGGAGATGTGAGCAACTGCCCTGCATGGTTGATGTCCTCCTCCAACACTCACCCAGGCAGAGAGGGAGGCAGCAATTTGATTTCAAATCCCCTGGAGGGACTCTCACAACAAACAGTCTGCAGAAGGAGGTAAACTCTCTGCTACTGCCATTCACAAGTAAATACATTTTCCAGGCACAACAGTGCTGCCTATATTGGAGAGAGCAGCAGCATCTCCTTAGAGGCAGAGCAGAGCAACCTGTGGTTTCACAGGTTGAAACTGTGATTTGGGGAGCTTTAACCTGCAGGGAGCAGCTCTAGGAATCACCCCACTGACCTTCCCCAAACAGAACAATACACAACAGCAGCCTGACACCAGATTCCTACTTTTTAGCAGTGTTCAAGCTTGTCACCCCTTGTACTTTCTCAGGGAGGTGTGAGAACTGCAGGTACCTTTACCAGCAGCATCTGTGGGACTGAGAGAGGGATGCTGTGTGTGCAGAGCAGTCACAGGGACACTCCTTGGGCCTGATGGAGGGATGTTGTGTGTGCAGAGGAGTCAGAGGCACTCCTTGGACCTGATGGAGGGATGCTGTGTATGCAGAGGAGTCACAGAGAGACTCCTTGGACCTGATGGAGGGATGCTGTGTGTGCAGAGGGGTCACAGAGACACTCCTTGGACCTGATGGAGGGATGCTGTGTGTGCAGAGCAGTCACAGGGACACATTCAGGTGTGTGGCCACCTGGCATCCATCAGTATCCAACTGATAAAACATCATGCTGCCAAACTTTCAGTCACCCAATTCTCTTTTACTAACTCACAGCCACAAAACCAGTAGTTTGACATGTAGCAGAGGAGCCCCAACCTTTCTCCTCTGTGTCAATCTGGTGGATGAAGCATGGGATGATGATGGTATCTCTGCCAATCCATCCAATCCCACTTTCCAACCTGGCTGCTCATGTTCTGCTGGACACCTCCTGCCCTTGACAAGTCATTCATCAGTTTTAGTGCAGCTCTACCTGAGCATCACAGTCTCCCAACAATCCAAGTTTCCATGCATGGGGTGGTGTCACCTCCCTGGGATGAGGAGAGCCAGGACACTGTGCTGAGCTCCAGCTACACACAAGAGCAGTGGGAGAGTGAAGTGTGAGCTCTGAACAAGAGGATCCCACACACTGACAGAGGCTGTTTGCCATGTCTGGTAGGTGACCAGCATTCCAGCAAGGAGGTTGGAGTGGGGAGGGTCAAGTGCCACACATTTAAAGTGTGGTCATTAATTAATCCTGCCACAAAGGAATGGTTTCTCTCTGAGGCAAGCATCTAAGCACCTGGGATTACAACTCTTTGTAGCAGGCTGACAGGTCTTACACTTCCAAACTCTTGTTTGATCCTTTACAAGGCACAGGAAGGCAGAAAGCCCCAGCTCCTGGGCATCTGATCAATACACCTAAACTCCACTTCTACTTTCATCTCTTACCAGGCCCTGGTTAGTTTTTGAAATGTAAATAGTTCTTTTGAAGACTTAATCTTCCCTTAAAACCTGATTGAGAGGAGAGATTCAGCTGTTCAAAGAGTAGAGGGCAACTAAGCCTATCCCAGACCAGGTCTGCACTAGGAGGTTAACCTGTTCCTCTCTCCCCAGCACCCAGCCCCTTCCAGGGGGTCCAGGGAGTCATGGGCAGGTAGCAAGGACCAGAACCCAGCAAGATCAACCTAATCCCAAAGCAGAGTCACTTGCTCTTTGGGCCATAAGTGGTGCCTGAGAGTCATGGCACGTGTGGACAGAACAGAGCCAGACAAGAACCTGACCCAGATCTCTCACCCTGCAGCCACAGCTCCCAGCCCACTCAGGCTGGGGCATTTTTGGCAGGAGGAGGGAACTCCAGAAAGTCTTCTGGAAACACTGGGGCTTCCAGCTAGGAAAGACAGGAAGAAAATCCCCTGAGAATCAGGGACCAATGTGGGAACAAGTAACTCTGGCAAGACAGCTGGGTGAGGAGAGACACCTAAGGAACGGCTGGGTCCTGCCCCCAGGAGTAGCCTGTCCCCCCTGCCCCCCCATACAGGCTGCTGTGCAGGCTGGAAAGCTCTTGCTTCTCCTGAACCACCATGTACCCCATTTATCCTGCTTTCTGCACTACTTCTGGACAGTGCTGGGTAGCCAGCAGAGCTTCTAGGAAGAAATGGGAACCTTTCATTGTTCCAGCATTTGCTACAGACCTATTTAACCTCAGAGTAAAGTTAGTAATGCCCTTAAGTAATCAAAGAGAGGACAGGGCAGTTCCCCTCTCTCCCATGGCCAGACAGCACAGAAGAGCCTGAACTTGGCCTAAGCTACTTCACTAGAAGTGTGCATCTTGTTCAGCCTCCTGCTAGCCCCAAGTTGGGAAGGAGCTTACCTGGGCATGGCTGGTTTTCATCTGGCACCAATTTACCCCAGTTTCAGTTTGTACTTCACACTTCAGTCACCCAGGATTCTCTGGAGGCTGAGGGAGAAGAACACACAGCAGGTAAAAGCTGATCTCATCCTGGGGCCAGCAACCTCAGGGGAAAAGAATCCCTTTAATTATGGCTGAAAACATCTCTTTATCATTAAGGAGAGTACCTAAATCAGCTCACACTCTGACAACAGGCAATGATGCATGGCCTGAGTGGAGAATTGTGCCTGCTTTAGCACATTAGTCTTGCTACAGGCTCCCAAGCTCTGCAGCAGGCTTCTTACTTCCCCTCATCTACCTCCCTCCATAGTGAGAGCCCTGGATATCTCCAGAAGCTCCTGATCACTACAGTGAACTATCTGCATATCTTCATTAGGCAATGGGAGGCTCTCAGGTGCTTTTGCCAGAGCCTGTATGAAATGAGGCACTTCACTCCATAGACAGCTTCTAACCAGCATTTCTGATCTGGTTTTGGACTCTGAGTTCTACACATTAACAACCCAGGCCCTGAAAACTGCTGCTGTGAGTCCCTGACACACTTCTCAAGCAGTTTGCACAGAGACCTTCCTAGTTACTCCTCCCCAGCTAACACAGCAGCAGTAACCTCTCTCCCACACCAAAAGAGCAAAGCTTGCAGAGGATTAATAGAGTTTGGGAGGGAGAGGATGGATTGGGCAGAGGGGTCAAGGAGGGGGGCTGGGCAATCCCAATAATGTATGGAGGCATGGTATGGATTAGCACTGCAAAGCAAAGCAAGAGGGTTTTCAAGGCTGAAGCTAAAAGCTTGCTGGTCTCTTCTTTGCTCTGAGAACATCAGTGTGTGCTTGGCTGCAGGATGGGCAGTGCAGCTCTGAAGAGCTCTGCAAGGACAACAAGTGCAAGAAAATGTCCTTGTCACTGCAGCTGGGGCCACTCCTGAGGTGGGACTGAACCCTCCTGCAGCTGGGACCACTCCTGAGCTGGGACTGAATCCTCCTGCAGCTGGGACCACTCCTGAGCTGGGACTGAATCCTCCTGCAGCTGGGACCACTCCTGAGGTGGGACTGAATCCTCCTGCAACTGGGACCACTCCTGAGGTGGGACAGAGCCTCCCTGCAGCTGGGACCACTCCTGAGGTGGGACTGAGCCCTCCTGCAACTGGGACCACTCCTGAGGTGGGACTGAATCCTCCTGCAACTGGGGACACTCCTGAGGTGGGACTGAGCCCTCCTGCAGGTGGGATCACTCCTGAGGTGAGACTGAGCCTCCCTGCAACTGGGACCACTCCTGAGGTGGGACTGAGCCTCCCTGAAGGTGGGACCACTCCTGAGATAGGACTGAGCCTTCTTGCAGCCATGGTTGGTCCTTGCCTGGGGCAGGCTTGGTTCTGCAGCCAGGATGAGCTCAGCCCACCCCAGGCAGCTGCTAGCAGGGTATCTGTTTGCTGAGAGATTGCAAAACTTCATCTGTTCATGTCAGGTAAAGACAGAAAGAATGATAAATGGAGATCAGATAAAGGGGGGAAAAAACCTCACCAAAGACTCTAACAGTTTCTGGTGACATTTTAAGCTACTTTTTCTGTTGGATCTGCAGACTCTCTGCCCTTTTCTGAGGATTCAGCTATGTTTGGACTCCATTCTCCAAACTGAGGTTTTGTTTGTTTTGCTTACTGGAAACTAAAGGACATGTCAGGTCTTGATGAAATCATCAAGAAGGACTGGAGTCCTTTATCCAAGTACAATCAAAGGGTAAGGCATGGACTGCCCTGACCTCTGGTTCCACAGAAACAGCAGCATTTCAGGCTGTGGTGTTTGTTATATCAGGAAGGAAGAGAGGCCTAACAACAATCTCTCTTTATCAGTCCACCTGTCAGACAAATAAAGCAGTTTTATTAATCATAATCATCCCAACTCTTATCAGAAGCACAATCTTGGGCTGAGGCAATCTCTCCAGCACAATGCATGGCCAGTCCTGGCTGACATGCTGGTAGGAAAGCAGAAGGAAATGAAAGCTTACTAAGGTTGGAGGCTTGGGGGTCATCTCTTGGGATTGGTGATAACAATGTAGAGTCCAGAAGAATCACTCAGGAAAAGGAAACAAAGTTTTCTTGTTTTAGTCCCACTGAGGTTCTGGGAAGAAAGCTGCAATGTCTCTGTAATCTCCATCATAACTAATTGCACAGTGTTAACCATGGACTTACAGTTTTTTAGAGGAAACCACTTATGAGCAAGAGCAAGGTGGTCATGTAACATTGGTCAAAGCACAAGGAGTATCTGTAGCCTCCTCTTGTACCACCACCTCCTCTGTAGCCTCCTCTTGTAGCACCACATGTCCCAGTGGGGACCACAGTGTCACAGGATGCTCCATTGCTGGGATGCCACCACTGAGATGGAGCTATGGAGAAGAATGCCAGAGGAAACCCTAAGTGGGAGGGTTTGGAGGTTCCAGGGGCTGTGATTCTAAGGTCACTGAGCTGGAGGTCACCCCAGAATGCTGTGGAAAGGATGGGCTGAAGTTCACCTCAGTGCCAGGACTCCTCTGGAAGATGGAAATGACTGACAGCACAGTGATGGGTTTTAATGTGTTTACAGTCACTGTTGCAGGAGATGCTACAGCTCATTTCTGCTCAGGCACCTTGTGTGGATGATGAATGATCTTTAATAGCTGCAATATTTAGTGTTTAATGTAAAACCACTTGCTCCTAATGCTTTGCACTTGCAAGGTTATGAAGCTTGATTTACACCTAACTGCAGAGCAGACAAATCCCCAGCAGTGCCCAGCCCAGGCAGCTGCATGGCACAGGTATCAGTGGAGAAAGTCTTCTCCTCCTCATCCCACCTTCTATGCCTTTCCACCAAGATCTTTCCTCTAGAGAGCCCCCAAAACTGCTGGGGTTATATTAGTAACAGGCTCCCCACACCTTCCCATCAATGTTTTCTCATGTGCTTCAGCAACTGCTGAAGAAAACATTCCCAGCCAGACAAAGAACCTCAGACTGTGCAGCAAAAGTCTCTGCTTCTGACCTTCCATCCTCATCACAACCATGTCCTGAGCTTTGCCCATCCAGACCTCAAGGCAGCCAGCAGAAGGAAAGGGCCATGAAGGGAGGAAGGAGGCACCTGCTTAAAGGTCAACATCCAGTTTCTGTTTGGGGAGATGAAAGGGGAAAGGGAAAGGGGAAAAGGAAGGGGGAAAGGGAAAGGCAAGGGGAAAGGTAAAGGGAAAAGGGAAAGGGGAAAGGGAAAGAGGAAAGGGAAAGGCAAGGGGAAAGGGAAAGGCAAGGGGAAAGGGAAAGAGGAAAGGGAAAGGCAAGGGGAAAGGGAAAGGGAAGGGGAGAGGGAAAGGGAAAGAGGAAAGGGAAAGGTAAAAGGGAGAGGGAAAGGGGAAAGGGAAAGAGGAAAGGGAAAGGTAAAAGGGAGAGGGAAAGGGGAAAGGGAAAGGCAAGGGGAAAGGGAAAGGGGAAAGGGAAAGGCAAGGGGAGAGGGAAAGAGAAAAGGGAAAGGTAAGGGGAAAGGGAAAGGGAAAGGTAAGGGGAGAGGGAAAGGGGAAAGGCAAGAGGAAAGGGAAAGGGGAAAGGGAAAGAGAAAGAGGAAAAGGAAAGGCAAGGGGAAAGGGAAAAAGGAAAGGGAAAGGCAAGGGGAAAGGGAAAGAGGAAAGGGAAAGGCAAGGGGAAAGGGAAAGGGAAGGGGAAAGGGAAAGAGGAAAGGGAAAGGCAAGGGGAAAGGGAAAGGGAAAGAGGAAAAGGAAAGGCAAAGGGAAAGGGAAAAAGGAAAGGGAAAGGCAAGGGGAAAGGGAAAGGGAAAGAGGAAAAGGAAAGGCAAAAGGGCAAGACAAGGCAAGGACCACCAGGGCTCCACACTGACAGCCTGGTGCCCCAAGTGCTGGCCCAGGCTGTGTGCCAGGACATGGAGCTCTGTAATTGTGATAAACACCCTGTAATACAGCTCAGCTCTTGGAACAAGAACAAATATGATTTCTTGGAGGGCTGGTTGCTTCAAATCCAGGGACTAGTGTCAGGAGCACGGCAAAGCACTCCCCTTACTGTCATTTATTCTGTGCTGCTGGTGGTTGCCTAGGGGGAAGAATAGGCAGAGATTTGAAAGACAGTGCTAATTTAATTTGCCAGTATGAATAAAGATAAGCCTGTAAAGCATGTTAATGAAGCTACATCATTCACATGCAAGGGAAACACTGCCTTTCTCAGATCCTGATTGTCTCTTCCACATTCAAAACTGATGAAAGCAGGATGAGGGCATTTCATTACAGCCCCTCCCCTGAACGGCAGTGTTCTGCCAGGGACACTGGGGCACGTTCACAATAAGCTGTAAGAGGAAAGATAGATGCCTATCTTCACCTTCTCAGCACATTTTACCTGCTCACATCTGTTTATTTTAGCTCTGGGTCTTTGTGGGATTCTTCTTCTCTCCCTGTCTTCTTCCTTTGCCAACTGACAGAAGAAAATAGCCCAAATTATGGTAAAAAAAAAAAAAAAGCCCAAACCAAAAGTACTACAAAGCCCAGGGAGTGAATTATGCCCCTAAAGAAGGTGAAAGATTTTCTTCTCAGTTAAGCAAATGAGAATTTGGAACAATCAAAATGCTCAGCAGCAGCTGAAAGTCCTTCCTGGCTCCCTGGAGCATCCATGAGGCTTCCCAGGCATGAGAATTCCTCAGGTCTGGGCTTCATAAAGCAGGGATGGGGTGTTCTGTGTCTGCAAAGAGAAGATGACTCTGCTCCTTGCAGGTATGAAGGCTTGTCCTCACTGGGATCAGGGGGAAATCAGTTCCCAACTCACTGGGATCAGGGGGAAATTAAGTATTAAGAGCCTAGCAAGTGAATGTCAGTGACTCAGAAAGAAAAAAGGCTGTTATTATTAAAATGAGTTACCTCTCAAACCTCCTTAATCTTGATTTAACTGCATGGGAATGATGGATTTGCTGGGCTAGCCAATGGGCTGGAGGAGAATTTAAGGGGATTTGAGAAAAGGAGTTAGAACACTTTGATTGCCATGAAGGAAAGGATCAACAAGGCATGGAGGAGCATCATCCATCACTTCCAAAGTGGAAGCCTGGCTGTGTGCCCTGCAGAGTAAATCAGGCTTCCCTGGGGCATGCAGCATGCTCAAGTTTGAGACACTTTGCTGCACAATGACTCAATCCCAAAGGGATGTCCCAACCTGAGTCAGACACTCTGGGCTTCCTCAGGCATGGAGACATCTCTCTTGGGCCTCTCTGAGGTTTCCCTTCATTGCCAAAATTGCCCAGATTGAAAGTGCTCTTTGGGATAGGAAATGACAGGACAAACACCACCTAGCTGTGTCCTTTCACAATCCAAAACACAACCCCAATCACCTGCTTTCATCATCTGGCTGGTAAAGAAGTCTCAGCCCTGAGACCAGGCTCTGCTGCCACCAGCACACAAGGACATGGTGTGTGGCACAGACTGAGGGTGGGTTTGGAGGAGGAGGAGGCAGAAATCTGCCCATGCTTTAATTTAGCCATCACTGCTATGGACCTCCCAAATATTCTTGTTAAAGCAATGGTTTTAAGGACTGCAGCATTAGGCTGAATCCAGCAGTGACCTCTGTGGAACAAAGGGTCCACAAAGTGCTCCAGAGGAGTGGGCAAGGAGTTTGGCCATCCCTATGCCCCTGGGACAAAAGCAGGAGCTACATCTACTCCCCTTACAAAGATCTCTTGGAGCCACCAGAGTGAGGTCAGGATGGTGATGACTCTTTGGTGCCCATGTGGATTTGCCACCACTGCCCTGGTGGCTCCAGTTGCTTATCTTATTTCAGGCTGAAGGTAGAGTGTAGCCAACAGGTAGGTGCTGGGAGCTAGAAGCCAGCCTGCTCCTCACACCCTGAGGAAGGACCCCAGCCCTGGTGGAGAGCAGACTGTCAGGCTCTTGGCCATTGCAGGTTCACGCTCCAGATCAAGCTCCCACAGTCCCTGGGCAAGGCTGGGAAAGAGGAGTGGGGAGAAAGCAAGGTGATATTTATGAAGTGTGTCACCCACTGCCCCTGTTTTTCTTTTCAAGCAGTTTTTGGAAGTCTCTAAGGGTTTCTTTTTCCTCTCCTCAGCTCCCTTTGCCACTCTCTCTCCTTTTTCTTTCTCTACAGCAGGACCTCTCAGGCTCTCCTGCACCTAGTAAAGGGCTGCTGTGAATCCAGGAAATTCATGAGCTCACAGAAAGTTATAGCTCTTAAAAAAGTATTCATTTGCAATGTGGAAAATGGTTTGATGTATATCTAAACCTGAGGGGCTTTATGGAACCATTACAGTGCAGGGATGAATTGTTAACACCATAGATCTGTCTGTAATTACCTGGTCTTCACTGTTGCTCAAAGCTCCTGTTTCCTACAGAGAAGGCACAAGCAACAAACCCATTCCTGCCTTGCTGGGAGTCTCCAGGGACAAACCTGTGCTGGGGAAGCCAGGCCAAACACAGGAAGCATTTGGGGGTTAATTGACTGAAATCAAGTAAAAGAGGTTCAGCTTCACAGCACAAAGAAATGCATAAAAGGAAGAATTGGACTTCAGAAAACCATGAAGTGTTTGAAACAATAAATATTGTCTGCTCCTTGCTTTGCTTTTGCTTTCTGAACCTTTATCATTCCACTTGAATGAAGCACTCAGGTTTTTTTCTACATCCATACAAGAAAGCTTTGCATTTGGTTTTGGGTTTTTTTCCCCTTTTAATGAGAGAAATTCTCCTGTAATCACATGCCTTCAGGAGCAAGGGTTTTATGATATGAGACTTGAAAAACAACTGTGATATTTAGCAGAATGTCACAGTCAGCAGCTGGTTTCTCCAAGCCCTGCAGCTTTGAGTTTCACATACATCTCTTCCAAATAGGTGCAGACCTGGCCCAGGGCAGCACCAGAACCAGCATCTCACACCTCTCTGGGCAACCTGGGACAGGCTCTCACCACCTTCAGTGGGAAACATTTCTTCCTTCTCTCTAGTCTAAATCTCCTCTTTCAGTTCCAAACCCTCACCCCTTGGCCTGCCCCAACAGCTCCTGTTCAAAAGTTTCTCCCCATCTTTCTTCTAGGCTCTTGAAGTACAGGAAGGCTGCAAAAAGGTCTCCCTGGAGCCTTAAGTGAACACAACAGGAAGACAAAATATCTTGCATTGCTGCCTTACATGCCAGGAACTTGTGAACAACATTTCACCCAGCCTGCTGGAAATGGGGAGGTGATCACAGATCCTCAGCACTTCTGATTCCTGGCCAAAGAGTTGATAAAATAAAAAATACATCTGTCACTATTTTGGCAGAGTTCTTATTTCCTGGCAGAAAATTTATCCTCAACTTTCAGTACTTTTATTTTTTTTTCCCTTTCTATTTTTAAAGCAGAAAATGGTCTCTGTCTCCATTGATCTTTGCATCTTCAGAACTCTACCATTTCTCCAAATAATTTGTTTTGGCAGGGGTTCTTCCAGGGTCCTTCTCTATTTACCTGCTGTGAGGGGAGTAAAAGGCAATGTCCTGTCCTGGCCAGATTCCCCACCCCACACAAGCCCTGCAGAAGTGGTGCCTTTTGTCTCTCCTCTCTTCAGGTCAGCAGATGCCTATAGCCACAGGTGAGCTGGTAAAAAAAGGGATGCTCAAGAAATGGAGCTGTTTTGAAGACCAGTCAGCTTCTGGTACAGCCAGGTCTTGGTCAATGTTTGTTGTCTCTGCACCACAAATCCTTTCTTCTGAAGGCTCTCAGAGGGTTTTAGGTGGTCAGGCACTGACCTCTTCTTCTTCAGCCTCTTTAGCACTGTCCTGCTCACAACCTTTCCTGCAGGTCTCTCTTAGAATCATAAAATCACAGAAGTTTTTTTGGTTGAAAGAGACCTTCAAGATCATCAGGCTCAACTGCTAACCAGCACTGCCAGGTTACCACTAAATCTTGTCCCTCAGCACCATATCTCCATGGCTTTGAACCCCTCTAGGGATGGTGACTCCACCACTTGCTCTGGGCAGCCTGGGACAGGGCTCGACAACCCTTTTAGAAATTGTTCCTAATGTCCAACCTAAACCTCCCCTGGCACAACCTGAGGCTGTTTCCTCTCATAATGTCACTTGTTCCTTGGGAGAAGACAGCAACCCTCACATGGCTCCAACCTCCTCTCAGGGAGCTGCAGAGAGTGAGAAGGTCTCCCCTGAGCCTCCTCTTCTCCAGGCTAACTTACCCCAGTTCCCTCAGCTGCTCCTTACAACACTTGTGCTCTAGACACTTCCTCACCTTCCTTGACCTTCTCTGGACACACTCCAGCACCTCCCTGTCCTTCTTGGAGTCAGGGGTCCCAAACTGACCCCAAGATTGGAGGTGTGGCCTCCCCAGTGCCCAGTCCAGGAGGATGGTCACAGCTCCCATCCTGCTGGCCTGGTCTTGTCCAGTTATGAACATGGGAAGAGGTTCTGCTACCAAAGGTGTTGTCCAACACTCTTCATGGATGAGGACCTTAGCCAGCTCTAGCGTCTCTGCTGCTGGTGGAGGCAGCAGTTTGGCCTCTGTTTTGCTGTAAATCCAAGCAAATGTTTTCCCTGACATTTTGCCAGTGTAAAGAAAAGCTTCAGGCTTGAGAAAACAGATCTCAGCACCAGGCACTTCAAAAGCCTGAGTTTTCTTTCCCCTTTCCTTTCTCTTTGATCATGTCATTTCTGACACAGTCTGTTTGTCCAAGTCAAAATTCCCTTTGAATCCTGGCCACAAAAGCCAACAGCAAACAAAATGAGTGGTTCAGGGAAGTGTTCATGGTCTCTGGAAAGAAACTTTACCCTAGAAATGAGGATAGTGGTGAATAAACCTCTCTGGCTGACACAAGTGAGCCAGGCTGTGATGCTCCTCAGCAGAGTAACTCTACCAGGCAGAAGGTTAGAAGGAGATAGCTGCAGGGTAAGTGACTCAATTCATGTGGTAAAGCAGAGTCTGAAGCCTCATATTTGTAACCTACAACATGTAAGAGGAGAAAATGGACTTGTGGCTCTTTCTAGTTTGTTTTCCAGCTGCTCTCTCAGATGGATGCTGGGGCTTATCAGTGAGATCTCTCTTCTCAGCCTCAGCCTCCACCACCAGCCCAATCTCTACCTGTCAGGCCAACCTTATCTCACCTTGTTTGCAGAACAGTTCTGCAGGGTTATTAAGAGAGAATCTTGGTGCCTTAATGCCTTTGTGCTCTGAGGCAATCACCTGGAGTCACTGGAAAGTACAACAGATAGCCAAAGCCCTTGGTGCATGAACACAAACAAGAGCTGCCAAGGAGCCAATATTCATTCTTTAGCTCCTGCTTTTTGTTTTAAATGGAGCAGTTTTGTTTCTCCAGGAAATTACAAAGCATGTTTCCCATGTCCAGAGAATGGCAATGAAGCTAGTGAAGGGTCTGGGGAATAAGTCTTATGAGGAGCAGCTGAAGGAACTGAGGTTGGTTAGTCTGAGGAACAGGAGGCTCAGGGGAGACCTTACCTCTGTCTACAGCTCCCTGGGAGGAGGCTGGAGTGAGGTGGAGGTTGGTCTCTTCTCCCAGGTGACTAGTGACAGGAGAAGAGGACATGGCCTCAAGTTGTGCTAGGGAAGGTTCAGGTTGGACATTGGGAACAATTAGAATACCTTGACAGCCCAGCTAGCACCCAATCCAGAAGAGCAGTGCTGGAGGTCAGGCTCCTCAGAGGGGATAACCATGACCAATTCTGTAGCATCACACTTGAGAGATCTCCAAGCATGTAGAACCAGTGTGGGGCTGGCTCTGTTAATGGGACTCACATGTGTAAAGATGAAAGGAAAAGAGACCTAAGCAGGCTAGGAAGAGCACCCTGGTCCCATCAGGGCACCACCACTGAGCCTCAGTATCTCTCTGTGAAAGGAGATGGAGAACACTCCTGTTTGCCCAACTTTCTCATCTGTTGTTTAGTTGGATGATGAGCTCTGATCTCAAATGAGAAGAATCAGATCATTTTTTATCTGATGTGTCCCAAAACTAGCTGGGAGTTATGCAGCTGAGCTCAAGCTGAAGCTGTGTTAAAGCCTTTGGTCACTCTAAGCAGCTCCCACCATGAGGACTGACTCCAGATCATCACTGCCCCCAAAGCAGCTCTGATGTCCCTTCCCTCCTCAGCTATAGATATCTTACTGCAACAGGATAAGGGCCAAGAGGGGGTGGTGGGGGCTGGACTGTTAAGACCCCATTAAATTAAACACTCAGCTGTGGTGAACAAACAACAACAGTCAGATTGGTGTCAGCCCTGAAAACCCTCATCCTAACTGCACAGAAAAGCTTTTCAGGTCAGCCCACAATGGGCTCTGAGTTCCTGCAGTACTTCCACTTTCCCTCAGCTTTGGAGACAGCACTTTGCTTGCTTGGAAATGTTGATTTTTCTTGCACAGATCACTGCATCCATCTCAGGATAAGCACTCACTTACGAGACATGGAGAGGAAAGCTGTCCCCATATCTCTGTCTTTCTGCAGATTTCACAGGGTATAAAAGCCTCTTATTCCTTGTATTCATCACCAAGAACAGAAGCTTTGAATTCTTTGATTCCAGTAAACTGCCATTTATTAGACACATTAAATGAAAGGCAGTCAAAAAGGAGAAAGCAACAGAAAACTCCAGCACTAGAAAACCTGCTTCTACCTTCCCAGCACAAACAACCTTTCAGCACATCAAAGGTAGCTCATTGCAGTCAGGGAGATAGGGGTGGATGGAAAGGCAGCTAAATAGGAAGATGTGTATTTAGAGATAAGTTACATCTCAGAATTCAAATCCCCACTTATCACCTCTGATAAGTTACTCATGCATTGAAAGTCAGGACATGGTGTGTGTATGTGTTTGCCTCTCTTCCCCAGGAGATGCACAGACTTCATGACACTGAGTCAGAATGTTCAAGTTCTAGTTAGAGTCTGTGGCTGGAGCAGTTGTGGCAAGGTTTGCTGGCTCTGGGGACACTGATCTGTCGAGCTACAACATCCCCATAGGGCTTGAGGGGAAGAGAAGAAATTCATTTCTGTAAATTCTGTACCAATTCAGCTGCTGTAAAACTCCCAGCAGCTGCTGGCTGACACAGCAGAGGTGTATGATACATCACCAGGAGGTTTCTGGAGTCAGAAGGCCTTGTCTTGATATTGTCTATCACAGGTCTTGACCTGCTGTGAAGACACCCTGAGATGTGATAACTCATGCTAGGTGAGAGGCACCATCCAAGCCTGGGAGTGAACAGTGGTGAGAGGAGGTCAAAACTGCAAGGAGGCCTGTGGAGGATGGTGCATAAACCACAGCACACAGAAAGGGTTGGCTCTCTTGTGCTCGAGGAAGATGTCTCTTCCCCTGGAGCTAAGAATAGGTGCATGGGAAGGATGTTACCTCTGCACCCTACAGAGAACACTGAATGATCACAGACATCCTTGGAAAAAGAAGTGTTGACCATTTAGCTGTAGTGAAATCACTGATGGGCACAGTGTCCACAAAGAGTTGAGAGGACTAAGAACAATTACCTTGAGGGTCAAGGCACTGTCAGTTGGTTTCATTGCTTTGAGAGGAGAAAAACCTGTGAAGTCCCTAAGAGCCACCCTCCCAAAATGATCATTTGGTGGTGGGTTTTGATCAGCTCAACTCTGTGGCTTCTGCATCTTAACACTGTCCTGGAACTTAATTTGCTCACTTTAGGCTTTTACATTTCAGACCTCACTTTTTTCTTTCCCTTTTACCCCCTTCTACAGGGCAAGGATTTGAAGGAGCTGAAATGTAGAAGTGGAACTCCCTGCCAGGGTCCCTTGCTGACAGCAGGAGTGAAATGTGCCTCTGGAGCTGTGTGGGTAAGGAAGGCTCCACTGCCCCAGGAAGGACTAAGGCTTTTGGAGATGCTGCTCATTCCTTATCAAAGCAAAGAGAGCCTCAGACTGAGCAGGACTGGGCAGAGTGTGCTCCAGATAGACCAGGGAGTGTGACAGCGTAGGTGGAGCGGTGATTCCGCTGGTAATTCCCATGATCACACCTTTCCTGCAGGTCCATCATTCCATCAGCCCTGGCTGATTTTCAAGAGCCATCTGACAACCTCCTACCTCCAGAGAAGCATCCTCTAATCCTCCCCAGCCTGTCTTTGATAAGCAACAGATGTACAGTGCCTGTCTCCTTAATGTGCTGCTGTGATAAGAGGACACAGCCTTCCTCAGATCATCAGGAGACCGGCATGACCTCAGCCATGTTGCTAAGGGCTGTTATCTGTGAATTCAGCACATGATAACTCACACCTAAAGGGATCCCTCTGTAATTACAGCCTGCTCTGATCCCTCAGGCTTCAGGACTAATAGGGTTGTGTTTACATTTAATTTGTCCATTTAATATTGTCCACTTGACTCAAGGAGAGTGAGGCTGCAAAAAGAGACTGATCAGCGCTGCTGGAGCCCAGTCACAGACACTAGCCATGAAGACAAAGCTCTAGTGATGCTGGTTACTCTCCAACAGCTTCTTTCTCCTTCCAGATTTGGGGCTTCAAAACCCCAAATGACTGGTGGGCTAAAATGCCCTCTTCAAAGGAATCCAAAGGCTGGATTCCCAAGGTCTTGACATCACAGTTGTCTCACTGACCAAAGAAGATGGCAGCTGGTGGCATGTGCAAATATCCCTTTGCTATTAATGTTCCTAAACTACCCAGCAAAGGCCAGAAGAGGAGCTTCTCAGACACTTGGAAAGTTAGAAACAAAGGAAAACCACAAAACTAGCAGCTAAAGTGTGATTTATACTCATGTTGTTTCCTTTCTGGGGGAAAAAAAGGACATGCTGGTATCCCAATGACCACCAGCCTGCTGGTGGTTTCTGCAGCAGAAACTGGGATGTGTTTGAGAGATCTTGGTCACTTCCATGCTACTCCAGGAACTGCTTATTCTGGTGTCACTGTGGACACCTCCTCTGTCTTGACAAATAATTGCACAGAAATATGTCAACCAGCCCCTTGCTGGTGTTCACCTCTCTGGTTGCTGGTGTGCTTCTCCATGCAGGAAATGAGAAGGGGATGTGCTCTGCATCTAGTAGAGCATGGGCTTCACTCTCCTGTCTAGAGACCAGGTCCAGCCTTCATTTTCAAGACAAATGTCAGCCTGGACATCTCTGAATCCTCCCTCATCTACTTTCAGAGATGTTTGTCAAGCTGGAAGACATGAGGCACATCATTAGATTAACAGGTCCAGACCCAGCAGAACAAAACAACCCCAACCCCCCGCTTCCTCTCCCAGTAAAGATCCCTGACCTGGAGAGTTCTCCAGTAACAAGGCAAAAGCATAAGCTTGCTGAGCAATTCAAGCTTTGAAGCTAGCTAATAAATCTTTGCAGCTGATCTCTGCTGTGAGCAGTGAGAGCTGTCAGGAGTTCAGAGGCAGGATGCTTTGTGTGTCCCTGCTAAAGCTCTTCTGAACGGCGCGGGCTGCTCTTTGCCGCTCGCTGACAGAAGCTCCTTTGAAGGAGAAACCTCCTTTAAATTAGAAGCAGCCCCAGCCACCCTGCCTTTTCCCTTTGGTTTTGTTTGTTTCATCTGAGCAGAGCAGGAAAGGAAAGGCAGCAGGGGCAGGAGAGGGTGTTGGGATTTTCCCACCTTTTCTCATGCAGGCTCCACCTGTGCCAAGCAGCAGCGTTTCACCTTCAAAGAGGCAAAGGCCAAGGAGGTAACAACCAGTGGCGTTGGAAAACGAAGCATCACAGAAGCCCTTTATCAAACACTACCTCTCCATCCTGCTCCCAGAAGCACTAGGTTTCCTTGGAAACTACAGAAATGCCAACAGGCAGGGGGATGGAGATATCAGGCACATGTTTGACCATCCCACAGCTTTTGGTGGCCAGTTAGATCTGTCAGACGACTGCCTTGTAACCTCAAGGGTCATGTCGGGGTGTCAGGGCATGCCAGGAGCTTTAGGGGGTCTCTCTTCTAGCAGGGTTGCAAGACCAGCTGTCTAAGCAGTCCTAATGAGGCTGTGTAAGACATGGAGCTCTGCTGGGGAAGGCTGGAGGACACTACACCTCCAGGAGCATGGCTCTCATGACTGAGCTGCTGCAATGCTGGGCTAAGGTCACCTGAGACTGATGCTGGAGTGGGCTGCTCTACATCAGGGATTGGGAGAGCTCATCAGATGCCCTCTGGAGTGGGAGGTTTCTCTGCTAAGAACCCAGCTGGACACAAGGGTCTCTCTCCTGCCACTGATTCACTTTCTGATCATGGTAAAGGTTTCAGGAGCTGCATTTTTAATCCTGGGGGCTAGACTAAAAAGCACTGAAGAGGTGCTTTAGCAACCTGCAGGGCTCTTTAGACAGGGTAAGTGTCCAACCCACTGGCAATTCAGACACTGTCTCTGTACCACCTCCTGGGAGCACAGAGGTGACCATGTTTTGAAGAGACTCGTGGTGCTCAGAAGCTCAGCCAAATCATAGAATGGTTTGTGTTGGAAGGGACCTTTTAAGGTCATTTAGTCCAACCCCCCTGCACTCAGCAGGGACATCTGCAACTAGATCAGGTTGCTCAGAGCCCCAAACAACCTGACCTGGAATGGTTCCAGGGATAGGGCACCTGCAGCTGGCACCTGCTGCACAGAGTTCCCATCTCAGAGGCTTTTAGCCTGAACGCAGAGAAAACAAGTGAGAGCAACCAGAGAGATAGTGACCTGCCCCATTCCCATCCCCACAGAGAGACCAGGACAGAGCTGTGATGGGAGCATGGATGTCTGAGACTCCAAAGCCTCATCATCTGCTCAGCATCTTTCTCTTTCAAAGGCAGTGTTGACACCAATCGTTCTCACGTTATGACCATCACCATCACCATGCTGACTTGTGTCACTCTTGCTATGTCCCTTGTATCTCTTCAGCTGCCAAAAAATGGGGAGCAGAACCTCTCTGGGCACCTGGAGCTCCAGGGAGGGCTGCAGCCCCTCTCAGGACAGCGTTCTCAGGTGTAGCAGAGAGCAGCAGATGCAAAACATCTCCTCCACCCACCACGAGGCTGAGCCCAGCCACATGCTGCACCATGAGAATCAGTCCTTGATGGAGGCCTCTGGGCACAGCAGTAATGGCAATAAGAACAATAACTTTTAGTCAGGTCTTTAATGGTAAAGCAAGCCTCTCTCACTCCAAAGAATCCTTTAAATGTTCCTTTGCTCTTTATCTTTTGCTTCCTTTAAACTGTGATTGAATTGAGGACTAATGAAAATGTGAGGCTGAGAGCTTTTACTGGCAGGCAGCTGCTCTTGCTTTTTCATCTCTCTCTCTCTCTGGCCTGTCTCAGGAACTGTGTCCACCCTGTGAAAGAAAGCACATTTCTGCAAGGGAAGCTGCTGTACAATCAGGGTTTGAGCAGGTTTGGGTCATTTATCTTCATGTGGCCAACAAGGTCATGAAGTGGGCACTGCTGCCTTATTTTCCCTCCTAATATCTTTTCTCAGCAGCAAATGGCATCTTAATAAAATGGAAACTTGCTTTTTTCTGCCTTTCTTTTCTTCAGAGGCAAAAAAAGAAAGGGTTGTTGGAAAAGCAAAGCCTGAATGTGTTTTGCTTTTTCTGCACCAGGCAATCAGCTTCTAGGTTTTTTTGTCTGTGGATGGGAAGCAGAGGTGCACAAACCTCTAACCCTAGTTTGGGTTGTGATGTCCTTAAAGAGCTGGTCAAATATAGGGAAAATATTGAGCTGATTTTTCACAGTGGAGGAAGAAAGATATCCCTGGCAATCTGTCAGAAATGCAGCCTTGTAAAAGCTTCTTCATGCTGACAGGTTAACTTGTGTTGTCTGATAGATCTTGGTTTACTGCCCTTTCTGGATCTCTTTGCTTTGATAACATAGGAGAGAAATGTCAGGATCTTAACAGAGGGCCCAAAGATGTGCAATCCCACCACATGTCCCAGGAATACAAGTCATCCCAGCTGGTGTTAACACAGGCAGGAGAAACTTCTCCCCATCTCATCTGGGCAAGACACAGGTTAATAGTTCTTGCAAATGTTGCTCCCTTTAGAATCACACAATGGTTTGTCTTGAAAGAGACCTTCAAGATCATGGAGTCCAACTGTTCCCCAGCACTGCCAGGTCACCACTAACCCATGGACCTCAGCATCACATCTCCAGGGCTTGGAAACCCCTCCAGGGGTGGTGACTCCACCACTGCCCTGGGGCTTCACAACCTTTTTGGGGAAGACATTGCTCCTAATATCCAATCTAAGGCCCCACTGCTGAAACTTGAGGCTGTTTCTTCTTGTACTTGTTCCTTAGGAGAAAAGACCAACCCCCAGCTGGCTCCAACCTCCTTTCAGGGAGTTGCAGCAAGCAAGAAGGTTTCCCCTTTTCTCCAGGATTGTTGAACCCCAGTTTCCTCAGGGTTGTACTTGCCTGGCCAACAGCCATCACCTCTCTCTCTCCTTCCTTTTGGTTTCTTGTTGTGTTTTGTTTTCTTTTGGAAACACCAGGAACATAGGAGGGGGCAGGGATGAGGTTGGAGTCAAAGAGTAATGTCAGATCCTGACACAATAAGCTTGACACAAAGTTAGAGAAGAGGTTAGAAGGAAGAGGAGTGGGGAGTCCCATTTTAGGAACATGAAAGAGATCTACACTGTGAATCTCAGCAGAAAGAGCCAGAACAATTAGAACTTCAGGCTGCCAGAGTGGAACAGGAATATGATGTGCCAGGACTGCCTACTAAAGACAAATTGTCAAATAGCTTGTGATGGAAACTTGCCCTGTGTGAGTGGGATCAGAGAGGAGCTGGGGAAGTACCTGCAGCTCTGCTCTGAGCCACTGACAGGAAAGCAGATGGGAACAGGGGTAGTTGGTGGCTTTGCCAGCAAAGAGCTCTCACAGGTTCTGCTTTTTCCTCCCTTCTGTGTACTCACTAAATGAGGAAGTTATTTGAAGGCAGACATGGAGGCTGAAGTCTCAGTCTGCTCCCTCTTGGCATGCCTGTACTCTAGGGCTCAGGTTTCCTGTGTTTCTACATGTTACTGAGTTCCAGAGAGGTCAGGTGTCTCTCCCTGATTCACCAGCTAAGCCCCAGCCTCCTTCATCATGTTGGCCTACAGGGCTGGCCCTGCCCACCATGGGATGGAGAAGGGGCAGTGAGACCAAGGGAGCACTGAGTTTCCTTCCTGCACAGCAGCTTCCAACCTTCAATCCCAGCTCCCTCTTCCCAGGTCTGGATCCATCCCCTACCCACTGCCCTGTCCAGAGACCCCCCAGGGCTGGAGGGGAGGGGTCTGTGCTTGCTCTGGCAGAGTGATTTCTGATCCTGCCTACAGAACAGATGGGCTGTGGAGATGGACAAACGCTGGCTTCATTAGCATGAGGTTCAGAGCCAAGCCCTGGGGCAAGAGCAGAGCTCTGGGCTCCATCCAGCCTTGCTTGCTGGCTGCAGGAGTGTGAGAAGGCAAGGAAAAGGTGACCATGCTTCCCCATGGCAGCTCTTGCCTATGCAGCACATCCATCCTTGAGCAGGGGGAGGTTCAAAAAACATCTGGATGTGTTGCTGAGAGCCATGGTTTAGTGGTGAGCATGACAGTGTGGGGTGGGTGGTTGGACTGGATGATTTCAGAGGGCTTTTCTAACCATAAGGATTCTCTGATGGATAATCAGGGTTAGCTTCTTGGATTCACCAAGAACCTCTGTACATGTGAAGCCTGGTATGGAGGTGCTCAAATGAATTGCCCCAAACACAGTAAAGTCATAAGAGAACCAAAATCTGAACCCTGGGTAGCTGGATTTTGAGCCAGGCTCTGCCAGAGACAACTCAGCCTTCAGAAGAAACTTTGCAAACAAGATAGCAGGGAGAGCTACACTGTGCAACCTCCACCCTTAGCCTCTCCATGGGCTGGTGCTAGGATCTCCTGTGAGAGCTCTGCAGTTTGTGCTGAGCCTCTGGCAACAACCTGCCTCTGTCTGCAGCAACATCTGAGCTCCTCTCAGCCAAGGTGAGATTGAAAAAGACAGAAATAGGCAGGAATAATTACTGCAGGGAAAGTGGAAAAGTTAATAGGGGCCTTGAGCATGCTTGGGAGACATTCAGAGGGATTTGGGGTGGGGTTTTTTTCTCTACCCTTCAGGTCTCAGAAAATAGCTCCAAAGGTGGAAATTTGTTGTAAAAAAGACTTTTGCAAATGTGCATGAAAGAGCCTAGGAATGCTCTAATGATCAAATAGGGATTTGGTTCCCCATAGTTTATCTCCTACAATCATGAGAACCCTGGAGTGGAGGAAAAGGAGAATCTGGATGACTTTGTTATAAAACAGAGTCTTAGAAAAGCAAAGCTGCCTTGGAGACAGGAGAGAGTTTGATAGATGTCTTTGTCTGCTCTATGCAGAGACCCCTAAGGCCCATGGAAAACAGGGTGGGAGATGATGTCATTGAGAACAGCTCTGTGGAGAAGGACTTGGGAGTGCTGATGGGTGAAAAGCTGAAGATGAGCTGGCAATGTGTGCTCCCAGCCCAGGAGCCAACCCTGCCCTGGGCTGCATCCCCAGCAGCATGGCCAGCAGGGCAGGGAGGGGATTGTGCCTCTGCTCTGCTCTGGGGAGACCTCCCCTGCAGTGCTGGGGCAGCTCTGGGGCCACCAGCATAAGAAAGACATAAACCTGCTTGAGTGGGTCCAGAGGAGGCCACAGAAATGCTGTGAGGGCTGGAAGCTCTCTGCTGTGAGGCCAGGCTGAGAGAGTTGAGGTTGTTGAGCCTGGAGAGGAGAAGGCTCCAGGGAGACCTTACTGCAGCCTTGCAGTGCTTCAAGGGCCTTTAAGAAAGATGGGGACAGACTTTTTAGCAGAACTTAAGGAAGGAGATTTAGAGTGGACTCTCCCCACTCACAAACTACATTGTTAGTTTGCAAACAAAAAACCCCACAGTGTTATTCCATGACTGATGCCATCAGAAAACACTCCTTGCTTTCCTCCCCCTGTCCTCATTTTGACATTACCCTCAAGCAGACTGGGACCTTCCACCTCTCCTGCCACCCCCTTGCCTCTCTCTCCAGATCTCAGTCATCTGCACTTCTCACTTTTCTCTCCAGCAGTGGTGGTTTCCTCCTCTGGCACCTTGGCTCTGTGCACTGGCTGGAGGTAGGTGCTGTCCCCACCCCAGCCCTGGCAATGTGTTTCCTCTTGCTGCACCCAGTATAAATCAGGGATGCTGAAACATATTTTATCTGGAGCATCTGCTGGAACAGCAATTAATCACTGTCAGCCTATCTGAAAATAACCATTAGTTGTGTTTTATTCTTTACTACCCCAGCAGAAGAGATACATCTCCATTCCAGTTATTAATCCTCTTGCTCACTGAGATAAAACCTGGGAGCAGATGTCTACAGCTGGTCCCAGGAAAGAGAAGATGGAGTTTAGGTGGAAAGGTGGAGCTGGAAACAGGGATTGACTAAGGAAAGAAGGAATGCTTCACTGTGAATGTGGAAGGGATCATGGCTGAGGAGAGGGAGAGAGTCTTGGAGCTCTGCAGACAGATGTTCATGTTTAACAGGACACATAAAAGAAACTGCTACAAAGCTCTGAGAAAATTGTTTTCCCTTTGTTTGTTAGCTTTGAGCTCTTCAGGCAGTTAATTAAAGGATATTCTTGGAAAATATCCTTTCCAAATTGTGGCACACTGTCAAAACAAGTGACCATAAACTTGGCATCCTGGGGCTCACTATTAATTTTCCCTCGATGATTTTGGAGCTGTGCTCTGCTTTTTTTAAGGTCAGAATATTGTTTTCCTAATTTCTAGGACCACAAATCCTCTTTCAGGAGATCTAAAAGCCACAAACAAATCCAAACCCTGGGTTTTAAGCCCTAGGCTTCGTTGGCAGGAGACAGTGTCTTAGAAGTGAGACTTCCAGAAGATTTGGCAAAGTCTAGTTCCTAAGTCACTTGACACTGCTGAAAATTCCTAGGATCTCTAAAATCTAGGCAGCAGCACAGTGGGACATCACCCCTCTGCCAGGTCCAGCTTTGTAGGCTAAGAGCCAAGCTACCTTTAAAGTCAGAGGATGTGGTTTAAAGACAAAGACAGAGAAGCTCTGCTGGGAACTGGCAGACCATAGCCTTCTGTGCAGAGCTACAGTCACGTTTTTAACTATGCAGCAGGAGGGTGGTAGCAACACAGCATTGACAGGCAGAGTACCTACAGGTCCAAGAGCTCTGCTGGTGTGTTTTGAGCTCTCTGTGCATGAATAGCATGGACTCAGGGAATGGTTTGGGCTGAAGGGACCTTTTAAGGTCATTTAGTCCAACCCCCTGCAGACACTAAGGACATCTCCAACTGCTCAGAGCACCAGACAACCTGAGCTGGAGTGGTCCCAGGGATGGGACATCTCCCACCTCTCTGGGCAACCTGGGCCAGGCTCTCACCACCCTCAGTGGAAACATTTCTTCCTTCTATCGAGTCTTTAGTTTAAAACCTTCAGCCCCTGTTCTGTTCCAACAGGCCCTGCTAAAAAGTCTGTCTTCATCTTTTTTAATGCCCAGGGCCAGGCCAAGGGGCACTGGGCACCAACTGGAAGCCAGGAGGTTCCAGTTGAGCAGGAGGAGAAACTTGTTTGGTGTGAGGGTGCAGAGCCCTGGCCCAGGCTGCCCAGAGAGGCTGTGGAGTCTCCTTGTGTGGAGAGATTGCCAAGGCAGCTGGAGGTGACCCTGGGCAAGCTGCTGTGGGTGACCCTGCTGGAGCAGAGGGGTTGGACTGGATGAGCCCCAGAGGTGTCACATAGTCATCTGGAGGTCCCTTCAACCCCCACCATCCTGAAATCTTGGAGTTCTGTGGCTACTGAACTGGCTTTTTCACTACTTTCTCTGGGAAGGTATTGGTTGAAACTCCCTGCCCTTTCCCTGCAGAAGACATAGTGGTTATGGATCAAAGCCCTTGTGTTGCCATGGCTTAATGGGTTACTGACATGGTAATGAGCTGTTTGGGTGTCCTTTGTCCATCTGGTTGCAAAGAAAATGGGTTAGCTCCAAGAAACATAGTTAAGCAACAGTTCTTGGGGTGGCTTAAAGCTCCTGTGCAGCTCAGCTGATGGAAGATAATGCCTTGACCTGTCAAGGCTCAATAGCTTTCAGGAGTGTGTCAGCTTGAGCCTATCTAAAGTTCATCTGTTCTCTGTAGGAAGCTGAATTTTGTCTTTCCTCAACACAAAATGTCCTGACCAAGCTTTGCCTCCATTGCCTTGTCTGAGCCCTGTGGTTCCCATGGGCACTTTCACCCTCTGCAAAGTCAAGGTTACAGAGTTGAAGTGGGAAATGGTTTTACAGAGAAAGGCACCATCAAGTAGGAAGAGCAGGATTTGTTCAGACTGGTATCTTATTGAAAACACAATTCAAACCTCACTGGAGATTCAGAGATGAAAATAATCCTTTACTTTTATTTTGCCTTTATTTTCAGCCTCTCTCTCTTATTCTCAGCACTGGAAGGGCAGAAACACCACTAAAAATGTCATTCCTATTGTATTGAAGGGATCCAGTTGAACATGTGAACAAGAGCTGGAGATGGAGAAGGCTTGAGGCAGCAAAAATCTCAGACTGAGAAGCTTTGAATTAGGGGAGAAAAAAGCCCAGTGCAGTAGATGTGGGTTAAGTCCAACACCTGAACTGCCTGGTGCCCTCTCTCCTCTCCCCACCCAGCAGAGGAGCTGGAATGTGCCAGTTTCCTCCTTCTTCTCATGAGGAACTCTTCAGCAGGCTCAACCCCATAGTGTCAGCTAACACATGCCTGCTGGAGAACTTCCCTGCTTCCTCCTCTATCCTCCCAGCTATTTGCACAAAATAACACTCATTATCTAAACTACTGGTTTCCTCAAAATACCTGTTGGAACAGAAGACACAATTACCATAATTCCATTGCAAATTTCCCTTCCCATAATCACTCTCCATTACAGCAAATATCTAAGGTACCTTTAGCTTCACCTGGGAGAGCTGAAAGCAAAGCTTTCACTTATTTAACTCTTCTCAACCCAGCTGAGAAAGTCTTTCTGAGCTTTGCTGTAAGAAGTCTGCAGAAGCTGCACCCTTGGGCTTGCTGAGTTCATGACTACTTGGAAGGTATTCATCTAGCCTAAAATTGAAGCCTCTCTGGTTTTGCTGTCTGAACTGTGATAATGTCCAGGTGGGAAAGAGGCAGTTCCAGAAGGCAGCTAGTTCATCCAACCTAACTCAGATGCTATGTTTAGGGTGGGATAAGTTGCCCTCTGAAGGTACTGTCTGTGCAGACTAAGGGGTATAACTGCTTCAGGCTGGACCTCTCCCACTGTTGGGCAGCAAAGCTGACACCTGCAAACCAAAAAAATCAGGAAGCAACCAGGGAGGTCTCTGACATTATCAGAGTCCTCCTACACTGTGTCCTTGCTTAGATCTGAACTCCTCCTACTGCAGAGATGAGTCAAGTACAGAGTCAAGTACCAGAATTGTGCTCGGGAGCCTCTAGGGAGAGGAAATGCAAACAGAAGAGTTCAGCCTGATGCCTTCAAGTGACCACTGAGGGTGGGACACTGAGAGTCCAGATTACTTGGCATCTGGATGGATTAGGAGCAAACACTAGGACAGTTGTCCCACCTCAACCATGGAGAAACGACTTCCAGCAGAGAGTTGGAGACTGCTTTGGGAGTAGAAATGTCATGGCTTGCCCCAGCCCTTCTGCTTCTCTGCTCTTGGCTTCCTCTTCTGAGGAAAGCAGGCAAAAACTTGGGCTTTACTCTCCAGTTCTATTGCAAACTCCCTTTCCATTCCTTGCCATGCTTCTCTGGGACAACCACTGAGCTGATAATGACAGAGAGCCAGGCATTATTTTATTCAGACCTGAGCAGACAACCCCACTCAGGGGTCTTCTCAGATACCAGCACAGCAGAACACAGCCCCTGAAACCTGCTGGAGGCAAACACCTATGAAAGCTCTCCCTGATGCTGGAAAACCCAAACCCACCCATCATCAATTCTTCCACCTGCTTGGCTGAGGGTGCACCAGGTGCTGTAATTGCTGTAACTCACATCTCTGCAATTACAGCCACGACACCTCCCAATCCTGAGCAAGTGATGGATGCCTTGATCCATAAGCAAGGCCCTTGGAAGATGAGGACTGGAATGTTAACAAGGTGAGGAATAATCATTCTCACCCTCTGACACATGTCTTTTCATTTTCCATTAAAAAGGGAAATGTTGTAGTGATGTGACAGCCCTGAGAACCCTCCTGCCTGGCCACAGCTCCCAAGGCTTTGCTCCGCTTGCCGTGGTGGTGTGTGAGCAGATGCAGAAGAGATCAAGCTGCTGAACTTCACAGAATCCCAGAATGGGTGGGGTTGGAAGGGACCTCTGGAGATCATCCTGTCCAACCTCCCTGGCAGAGCAGGGGCACCCACGGCAGGTTGCACAGGGTGGTGTCTAGGTGGGTTTGGAATAGCTCCACTAAAGGAGACAACACCACTGCCCTAGGCAGCCTGGGCCAGTGCTCCACCACCCTCAAAGTCAAGCAGTTCCTCCTTCTGTTCAGCTGGAACTTCCTCTGCTCCAGTCTGTGCCTGTTCCCTCTTGTCCTGTCCCTGGGCACCACTGAACAAAGCCTGGCCCCATCCTCCTGACCCCCACCCATGAAGTATTGATAAGCATTGATCAGCTCCCCCCTCAGCCTTCTTCTCCCCAGGCTACCCAGCCCCAGCTCCCTCAGCCTTTCCCCAGAAGAGAGATGTTCCAGTCCCCAGATCATGTCTGTAGCCCTTTCCTGTGCCCTCTCCAGCAGTTCCCTGTCCTTCTTGAAGAGGGGAGCCCAGAACTGGAGCCAGGACTCCAGATGTGGCCTCACTAGGGCAGAGTAGAGGAGGAGGAGAACCTCCCTTGACCTGCTGGCCACACTCTTCTTGATGCACCATCAAGAATATGATCCACCAACTTCCAGCCTCTGCATGCCACCACCTCCACCAGCCTTTCTTTTTAGACAGTAAAATTTTGCCTGTGCTCTCCAGAAATAACCAGAACTGACCTTGTCTCACTCCAAGGAGCTGACCTACCACCTTTACCAGCTCCTCCATACCACATCACACAGAACATGATGAGATTAGCTTGGCTGCTGGCAGCTCTCCTTGACCACTGGTGGCTTAAGCCAGGGACTTCATAACAGAAAGTTTCTAATTTTAATCCCCCTAGTGTTCATAAAATTGAGTTGGTTAAGGTGTGTTTTTTCCTTCAAGTGCCTACAAATATATTTCAGATTGGTGCTAACAGGGTGAGCAGTAGTGGTAAACACAGCTGAAATAATAAGAAAATTGTCTATTAGGTTTCTTGTCCTGGCAGATTTTTCTCAGCAACACCAGTCTGGGTATTTCAAAGCCCTCCAGGCAGGTCCACAAATCACCAGGGTAATGTGCTTTAGAAATAATAAGATTTCATAAATACAAATCAATAGGTTCAGCTTTGTTTATCCAGTGGCTTCCTTGGTCTTCATGTGCTGCTTGCTCTCCTGCTGCAGTCCTGCAGGTCCCAAACATCTTTGCTTTAAAAGAAGAGGCAGAAATTTCTTCTAGCACTGACTCTGGGGGCTGGAGCTTCCAGAAGAACATTGAATATTGCCAATTACTTAATTGGATAATCAGTATTTTCTCTCTACTTCAGAGGCTGAGGATTGTACAGTATGTTAATGGAGAGCTTTCAAGATCCTTTCCCTTTCCCCTCCCACCTCCTTTCAGGAGTTTATTTTGAAAAGGCCCATCCAGGGCATTGGAATAGCAATAAAGAATAGGTTAAAGCCTCTGATGTTTCATTCCAGGAAAGCTGAAAAGATTAATGCACTTGTCTGCAACTTGAGCCTTTGCTATTCCCAGCTCTCCAGAAACCAAACAGCGTGTACAGCAATTTCTTTATTACTTAAATCACATTGCACCATGATTACCCTGCTCTGGCTGGAAGGCAGCAGAATTGCACTGCCTGCCAAGGTGAAAGGTGGCCAAGAAAAGGTCATCTGGGCAGCCAAGGGGAAAATCCTGTTGGCTTTGGAGGAGAACATTGTTGGTGGAGAAACTGGGAAGGTCTGGTGTGTGGGCAAGGGAGAGGCTAACCCCTCCTGCATCTTGGCAGCTTCTGTCATTGCTTTGCATGGGACAAAGGCTGCTTCTGGCAGCTACAGAGGGCACTGGCCTTGGGACTGGGGCTGGTGGAAGCATCAGCTTATAGCTGGGTTTAGGAAACTTCTTTCTCCCACCTCAAACACACAGCACAGAGCAGTCACAGTGGGATGAACACAGAATCACTGAATCATTCAGGTTGGAAAAGACCTCAAAGATCATCAAGTCCAACTGATAACCAGCACTGCCAGGTCACCACTGCACCATGGCCCTCAGCACCACATCTCCAGGGCTTTGAAACCCTTCCAGGGATGGTGACTCCATCACTGCCCTGGACAGCCTGGACCAGGGCTTGACAACTCTTTCAGGGAAAAAAATTTCCCTGTGTCCCACCTGAACCTCTCCTGGAACAACTTGAGGCTGTTTTCTCTTGGCCTACTACTTGTTCCCTGGGAGAAGAGACCAACCCCCATCTAGCTCCGACCTCTTGTCAGGGAGCTGCAGAGAGTGAGAAGGTCTCCCCTGAGCCTCCTCTTCTCCAGGCTAACCAAGCCCAGTTCCCTCAGCTGCTCCTCACAACCCTTGTGCTCTAGACCCTTCCCCACCTTCCTTGCCCTTCTCTGGACACACTCCAGCACCTCCCTGTCCTTCTTGGAGTGAGAAACCCAAACCTGACCCCAGGATTCCAGCTGTGGCTTCCCCAGTGCCCAGGCCAGGAGGACAATCCCTGCCCTAGTCCTGCTGCCACACTAGTGCTGATCCAAGCCAGGATGCCCTTGGCTTTCTTGGCCACCTGGGCACTCTGCTACCTCATCTGCAGCTGCTGTTGACCAACACCCCCAGGTCCTTTTTCACTGGCAGCTTTCCAGCCACTCTGCCCCAAGCCTGGAGCACTCATGGGGTGGTTGTAACTCAAGTGCAGGACCCAGCCTTGATGAACCTCATGTCCAAACATTGTCCAGATTTCTCCCCATCCTTAGACCATGCAGACTACTGGTCATTACCCAGCGTGGAGCAGTGAGCTGCATCTGCCAACAATGAGTTTTAACAAGGTAGAACTTTACAACACCAAGGTGGAGTTCCTCTAGAAAGCTCTGGGCTGCTGGGTTTGGTCTCATGCAACCCTTTCCTATAACCTGCTGCTCAGATGAAGGCTCTGAGAGAGTAGTTCAGGAGCAGCTGAAGTTGACCCATGAGAAAACAAGTTCTCTTTAACTGCCATTGTGCACCAGGGCTTTGGACCAACTCTTCAGTCAGCAGCACAGCTAAGAAAGATCTCATTTTGCTTCAGTGCTACAGCTCTTGGAATAATATTATACACCATAAAAATGGGAATAAGCTGGAGCTCACTGCATCCTTATCACTGTTTGCACAACACAAACCTATCACTGGGTGCTGAATGAGGACTGAGTTAATTGCATTTGCTAACTGGCAATATTAAATTTGAAATGTTCCCAAAGATTTGGGGCTTACATTGTTATTTCATTTGGATTTTCTCACTTTCATCTTATTTTTTTCCCTAAGCTTCCTCTCAAAGGTTAGATTATTCCTGCTGTTCATATTTCTGAGGGTCCCTAACTTGAGCTCTATTTATTTTTTGAGATGGTGTGCTGAGTTGCTTGGTTAACAAGAACCAGACTCTTTAGGATGGCAAATGTGAGTGACAGCCAAAGAAATCACGTTATGGAGGATTCCTGACACAATATTTTGACAATTTCATTTGAAGGAAGACACTCTGATTGTCAGTTCAGTTACAATGTGGCTGTTGCACCCTAGTGGGAAAAGAAAAAAAAAAAAAGAAAGAAAATCAGAAAATTGAAGGAAATCAAATTCCTGGCTAAGTGCTTTTTACAGTCAAACATTCAGGTCTTGCCCTTGCCTCTCACTGCAGGTGTAGAACATTGCAGGATGCTTGAAATGCATCAAGAGAGAGGAGCATGTGGTGCATCCCAAGAAGAGAAGGAATTCATCACTCTTGGTAGGCTGGGGAAAAAAAGGGGGTTGCCATTTCTGCTCCTTTTCTGCCTAGTGTGGTGCCCTGAACAAACCCCAGTCCTGCTGATGGAAATGCTTTGAGGATTTCCTTGTGGTTTTTAAGCTCCCCCCCAAAAAAAATTCTCATTGAATTGCCAGGGAAAAGAAAGGCAGTGGCTGTGCATGGCTCTCCTGATGGCATGGGTGCAGGGCAGGAAGAGAGGTAGGAAGAAATCAGCTGGCACTGGAAGGGAATTGTTGGGGAAACATCTGGTTTTGTGGGAGAAAGAGAAGTTTTTAATGTGGAAATGTGGAAAAAAAGACTTTTTGTATCCCCAGCTCTTCTGCACAAAGGGAACAAGTAACCTGGGACAGGAGCCCTGGCTCCAGTCTTAGCTGGATAGCTGGGGAGCAAGTGGGTGAGAGAAGTCCAAGCCTTGACTGTTTGAGCCCAGAGCTGAACCCTCTGCAATATCTCTCCCATACCCAGCTTAGCCACTTCCCCTTCTCTTCAAACACATCATGAAAATGCCTTTTAAAGCTGTAATTATGCTGTTGAATGGAATATGTGCTCTCTGGACAACTCTAAATTGTATGCTAGAAACCCAAAGGAGGGTTAGGATTAACTGGGGTAGGTCATTGGAGCATTTGGAAGAGTTATGGGATTAAATTAAGAGAGGGAAAATTCAGGCTGAATATCAGGAAAAATCTTGTTGGCAATAAGCTTATTGTGGCTGTGATTTATGGAGCCATTACTGCCTGGAAGCTTCCATCAGGGCCTCTCTCCAGACCTATGAATTACAGACTGGGGCCTCACTTTAGAGATATCCAACAGATGATCAGGTACTGAGGGTGCTGCTGGATAAGGAGCTGAGCAAATGTATCCTTAAAGTCAGAGCTTAAACCAAACAATTTGCAATGCAAATATGTCAGACAGAAACTGTGGAGCAGAAGGAAGATCCCAAGCTGGATACAAAAGATGACACAGCTCCTTCTGGTTGGAGACTGGATTAGAAGTCAGACCTCTGCTGATCAGACTGCCATGGTGCTCCTGCTACCTTGGAGGAGGGTCTGGAGGTGTTTGTAGTTGATTTGGACAGAATCTTGCCTTCCAACTGATGCAAACCTGTATTGGGCTGAGCACATGCTAGGGATAATCAAACAGGAGTTCTTCCTGGGGTGCTCTTGGAGCACTTGTTGGAGCACTTTCTCACTCCAGGCCATGCCCAGCCAAACCCTTTGCTCTCTGATGGTCCTTCCAGCTACTTCTGCAGACCTGAGACTCTTTTGCTGGCATGCTTCATCTTTATTCAATGCCTTCCTGGAGATTTCTCCTTCTTCTCTTCACCACAGATCTGCACATGGACTGTGTGTCCTGGACATGTGTACTTCTGCTTCAGGATCTGGTGTCCAGGTCTCATGGGTTGGTTGCTGGCTTGATTCAGGACTACTAAACTCAATCCAAGAGTGGGATCTCTCTGTCTGTCAGTGTGTTAGATCTCACAAAGGGTATCTGTAACCCTGAGCAGGTTCACAGGGGGAGCAGGGGCTGGTAAGAGAGTGCATTCTCACCCTTGTTTACACGGGCACCAGCAAGGAGAAGGTGAGCTCTTGTCAAGAGTGCCAGAGCCAGCTCAGAGTGCTGGTGGGGCATGGTAGATCACACTGGAAAGTCACTGGTGACACCTCAGTGCAACAACAGTCTTTTCACATTTCATCCAGTGCCAGAGCAAGGTCTGACAGCAGCCAAAGCATCCTTGCCCCATGCCCTGCAGTACCAAAGAGATGTTCCTCATGGCTCCACAGGGAACACCTGGATGTGTCTAACTGAGACACATCTGCACCACTGCCAGGCCTCTGCCCACTACCAAATTTTGGACCATTTTAGGCCTTCATTTCACTAATAAATATGGAGCTGTTGGAGTTGGCTGATGAACTGTCTGGGATTTAAACTCTGCCATGGCATCACATTTGATTTGATATAAAGCAAGGTCACTCCTCATCCTTTAGGTTATTCAGGATTAGAAAATTGAAGCCATTTGAACTGAGCTGATATTTCTTAATATAATAATGGCTGGGAAATTGAACTGGAAGAAAGGCTCCTTGTTATGAGTTCATAGGAGGTGCTTTTTAAAAATTAGAGTAGAAGGAAGATGACTACAGTTTAATCCCAAGATAAATCATGTTTCCCAAATGGCCAGCAAAGCTCAGGAGCTGATATGATTAGGAGACTTAAAGCTGTGGCAGGGCAAGTTAAAGCTCTCACTAATGATTTTCTCTGGATTACAGAGGGATATATAGGACTTTCTGTAGTCTGGCTGCTCCCTGCATCATCCCACATTGCAGGTGGCTTTCAGTCAGGATTGTTTCTTGATGTGTCACAGTAAAGGTACATAATGTGTGCAGGGTCCTGATGCTGGGAGGGAAAAACCCCATGGAGCAGTACAGGTTGGGGGCTGACCTGCTGGAAAGCAGCTCCACAGAGAAAGACCTGGGAGTGCTGGTGGACAACAAGTTCCCCATGAGCCAGCAATGTGCCCTGGTGGCCAAGAGGCCAATGGTCTCCTGGGCTGCACTGCAAGACAGTTGTCAGCAGGTCAAGTGAGGTTCTCCTCCTCCTCTCCTCTGCCCTAGGGAGGTCCCAGCTGGATTGCTGTGCCCACTTTGGGGTTCCTCAGTACAAGAGAGACATAGAATCATAGAATTGCCAGGATTGGAAGGGACCTTAAAGGTCATCTAGTCCCAACCCCCTGCCTGCCAGGGACACCTCCCACTAGAGCAGGTTGCCCACAGCCCCATCCAGCCTGGCCCTAAAAGCTTCCAGGGATGGAGCTTCCACAGCCTCTCTGGGAGCATGGAGTTCCTGGAGTGAGTCCAACAGAGCTCCAAAGATGATATGGGACTGGAGCATCTCCCTTCTGAGGACAGGCTGAGGGAGCTGGGCTTGGGTAGCCTGGAGAAGAGGAGGCTGAGAGGGAACCTTAGCAATGTAAATAAGCATCAAGAGGATGGAGCCAGGCTCTTCTCAATGCTACTAAGCAATAGGACATGAAGCAATGGAAGGAGTTTCCACCTAAACATGAGGTACAACTTGTTTGGTGTGAGGGTGCAGAGCCCTGGCCCAGGCTGCCCAGAGAGGCTGTGGAGTCTCCTTGTGTGGAGAGATTCCCAAGGCAGCTGGAGGTGACCCTGGGCAAGCTGCTGTGGGTGACCCTGCTGGAGCAGGGGGGCTGGACTGGATGATATGATTTCTGGTGGTCACTTCCCACCATAACCATCCTGTGATGCTATGAATGACAAACACAAGCAGTTCATCTGATCTTCACTTCTCTTTGGACTTGCAGGGGTTTTTTTAATCTATCTCCAAATTCTTGAAGTGTGGAAGACAGCAGCCCAGGAAAACAGACAGAACTGGTTAAAATAATTGGAGTTAAAATCTCTCTCTCCTACTCTGTGTATATTTAAGCACAGAACAGCTTTGGAACCAAAGTGAGAATTTTAGCAGAAAGCTGTTGTTTGGGTTAAAATATCTTCAATTTTGATCACAGAACATTTTGATTCGTTGCCTATCTTTCTCATTTGCTTCCTCCCTCTTGCTTGGCTTTAGGCCAGGGGGAAAAGAAGGTTTTTGGTTTGGGTGGTTGTGGGGGTTTTTTGCTTATTTTAAGTTGAAGACAAAAAGATTAATAATAAAGTAACAGCAGCCCAAAAGATATCTGGGTATTGTGAGATGGAAACCACTTTTGCTCCAACAGCTGTACCACAGCAGCTGCTCCTGCCTCTCTTCACTCATCTGAATTCTTTCTACTCCTCTTTCCTCATTAAATTCCCTCTTTCAACCTGCTACCTTCATTGTTCAGTGATGAACTCCTAAGCTGTTGGAGACATGACCTATTTAGCTACGTTCACAGGAGGAGGAGAATAGGCTTCTATGAGGGCTGTCTGCTAGCCCAGACCACAGGCAGTGCCACAAGCCAGGCATTCATTCTCCACCTTTATTCCAACAAAAGTCTGATTGCCTGAGAATGGGAGCTCTGTGTTCAGTGTGGTGTAAAACAGGACTTGCCTTTTGTTCTCCCCTCAGCGTTTTGCTGCTAGAGAGCTTTTGGATTGGCAACTCTGATGAATGAAGACAGAGGCATTGTCAGAAAATGCCTTGTTTTGCTTTGGGAAGCGCTCACTCTAGCAAAAATGTTCATTGTTTTGGTGAAAAAACCAGCATCTCTTTGGGTTTTTCTTTCTTCTCCTAAGGAATCCACATGTGGAAGGGGCTGCCCCTCCCCCGTGGAAAGGGTGCATTCAGAATTAGATGAGTTTTTATTTGTTTCATCTAAATAGGCTTCTGTAGAAGAAGGAAACAATCTAATCTCTTTGTCCATCTTTGACAAAACAAACAAAAGTGGATTGAAATTCAGGGTGGAACAACTTGTTAGCAGCAGGGACAGGAACAGGCAGTCTGGGGAAAGTGTCATTTCCATCAGCAATGGGCTTTGCAGGGAGCTTAAGCAAACCTTTACTGCCAGTTATATATATATATATGTATATATACACAGAGGTACATCACTTACTACTATGGAATAACATATGGACCAAGTCTTATGCTTTGCTGAATACCAAGGTTGGAAGAGACCATCAAAACCTGAAAAATGATGTTAAACCAACTGAAAAGTGACTGGGAGAGCTGGGGTTGTTCTGCCTGGAGAAGAGAAGGCTTTGGGGGTATCTCCTAGCAGCCTTTCAGTACCTAAAGGGGGATTACAAGATAGAGAGGGAGAGGCTTTTCAGCTGGTCAGATTGCAACAGGACAAGGGGGCAGGAATATCAGCTGAAGGAGGGGAGATTTAGGCTGGAAATTAGAAGGAGGTTCTGTACCCAGACAGTGGTGAGGCACTGGAACAAGCTGCCCAGAGAGGCTGTGGCTGCCCCATCCCTGGCAGTGTTCGAGGCCAGGCTGGATGTGGCCCTGGGCAACCTGGTCTAGTGGGTGGCATCCCTGCCCATGGCAGGGAGGTTGGAGCTTGGTGATCTTTCAGGTCCCTTCCAACCCAAACCATTCTATGACATAGAATGCCATGGGCAGGGATGCCACCCACTAGACCAGGTTGCCCAGGGCCACATCCAGCCTGGCCTCGAACACTGCCAGGGATGGGGCAGCCACAGCCTCTCTGGGCAGCCTGTTCCAGTGCCTCACCACCCTCTCTCTCCCATTAGATAAAATACCAGATATTTCCCTGCAATAATTTTTGACTTTGGCACCAAGTAAGATGGACTGGGTAGCTCCAGCCCTGGGATGTGTTGTGAAGTGGAGGTGTCCTATAAAACTGGCTTTGCAGAGGCCAAAACCCTTGCAAACTGGTCCTTAAACTGGCCAAGGCTGGCTCTACCTCACCAAAGCCAGCAGAGTTATTTCTGCTTGTGCCAGCTGGGAATACAGTCCCTAAGTCTCTATATTAACATAATCCTCTGCTAGGTTGCTGAAAAAGGTTTAATTTGCCTACTGAGAGAGCAGAAGAGAGAGAGCAAGAGCTACAGAGAGACAGCAACAGGCAGTTCTCCAAGCTCAGGGTGCCTCTGTGGATTAGAGTGGTGCAGGGAAGGAAGGAAGGGAGGAAAAAAACCCCTATAATTAAAGCCCATGTTATCTTTGGAGAGCATTTGTAATCAAGTCCTGCCTCTGTAGTGAAGGGAAGCCTTTGTAACCAAGCCTGGCTGGACTCTGGCTCTTGCTGTATTTCAGCTGGTGATGAGCACAGCAGGAGAGCAGATAGTGGTGGCTGTGTGGAGGATCAACAGGCAAGGCAAGGCTTCCACCAGCAGCTTGTAATTCCAGCTGTCAGCAGAGCTGTTTACACAGTTAAATAAACGCATCCCAGTTCTCACTCCCTCTTATCTCTGCCGCACACACACAGGGGGAGCAACTTAGAGAGGCTTCTCCAAAAACATGGCTTGCTCACTGCTGGGTGCTGGGTCAGGAGCCTGGAGCTGGTTCCAGCTGCCTCCATCCATCCCTGAGAGCCTGTGCTCTCTGTTCCACCTGCACCTCCTCTCTCTGGGAGCATGCATAGGCTCAGTGTTGGTTGCATGCTTTTGCTTCCCATCTGCTCCTGCCTCCTGCAATCCCATTCCAGGAATTCCTGGGTTCCAGCCTTACTGGGCTGCTCCAAGTGCCACCTCACATTTCCCCCTGGTGCTGGCCAAGGCTCAGTGACATCCTGGGGAGACCTCACTCTCCCTTTCCAACCTTGCCCCTTGCTAGCCACTCCCTGATGCACAGCAGGCACACACAGATGCTCCCTGTCTGATAGAAGTGAGGACACTGAGTGAAAGCTGGCTCACAGATGATCCAAGAGGCATCCACCCTCCAGAGGTCAAGCAAGCAAACCCAGGCTTAAATGCTCTTTTCCTCTTGCAGATGTAGAGCTGCAGCAGTTGACTCCAGCAGCAGAGTCTGTGCTTCAGCCAGTAGCTACTTGCAGCAAATCAAAGCAAATCAGGGACAGGTAGCACAGGTTACTAAAGTCCTCAGCTGACTTTATTTTACCTGGGAGGCAGGTGATGTGTCTGACTCTAAAGCATCTTGATTTGGATTTCCTCAGGGAGGGAAACTGTCAAAACACTCTTGGTGATTCCAGCAGACTTTTCACCTCCTCGAGGTTTTTCTTTTCACAGTGGCTCTGAAAAGTTGCTTTTGCTAAAATGTGGTGGGAAATGGGCAAAAGAGACTTTTCCAGCCTTTCTCCTGTCTCAGAATCAGAAAGGTTGGAAGAGACCTCCAAGATCACTGAGTCCAACCACCAACCTATCACCATCATGCCACTAAACCATGTCCATAAGCACCACATCTAGATGTGTTTTGAACCTCTCCAGGGATGGTGACTCCACCACTGCCCTGGGCAGCCTGGGCCAAGGTTTGACAACCCTTTTGGGGAAGAAATTTCTCCTAATGTCCAACCTAAACCTCCTCTGGTGCAACTTGAGGCTGTTTCCTCTTGTCCTGTCACTTGTTCCCTGGGAGAAGAGACCAACCCTCACCTGGCTCCAACCTCCTTTCATGGAGCTGTAGAGAGTGAGAAAGTCTCTCCTAAGCCTCCTCTTCTCCAGACTAACCAACCCCAGTTCCCTCAGCTTCTCCTCAGAAGACTCTTTCTCCAGGCCCAGCTACAGGATGCTGTTAAGCAAAATGGGCAGGAAAGAGCCTTGAGTGTAATGCTGCTTTAAGAGCTGAGGATACTGAGAGACCAACTTGGGAAGCAGAAATTCCTCCACAAGAAGCAATGCACTAAGCTGGTTGAGTTTGAGAGAAGAGAGGCCACAGCAAGCTGCATCCACTCCCATCTCAAACATCATTTTCCAAGTGCCCAACAGGAGTGCAGAAGTACAACCTCACCTGACAGCACAACAGGAGCCATCTCCCAATCCTGCTTTTGCTCCATGATGGAGTTTCATCTGAGCAGTGAAAAACCACAGGGAGGGAGAAGTTTGGAACCAAGCTGTAATTTATCCTGCCAAACAGCTGCCAGGCTGCAAGCTGTGGGGAAAGGGATCTTCTCCTGGCTGTATGGCACCACAGCAAAGCAGGACATCTCAGTGTGTGGCAGTGTGCTACAGTGTTTGAATTTACTGCCCTGAGGAGAGGAAGCTTCCACCTGAAGGGAAGATGCTGTGTGAAAAACAGGACCTGCCTGGAACAGGGTCACTGAGTTCATAACATCAATATCTAGTCAGCACCTACAGATTGTTTCCAAAGCTCATTATTTCAGGGAGCTGCTGTCCATGGGAGTGAAACTCATTACCTGAGAGGCTTGTTATGTTTTCTGGTTACAGACAAAATGTGGGCACTGCTTGGCTCCCTTAATTAATGCATGATTACCAACCAACATGTATCATTTGTATTTAGATAGGTGTTTCCTTGCTGGAGCTGCAGCCACTGGAATCCATCTCTCAGAGGAGCCATCAAGGGCCAAGCAACCTCATCCCACTTGGCAATTAAATGTATTTTTTCCTTCTTGGAGCAGAGAACTTAACCTCAATGCTCCAGCAAGACACCAGGGTCAGGTTTAAACCTGCTGTAGCAATACCACACCCTGCCCAGAGGCTGCTGCATGGCTGTGGTCCTCTACTCTCTAAGGTCCCATGTTACCAGTGAGATGACACCAGCATCCCTTGCCATTTGTGACCAGCCTGGTGAGTTATGTTTCATACATGTGAATCTCTTCTCTGCAACAGCACACCCTCTAAATGCAAAGAAGCCAGCCTAAATATTTCACTGCAGAAACACTTCAGGGTGCCCTTGGAAGTCATATGGATTTCCTGGGGATAAAGCTGAATTTGTCCATGCATTGTCCTCCTGTGGCTCATGTCCCTGCACTCCAGAGAAACAACCACTGGGGAGTAGTGAGGGCAAAATCATTTCAGCTACCAAATTGGTGTGGGTTTTCTCAGCTTTTTGAAAGACATGGACCTGATGGAGTGGGTCCAGAGGAGGCCTCAAAAAGGACTGGAAGCTCTCTGCTGCCAGAAAAGGCTGGGAGAGTCGAGGGTCTCATAAGGGCAGAGTAGAGAGGCAGATTCACCTCCCTTGACCTGCTGCTCATTGCTCTTCTGATGAAGCCCGGGATACAGTTGGCTTTCTGGGCTGAAGCTGTAACAGGCCATATGAGCAGCAGAAGGGCAAAGAGAGATGAAAAGGTGATGAATTTCCCTAAGGGCATCCAGCAACCTGGTAGCAAGGTTGAGTGGAGTAGAATTGAGTAAAGAAGTAGCAGCAGCCAGAGGGCTGAGTGAGCATCACTCAAGGTGAGATTTGTTGGTCCTAATTTGGTTATCCAAACCCAAGTTGAGCTAGACTATCTGCAGAGGTAACAGAGAGGATCAGGCAGCTCTGAGAGCAATTCATCTCCTCTTAGGACAGGTACTTTAGGTAGGCCAGATGGTTCACTCCATGCTTTTGGGGAGAATAAAGCTGAATTTTCCTTCCAGCACCTTAAATCAGCAGCATAACCAAAGCTGAATTAAATCCACATCTTTGGCCTGCTGGAATAAACAGGGGATGCAGCCTGAAAAATGTGCCTGCTTTGGAAAACACCATTGAAACTGCTGGGCAATGCCAGAGAGCTGCCCCTGAACCTGCCAGAGCTGAGCTGGTGCTTTGGGAAGGGAGGGGAGCAGGCTGGCAATACCAGCTCCATCCTCTGTCTTGGTTAGGAATTTCTCAGGGGATGGTTTCAGAAATAGTTAACTACAGAAGAGCACAGTTGCTTTCTGTTTGCTTTTTGGTGTTGGAAGAGACCTCTAAGATCATCAAGTCCAACCACCAACCTAGCACCACCATCAGTGGCAGGCTTGGAGGAACAGGAAAGGCTTTGGGCTTTGGGTTGGTTTGTGGGGTTTTTTGGGGGGAAGAAGAGGGGGTTTGGGTTTGATGTCTTCTCCAAAATTTTCTTTCTTAGTTCTGAACATTTTTCACTGGGAAGAGTATTCCTGGCATCTGCTGAAGTGCTTGAATAGGAGAAAGGTTTTCTCAGTTCTGCAGCTGAAGGCAGTGCACTGCATGAAATGATTCTGCTGCTGCTCTTGTGCCTGTGCAGGGTCTGCTGCAGTGGAGACAACAGTGCCTTGGACTACAAGGAGAACAACAACCACCAGCAGTTGGACTGGATGATCTTGAAGGTCTCTTCCAACCCAAACCTCCTTGATGAACAAGGAACATCCATGGACAAGGAATTAACAGCAATTATGAAAGCAGGTCCAAGATTCATTGTCCCTTCAGTTTTCAGCTCATGATTCCCTTCAGCTTTCCAGAAGGAATTCCTTTTTCCATGAGAAATTTCAGCTTCTTAGGAAGATATCAGGAGGTTTTTGTTCCTTTTTTTCTTTTTCCTTTAATTTTTTTTTAACCTGTCAGGATTGAAGAAGAAACTAAAAGAAAACTAAAAATCTAATTTCTTTGTTGAAAGGCAGTGCATAAACTCCAGCTGTGAATTACAAACAACTCCTGGGAGTGAGGTCTAGTGATTAAAGAAGAGGAAGGGATGTGGAGGTAATCATGTTAAGCCAGTGTGTGTCTTTGAGTCCCACAGTGCTGGAAAAGGGATGGAGGCTCCAGACTCTGTTACTGGCAGAAGACTCAAGGGCAAACATAGAAACAGAATGTAGCCATTTCTAATATCAGCTCTTTTCACCTTCACCTCCTGCTTGTATACAACCAAGACAGGAATGGACATGCTTTGGAATGCCCTAAAACATCTCTCCTGTTGGGCAGTCAGCTGGGAGGTGGCTGAAGGGACTTGTAGACAAGGGTGTGGGATCCATCTCCAGCACTGACCTAGACAGAGGCTTTAGAACTTACACATTAGCTTCCAACCACCACAGCAACCCCTTCTGGCAATGGGACTGGGGATATCCCAGCCCTTGTGTGCACTCCACAGGTTTATCTGCCCAGGATCTGCCTGAGTTTACCTTACCAGGGTCAACTGGCAAAATATTGGTCATCAGATGAAAGCATCTCCAAGGGGTGATTTCTTTCTCTGGAGAGATTCCAAACCCACCTAAACATGATCCTGGGCACCCTGCTCTGGGTGACCCTGCTGGAGCAGTGGAACTGGACCAGATGATCCCCAGAGGTCTCTTCCAACCCCTACCAGGCTGGGATTCTGGGATTTTGTCCATCCTCAGGTCAGTGTCCCTCTTACATAGGATGAGTAAGCTGACAGAGCTGCCTGTTTGTTTCCTTCAGCTCTAGGAGGAGAGTGAAGTAGCCACCATTAACACCTAACTTTTAGACACCTAAAGCTGAATGGCATGAGCTCCACTCTAAGCCCTCAAGAACATGCCAGAAGAGCCAGGATGATCTGCAGTGGGTAGGCTCAGGACTCTGGGAGGGTGGCTGAGATACTGGACAGGACACTCAGGTGGCATTTCTATGGAAGAAACATTTCCAGGCATGACAGATCATTTCTCAATGCTTGATTATCTCTATGGAAAAACAAACAATGTGTTTGGATGGGAGGGAGAAAAACTCTTTGATTTCTTAACCCTGTGCAGAAGGGATTCCCATAAGTAAATCTCCTTGGCATCTGTCCTGTAATTGCAGGTTCTGGCTCCCTCAGCAAACCCAGCCCTGGGCTGTAAGACTTCTTTTGGGCCTTGACTGTGCTCCAACAGTTTCCTAAGCAGATGCTCCTTCAATTTACAGCTTTCTTTCTGCAGTCTGTTAAAGCTCCCTTTCACCAGCAGCTGGCTTGGAAACGACAGGGGAAAGGTGCAAGACAAGTGCTCTTCCTATTGTGTCTCAGGAGAAAGCTGAGGTGGGAGGTCACCTCATTGCCAAGAGTGCTGGAACATGGCCTGTCAAGTTGTTCTAGAGGAGATGACTTCCCTCACCAGCACAAAGCCAGCACACAAAGTCTCTCCACTTTGTTCCTTGAGTGGCTGGGGTCCTGGAAACTTCCCTGTCACTCTCTTGTCTGTTGAAGGACAGAAGAGCCCTTCTTGCCAGGGGAGCTCCTGGGCATGAATCAACCATAAGCCACATGGCTGCAGTGGTCAGGACATGCCAAGCAAGCCTGGAGCCATCACAGCTCAGTCATACTCCTGACTCCAAGATAACTGGATCACATTGTCTCTTAAGAACATCTTCTGGTGTCCCAGTAGGGCACTGCAGGGATTTGTCCATATTTGCATAAATGAACAGACAGAAACTGAACAGATAGAATCACAAAATCACAGATTTTGGTTGGAAAAGACCTTTAGGATCACCAGGTCCAACCATTAACCAGCACTGCCAGGTCATCACTAAACTATGTCCCTCAGCACCACATCTCCATGGCTTTTCAATCCCTCCAGGAATGGTGATTCCACCACTGCCCTGGGCAGCCTGGGCCAGTGCCTGAAAACCCTTTCTGTAGTTAGCTTTGGAGGAGACAAGATCTGCCACAGAAAGGCAGGTGCTGAGTGGTTATGGACCCTGGCACATGAACATCTCCACTTTATGATCTTCTGCTCTGGTACTCAGGACTCAAGTGCTGGAAACCACTGGGAAGAGCAAGATTCTCCTTCACTCCCAGCCTCAGCATTGCTGCAGACTAAATGGGTTAGTGTGGCTCCTGCTGCTCTAGCTGTGTGTGCACACTTCTACAGTAGGTCCCTCTGATGGTCTGGGATGGCTGGAAGACCTTGCCATGCTGTGGGACACCTCAGCTGACATGCTGTGGGACACCTCACATCCAGCTTCTCTGTGCCTTCTGTGGAGAGCAGCAGGGAGACCCAGGCTAAGGGCTCCATCCCATCAGGTTCCTGTGTGTCTTGTAAAGGTGTGAGGAGGGCAGAGCCTAGAGGAAGGCCAGATAAGATCTCATCTGCCACCCAAATCAGGCACTAAGAACCAGGGGACACCTCTTGCTCCCTGCCAGACCCCTCTGGAGAAGAAGCCAATGTTGGGTGAAGGGAGGTGGGACAGACTGGACCCAGCTGAGCTCAGGGTGGAAGGTTTCACCCTTGGACTTGGCCAAGGGGAAGCACAGTGTGTGGGTTCTCTGCTTCCTCTGCATGTTGCAGGGATGAATACAGGTGCTTTGGTTTCCAGTTGTTGTGTTGCAGGCTGTGCTCTGCCTGCTTAGCCCCAGGCTGAAGGGTGGGAAGTTGGTGCCTGCTGGGTGGGGAGAGGTTTGCAGTGCTCATTCCTAGTCCTGTAGGCAGGAGGAGAAAGGGATCCAGTGCTCCCAGGAGGAGTAGTGGGCAAAGCCAGCCTGAAGGCCTGCCAGGGCAATGTCACCCTGTCCTGGGTGGGTTATTACACAGGGAGTGAGCTCCCCACCTGCCCATGCCAGGGGATGCTGCAAGGACCTGGGCTGGAGCCAGCATCTCTCCAGTCCCAGTGCAAAGCAACAAGTGGTCAGAGTCTGGCAAGGGAAGGGTTCCTGGGCTATGTTAAGGTCTCTCAGAGGATTTGTTTTCTTGCCTAAATAGGATCAGACTGTTAGAGTGAGGGAAGTCCTTCAAACATACACCCTGAGAAGGGTGGGGAGGCAGAGGACAGAGATGGGAAGAGGAGAGAAGGTGTTGGGGACAAAGCCTATGTTGGGACTGATGGTGGCTGCTCCTGTTCAGGGACAAAGGAAGGAGAGGATGGGCTGCAGAAAGAGCAGGGAAGACTGCACTAGTGCTGCTTGGGCAGAGCTGAGGCCATCCTTCACTGCCTGTTCCCCTGGGCTCCTGCCCAAGAAGCCACCAGATCTCCCAGCAGGGCATGAGTTCCTCTGAGTCTTTCTGTGGAAACCAGCCAGTGGTTTTTTATTTGTTTTGGTTTGTTTCTTCCCCTCAGGCTGGGCTTGTCCCAGGGCATATTGCAGCCACAGGAACCCTTTTCTCCTCTGCACTGTGTTGCCCTACCAGCTCCTGCAAGAAACAGGGGAGAGACAGGAGATGGTGGGAGAGAAGCAGCTTCATTTCCTGCTCCTTCCTTTGCAAAGCTCTGTCAAGGATAAGCACCCTGTATTTAGTGTAATTTACAGTAACTGTGTTTTAATAGATGTTGTGGGATCCTTAGCCTTATTATGAAAATCCTCTTATGAGCTGCAGCTCCTTTAATAACCTGGGCTGCAGGAAGTGTTCATCTATTTACATCTATTTGCATGCATTTGCATGCAAGTCTCTAATATAAAAACCCACAAAGCTCTGATGACTTCACATTTGTAACTCTGCCCAGGAGCTGAAGGACCAGGGATTGGATTGCATCATGTTGGTGCCCCAGTGCTAATGGAGTGACAGGATCCAGCCCATGAGGGAGCAGAGGTGGACACTAGCCAAAGGATTGGACTTTTGAGAGGAGCCAAACACCAGGCTGGTGATCCTCAGCCCCCCTTGAGCTCTCTGTGTGTTCAAGGATGGTTTATCCAGTTTCTTTCTGCCAGATGGTAAAATTATGGAAAATGAAGTTGTTATAGCAAAAAAAGAAGGAAATTAAACAAGAGTGCTGTCAAAACCTGCCAAGTGCTGCACCTTGGAAGTGGCAGGAGCGGGATCCTACACCCACAGGTGGCTGGGCTGATGCCTGGGGAGAGGGGGAGGTGTTGTGAGAGCCCAAGGGTTCATTCACAAACCTCACTTTACTGGAGGGCAACTTCTTCCTACTTGCAAAAGCCCAGACAGGCTGTGGGGTAAGATTGCAGCTGGGATGAAAATGGATTTCCATTGTTTGGGAAACTTTGCTGCCAGGGAGAGGACAAGAGGCAATGGCCTCAAGTTGCACCAGGGGAGGTTTAGGTTGGACATTGGGAACAATTTCTTCCCTGAAAGAGTTGTTAGGCATTGGCCCAGGCTGCCCAGGGCAGTGGTGGAGTCACCATCCCTGGAGAGGTTCAAAAACCATCTAGATGTGGTGCTCAGGGCCATGGTTTGGTGGCATGGGGGTGACAGGTTGATGGTTGGACTTGATGAGACCTCTTGGAGATCTCTTCCAACCTTCATGACTCTGTGAGTCTGTGTTTTTCCTGCTGGAACTTCTGGCTCAGGAAAAAAAACCTGACCCCAAATAATGAAAACTAGAGTGAAGCAAGAATGCAGAATATTCTCTCCATTGGACACTGCCTGGTGGCTTGTTTCAACACAGCTACATCCTCTGAGCTCCATCATTTCCAAACTTATCATTCTGATGAAGTCCAAATGATGTTTAGATGATCCTAAACATTGCCACATGAAATCTGATGGATGAGGCAGTGTGAATGATGAGATCATAAAATCGATCAAAAGAAATGAAGCATAAAAAAAAAATAACATAGGAGGGGGGGGAAAAAAAAATGCAGATTTACAGTCTTGAAACAACAGATTTAGGGCAGCACTGAAATGAAACCAGAGCAGTGGAATGAAACAATTCAACTTCCCTCCAGAAAATGAGGTGTGAATTGGCATCTTTGCACAATGCTTCAGCTCCACAGGAGAAAACTCCCAAGCTTTAAGCAGGACATAAATAAGCAAAGCCTAAAGGAGGTGCCCAGAACTTCCTGCTAACCCCCAGCTCTGCAACTAGCAGGGCTCTGCCTGAGCACAGCAACAGGCTGCAGGTGTCAGGAGAGTCCCTCTGCTGCCCTGAGAGGGTTAATCCCTTCCCCACAGCCAGGCCAGCACAAAGCTCATAGAACCACAGAGCCATTCTGGTTGGAAAAGCCCTCTGAGATCAGGGAGTCCAAGCATCCACCAGCACTGCCATGCTCACCCCTGAACCATGTCCCCAAGCACCACAGCTGCATGTTTCCACTGGCAGAACTCTTATCAACTGCTGGATGCTGCTGTGACTCCTCTGAAGTCTAACTGGGCATATCCTGCAGAATGGAGCCTGGAGCAGCCCTGCCAACCTCAGCATCCCCATCCTCCTACTGCCCCTTCCAGCTGAACTGCTGCTAACTTAGCTCTGAGCTCAGCAGCACCTCACAGGTGGATCTGAAAGCATCAGTCCTTGTTGAGGAGCTCCTGGCCCAGGCTCATCACACCTTCATTCACCTCTCAGCTTGGATGGTGAGGAGCACATGAAGTGCAGAGGTTCTCATAAGAAAGACTCTTTCCCTTGGGAGGTTTAGTCCAATTTTTTGGAGTCAAGGAGTCTGGACAGGTCAGAGAAGCATTCAGATTTATGGATGCTGCTATGAATTAAGCACAGGTTTAGAAACTTGAGGGGAGGATTAGCTAGTGATCCAATAATCTTCCCCTGGCTGGCACTTCCTCACTCCTTGCACCTGGCCCCTGCTGTGTTTTCCTGCAGGTGGACACTTTGCTGGCAAAGCTCAGCCCCAGGGAAATAAAGCAAATGAAATCAAGACTATGATGTAAGATGCAATAACCAGAAAGGCAGCAAATGTCAAAATGAAATGGAAAAGGATAGCTCTCCCAGAGACAGTATCTCCCAGGCAGCATCACTAATCCCACACATTCACAAAGCTGGTGTCTACCTTGCAGGTCCTCAGAGCTGCTGAAATCCCAGGAGAGCTGCAGAGATAATGAGCAGAGGGGGCTCTGTATCTGCTCTCTCTGATGCTCAGCCCACTGCAGAGCTGCCCACATCTTCAGGCTTCCCTTTACAAAGGCTGGAAGGGTCCAGTTTCTTCTGAAAGCAGAGCTAAGGCTGGCTGCCTTCTAAGTGAAGCCCCTTTGGGGCTGGGTAGGCTCCTGCTCTGGTAGGTGAGCATAGTAGGAGAGTAGCAGCCAAGAAACTTTCAGGTAATAAACATATTTTCCATCACTTTGTGATGACAGGAATTGCTGCAAAGGACATCTGTGGAGCCAAATGAAACCCAAAAACCCAGCCTGTGCCTGCAGATTCAGACAAGTTGTGACAGTGCAGAAGTTGTGTGCTGATGCTGCTAATGCTTCTGGCAAACCAAAGGTTGAGAGTATTTGGATCATCATGAGAGCTGGGCTGCAAGACTTGGATATTTTAGAGCTAGGAAGATGCTGAGGGCACTGGAACATCTCTGGCAGGAGGAAAGGCTGAGAGCCCTGGGGCTGCTTAGCCGGGAGAAGAGCAGCCCCACAGGGGAGCTGCTCAATGCTCAGCAACAGCTAAAGGCTCAAGGAGGGCAAGAGGCTGGGGCCAGACTCTGCTGAGGCCAAGGGGCACTGGGCACGAACTGGAAGCCAGGAGGTTCCACCTGAACAGGAGAAGAAACTTGTTTGTTGTGAGGGTGCAGAGCCCTGGCCCAGGCTGCCCAGAGAGGCTGTGGAGTCTCCTTGTGTGGAGAGATTCCCAAGGCAGCAGGAGGTGACCCTGGGCAAGCTGCTGTGGGTGACCCTACTGGAGCAGGGGGCTGGGCTGGGTGATCCCCAGAGGTCCCTTCCAACCCCCACTATGCTGGGACTCTGTAATACCTTTTCTACCTCTGATATCCAACATTCAGCCTGTGCTCCCTGCCAGTTTTGGGCAGTCCCTGGGACATCATCTCCTCCACCCCACATCTCTCCCCACCCTTTCTCTCCCAAACCATCACTCTGGCACCATTTAGGAATCTGAGGAAAGCTGCCATTCCTTCCCTCCCCAGTCCTCTGGAGCCAGCTCATCTCAGTTTTGTTTTCAAGTGTCTCATAGAAACAATTGTTTTGTTGCCATCAATTACCACTATCAGGTTAGTGGCAGCAGTTGAGTCCTTGGGGTGGCACCTTTAGTGCTATTAAGAATAAGCAGCAGCATGAGGGGCTCTGCTCATCTTTCCCTCCCTTGCAAGAGTCTCCTCAGTGGAGACTTCTTCCAATATTGCATGAATTCTCAGACATATGCTCTGGGAATGTCAAATGTTAGGAACTCCTGGAATGAAGGGGTAAAGAGAACTGACATGGAATTAAACACAGGTTCAGCTGGAGAGCCAATATTGGTTATTTGGGTGTAAGTCACTCTAGCTACAGCCCTGGCAAATGCACCTCCACTTTTAACCAAAGAAAAAAACCCCAAAACAAAGGAAAAATACCCCAACCCTAACCCAACAACAACCAAAACCACCCAACCAAAGTAAAATGAAACTGTAATATTCTCAGGGAAGCTCTGTGTCCTTTCTGTTCTCCAGGGGCTGTGCCTGGAGCCTGTGGGTAGCTGATTTAAGTTAATTATTTGCTGTGTTGATATTTATTGGCTCTGATTAGTTATGCAACAAAGAGGATGGGAGAACAAATCATGTCAGTGCAGCTAATTGGGGAGAACACAAGCAGCAGGGAAAGCAGTGATTTTTGTATGTTACACATGAAAAGGAGCCCAGATCCTGCTGGTTGGAAATCAATCAAGTGTTGGTGAGGTCTCCACCTGAGGAGAGGAACCAAGGGCTGAAAACCAGCTCACCATGGGAGTTACTCCTCATTTTGGGGGGCTCTATCTATAAAGGTAGTGAAAGCTACAGATTTTGGGGGAGTAAAGCTGGGGCTGGGGTCAGAACTGATCTGGAGTCAGGTAGAGCAGAAAATGAGATAGATGAGATTTGATTCCTCTGGAGCCAAGGCTGATGTGAGGCCACCTGACCCTAAATTTCAGGGCTGTTTGGGAGTTGAATACAGAGTCACAGAATCATTGAGGATGGAAAAGACTTCTAGGCTCATCAGGTCCAACCATTGACCCAAAACCCCCATGCCACTAAACCGTGGCCCTCAGCACCACAGCTCCATGGCTCTGAAACACTTCCAGGCATGGGGACTCCACCACTGCCCTGGGCAGCCTGGGCCAATGCCTGAGAACCCTCTGGGGGAAGAAATTCTTCCTAATATCCAGTCTGAACCTCCCCTGGTGCAACCTGAGGCCACTTCCTCTTGTCTTATCACTTATTACCTGGTAGAAGACACCAACCCCCACCTGGCTCCAGCCTCCTCTCAGGGAGCTGCAGAGAGTGAGAAGGTCTCCCCTGAGCCTCCTCTTCTCCAGGCTAACCAAGCCCAGTTCCCTCAGCTGCTCCTCACAACACTTGTGCTCTAGACCCTTCCCCAGCTTCCTTGCCCTTCTCTGGACACACTCCAGCACCTCCATGTCCTCTTGGAGTGAACCTTTTCTGCTCATCTCTAGACCACCAGACTAGAAACATCTCTTGTCACAAACCCTCCAAGGCTCTGCTGCTCACACCCCACCAGGAGCCCCAGCTCTAAACAAGTCACAGCCCATGAAGGGAGCCTGGCTGGGAAGCCACCTCCTGCCACAACTCCTGCCTCACTTCCCTTCCCTTTCCAAACCATGAGCAGCCACTTGCATCTGCCCATGGCAGCCCCAGCATCACTCCATGCTCAGGTTCCCCTGTGGTGCCTGCACACAACAGCAGTCAAACTGCATCTCTGCAGCCCCAGGACAGTGCTGCCAGCAGCCTTCACAGCCTATCCTGTCTGATGAAGAGCAGTGCTACCACCTCCACCTTCCAGTGAGGAATCAGCCTCTCAGAGCAGCTAATGACAAGGTTTGTCAAGGTGCTGAGGCACCTGCAGATGCAAACAGATGCCTGCTGTTGTATCCAGGATGCCTAACCTGCCCAGATCATTTTCTTGCCTCCAGCTGACATTACAGGCTCTCAGATGGTTCTTGAAATCAGCCCCTCAGGCTGAGATTCAGCTGGCAGCTGGCAGAGGATAGGTGAGATGTCACCTCCCAAAGCCACTGGGCTCTTTCTTGTCATCCCAGTGTGATCCAGGTGTGATGAATCCAACCTCTGCTGCCTCTCTTCCTGCTCAGGGGCTGACTCAGGGAGCTCAGATGAACCACTCCACTCTCCCACACCTCCTACAAACAGCTGAAGCTTGGAAGAGCTCTGGAGGAGTTCTCTGGCTGGATTCACTGCCCTCTCTCTCCCCCACTGGAATCTGCACCCTCCCAGTTCCCACAGCCAACAAGAAGCAGCCTGGCCCAGTGCTGCCCTTCCCTCCCACCAACCTGGTGGTTCTCTTAATTTCTGGAGTGCAAACCCTGCTAATTTCTGTTAATTGGGCTTGCACAGGGAGGTTTTTTCCCCAACCACGTCCCCCCTTGAACCCTGCTGTGAAACCAGCACTGACTTTATCACCTCCTGGAGCTGCCTGCAGCCTGCTGGAACATCAGGAGCTGTAGCATGCAAAGCATGCTGAAGAGTTGCCTCTTTTTCCATCTTCCTTTCTTCTTTCCTGCCCCTCCCTCATGAGGAAGTTTGCATATCTGGGTAGTTTTGAAGGCTCCCTGAGCCCCAGCTGCAATTCCTTTTCATTTATTTATTTAGCAAGAGCTCACCATTAGCATTTCTGAGGCTGCCTGCCCTGTGGCATCATAACATTATGGTTTCCCTTCCCCTTTTGCTAGCTCCCTTACACTGTTTTGGTGAATAAAAAGCAGGAGAAGGCATTGTTGCTCCTTATGCCTCTCTGCTGAGCAACACTTGGGGTTTGGTCTCTGCCGTGGGTCTGAGTTGCAAGCCCAAGGTGTGGGAGGCAGGGGAGCTTTGCCTTTGGCTCCCAGGGGAGCAGGGTCTGTCCTCTTCAGAAAGTGAAAAAAGCTCTGCTTGACCAACTCTTCTCTTCCCTTTTCTTTTTCATGTCAGAAGGGAAAAGCCAGAGTTGGCTGTGGATGTGCAGGCTATGAGCTGGGACCCAGGAACTCTTCTCCCAAGAGGCCCTGTGGAAGGTGAGATTACCTGGGCACCTCTGAGCTCTAGAGACACATCCCTCTGCTGCTATTTTAAGAAGCTCAGGGAATGCAAATCCCAAGACTTTTGGGGGCTTTGATTACTAAAGGAGTTTTTAAAGGCTGCCTTATGCCATAAGAGAATTGCTTTTACCCAGCAGCCACAGCAGGAGCTTTTATCTTCTGTAGGGAATTAGCCAAGATGCAGATCAGTGCAATGGAGATCAGAGCTTGACCACAAATACCTCATTAGCTTGAGAAGTTACCTGGAGTTTGGTTTTTGCTGGCTTCTTTTTTTTTTTCCCCTGTCCAAAGGATATTTTTCTTGGGTGCTTTCATCTGAGAAACACACTAACTTCCAGAAAAGCAAGCTTTAATGTCCTGTGTGATTTTGCTGTCTTTGAGGAGTGGGAAATGCCACAGGATGGAGTCACCAGGGAGCAAAATAAAGAGACATCTTCCTTGGTTTGATCTCTGTGCATCTGTTTCCTGGGAGAGAGGTGAGATGGATATTTACTTGGGTAACTGTTATGAGCCAGATGCACTCCACTGTGAATTAAATAAAAGATGAGATTAAAATCAACTCTGATAAAGGGATCTGGAGCATGGGCTCTCCACCAGAACCTGCAGGCTTTGTGGGCAGCATGCATAGCAAGGCTAGGAAGAGTCTCAGCTCTAAAGTTTCCCAGTGAAAAGTCAGTTCCATCAGAGAGAAGGACAAAACTTCTTGCTTTGAATGCAAGTGGGATTTCCCTCTCTGCTGTTGGCTGTGGTTTGGAGGAAAAGCAGACACAGGTGGGCAGCCTGCAGGCTGGGGACATCAAAATCACAGTGAATCTCATCCCTTCCTTGCTGCCTGGACACACAGACACTCACTCTCTGCCCAAAGCCTTCAGGTGCAGCCCCAGCACCTCTAAATCAGAGAATCATAGAGTTGCCAGAGTTGGAAGGGACCTTCAAGATCATCTGGTTCCAACCCCCCTGCCTGCCAGGGACACCTCCCACTAGACCAGGTTGCCCAGGGCCCCATCCAGCCTGGCCTTAAAAGCTTCCAGGGATGGAGCTTCCACAGCCTCTCTGGGCAACCTGTTCCACTGTCTAACCACCCTAACAGTGAAGAACTTCATCCTAATATCTAATCTAAATCTCCCCTCCTCTAGTTTGCATCCATTCCCCCTGCTTCTGTCACTACCTGACCTCCTAAACAGTCCATCCCCAGCTTCTCAATGTCAACCTGATTGTCAAACCATGTCCAAAGGCTCCTGCTGCATGGGTATGGTACCTGTGGTCCTCAGTGAGGCTTCAGAAAGCACTTGCATGTTGCTCCTAAGAATAAAGAGTGACTTGATCCCCAGCTGAAATAAGCTGTAGGAGCTGAATGGCCTCTGTCAGATAGGTGTAGCAAGGTGGGGGCTGGGCTCTTCTCCTGGGTTACCAGGGAGAGGACAAGAGGCAATGGCCTCAAGTTGCACCAGGGGAGGTTGAGGTTGGATATTAGGAACAATTTCTTCCCTGCAAGAGTTGTCAGGCACTGGCCCAGGCTGCTCAGGGCAGTGGTGGAGTCACCATCCCTGGAGGGCTTCAAAACCTATCTAGATGTGGTGCTTGGGGCCATGGTTTGGTGGCATGGTGGTGACAGGTTGATGGTAGGACTTGATGACCTTAGAGACCTCTTCCAACCTTCATGGTTCTGTGATTTTGTGTATCTGATGCTCAGAGCTTCCTAAGCCAGCAGATTGCTTTCAGTAGCTGAAAGATGAATAGTAGAAGAATTAAAGGAGGAAATAAAGAGCCATGTTTTCAGGTGGTAGGTGATTTATCATCACAGGCCTCACTGAGGCTTGATGTTCATGTTCTGTCATCCAGTGTCTTCAAGCCACCATGGGATGTCTTGCTAGGGGAGACATTCAGGTTCAAACCTTGTTGCTGGGCTCAGAAAAGGCATCATTCTGTGAGACTGCAGGACAGGAAATCAGAGTTGATGGTTGTAATTGGGCTCCTATCTGGCCTTAAAATCTATTGATCTGTGAAAATAATTGCCAGAGTTTACTGACTTTCCTGAAGGTTTGATGGGAGGGAAGAAATACTTCTGCCTCCTGTGGCCTGAGCTGCCCTGAGAGAATTTCCTCTTTGCACTGAGCAGGAATTAGGAAAAAAGAAAATGAAATAGAAATTAATTCAACATAACCATAGACAAAATTGCCCTGGATCCTCACTTAGTTTGATATGTTCTTTTTTCTGTACTTGCCTGAGGGAATGTGGCTGTCAGGACCACAGCAGCATCCTGGGGGTGAGCCTGGGAGTGTTGGTGTGCAGAGAAACATGGGCACCTCCTGACTGAGCTAACTGCAAGTCCTCACATCCCTCTGGTGCCAGAAAGTGTGGACACACCCCAAGCTGTGCCCTAATCATGGCTGAAGAGTGAAAACAGAAAGTTCTTTTTCATTCACAGACCATGGAAAGCTCAAGCACGTAGGACAGGAGAGGAGACAGTTGTGTTTTGCCAGGAAGGAGTCCTGCTCCTGCATGGCTCTGGACTCCACCAGGTGCTGCTCTGGGAGCTGAGGGTGCCCAGACCATGCTGGAGGCTCTCAGTGCTTGCAAAGCCTCTCAGGACAGAGAGAGCTGGGAGCACTTTCTGGGAGTAAGTGCTACATAAATGGTGCAGAGACCTTGGTTGAGTGTGTAAATCTAGTGTGTAGGTTTAGGCTGAGGAAGAGGAGGCTGAGGGGAGACCTCACCTCTCTCTGCAATTACCTGAAAGGAAGGTGGAGCCAGATGAGGGCTGGTCTCTGCTCCTGGGTTACCAGGGAGAGGACAAGAGGGAATGGCCTCAAGTTGCACCAGGGGAAGTTTAGGTTGGATGTTAGGAACAATTTCTTCCCTGAAAGAGTTGTCAGGCATTGGGCCAGGCTGCTCAGGGCAAGTGGTGGAGTCACCATCCCTGGAGAGGTTCAAAAACCATCTAGATGTGGTGCTTAGGGCCATGGTTTGGTGGCATGGGGGTGCTAGGTTGACAGTTGGACTCGATGATCTCAGAGGTCTCTTGTAACCTTAATGACTGCGTGACTCTCTGAAGGACAAGGTAAGTGCTTCTACACCACAGGCAGCCCCTCCTGACACACTGGCATGTGCCTGTTGGCATTTGGCACTTAGAAAGCAGAATCATTCTCCTCCCATACACCAGGCATGCTCCTTCCTCTTCCTCAGACCTGCATGTTTTGTCTTCCCATTTATCCCTGTGAAACCCCAAATGTGATAGTAGTTTAATTAGCAATCAGCTCCTTTTATGGGATGCAAATGCCCTATCTGAATAAATCCCCTTTCTGAAGTTGGCAGATGCAAATTAAATCCTGTGCACTGAAGTGTAATTTGGCTTTGAACACACTTAAAGGCCCTCAGTGATTCAGGGGGTGGAGGGGAATTAGTCCTAAGCTGCATTTGTTGCTCTCTCCTCCCTTCATTTGTTAATGTGAATGCCACTGGAACAATGGTGAGGGTAGGCAAGGTGCCAGGTGCCACAGGTGAACAACAGCCAAGGTCTCCCAGTTAGGATTTGGAGCTGTAAATAACACAGGTCCAATCTCCCTGAAACAATGGTAACCAATAACCTATCTGCCCCTTCCTCTCCTGCCCTGTTCTCAGTGACCAGCAGACTCAGAGCAGCCCAGCATTCCCTCCTGCAGTCACAGCAAGGCAGACCCAGGGTGGTTCTGAGCACCCCAAGAGCTCATTTTTCAATCAGATCTCTTTAGCTGTTACAGCCCTGACCTGCTGGGTGACTTTGCAACCCTCATCCCACTTGGAGAAGCCTTGGCTCTTGACAAGTCACCTGTTGGGTTTTGGAGGGCATCCCTGTGGATGCACTGAGCTGGTTTCTTCAGAGCCCATCCTCCTCTGGTGAGCCTCAGGGCAAACTGCAATGGTTCTGTCTAGGATTACAAGAGGTTTCACCCTGGGGATCTGCAGGGGACTCCTGGGAGCTCACACAGTGCATTACTTCTCAGCTTCTTCACATGAACAGACAACACAGACCTGCTGCAGAAGCAGTCTGTGGCTGTCTTCTGCCCTTGCCATGCTGATTTCCACAGGTAACAGCTATCACTTCAAATGCCTCCTTTTATTTTCCTTCACTGCATTTACTTGGAAGTAGATAGGATCATAGGATCATGGAAACATCAAGGTTGGTATAGACCCTTGAGATTCTTGAGTCCAACCATTAACCTAACACTGTCATGCTCACCACCAAACCATGGCCCTCAGCTCCACATCTCACAGCTTTTAAACCCCTCCAGGGCTGGTGACTGCACCACTGCCCTGGGCAGCCTTGACCAGGGCATAACCACTCTGTCAGTGAAGAAATTTTGCCTAATATCCAACCTAAACCTCTCCTGGAGCAACTTGAGGCTGTTTTCTCTTGGCCTATCACTTGTTCCTTGGGAACAGAGACCAACCCCCAGCTGGCTCCAGCCTCCTCTCAGGGAGCTGTAGAGAGTGAGAAGGTCTCCCCTGAGCCTCCTCTTCTCCAGGCTAACCAAGCCCAGTTCCCTCAGCTGCTCCTCACAACACTTGTGCTCTAGACCCTTCCCCACCTTCCTTGCCTTTCTCTGGCCACACTCCAGCACCTCCATGTCCTTCTTGCAGTGAGGAGCCCAAAATTGAACCCAGGATTGGAGCTGTGGCCTCCCCAGTGCACAGTCCAGCAGGACAATCCCTGCCCTAGTCCTGCTGCCACACTAGTGCTAATCCAAGCCAGGATGCTCTTGGCCACCTGGGCACTCTGCTGGCACATGAAGGTGCCTGTGAATTTGCAGGTCAAATAGCACCATGTGAGTCTCATCACAGTGTCTCAGCCTGCCCAACCCTTCTGCTCCCCATAGTGCAACTGAAGCAGGAGGAGCTTTAATCCAGCTCCAACAGCTCAACTACAGAGCACAGTCATTCCTCTTCCTTGCTCTTACACCAGACAGGGATCTAGCCCAAGTGTTTTTCCTTCACTGGAATGTTTCTGCAGCTTTTATTTTAGAGTCTCAGTTTCCTCCCATCCTCCTCCTGCCTCTGATGATTTATTCTTGGGTCTGAATTCACAGGAAATGTTGATCTCACCAGCCTGTGTCTCATCACACCACACAAACTGCTCCTGTCCCACCCTCACCACATGCCTTCCATTCACTACCTACAGCCTTGCTGCTGGTTTCTTTTCTGTTCCAGGGAGTGATTTGAAAGCCTCCCATGTATTACTTTGTCAAAATGAATCAAATAGGACAATCTGTGGGTAACAGGCACACATTCCTGCTCCTGCTTTGCTGCTGAACACTTTAAGAGCTGAGCAGGTAAGTGCCTTTCAATGACATGCTTGTTGCAGACTCTCCCTGCTTGTGTTTTATGAGAATGATTTTGGAGCAAGAGGTTTGCAGCTAAAGGGATAAACATTTAGCCTAGATAAGCAGATTTGTAGAAATCATTGTTCTCCAGAGCTAGCTTGATTTATTAGGAACCAGCAGTGGACAGCTCTTCAAATCCAAGAGGGATAAATTTATCTCCCCAAAGTGAGATCTGCTAAGGGATGAGTCTGAATGATGTTAGATTCATAATAGCATTTCCCTCTGCAATTTAATAGGGACAAAACAACCATGGGAGGGAAATGATTTTCTTCACCAGTCACCCTCTCCACAGCAAAGGCCTGAAACACACTTGGAGAGAGTTTTTTGGGTCCTCCTGGCAACCAAAGCAGAGATTCAGAACCAAAGTGCAGTCAGATCCTGGACATTCAGTACCCAGAGGGTGGTGAGGCACTGGCACAGGTTGCCCAGAGAGGTTGTGGCTGCACCATCCCTGGCAGTGTTCAAGGCCAGGCTGGATGTGGCCCTGGGCAACCTGGTCTAGTGGGTGGCATCCCTGTCCATGGCAGGGGGTTGGAGCTAGAGGATCTTTCAGGTCCCTTCCCACTCAAACCATTCTGTGATTTACTGGTGTGGCCTGAAGGGATGGGCAGCAGGAAAGGAGAAGTTGAGTGCTCCTAGGTGGTGCTGATCCTAAACCACTGATCTTCTCAGGGCATCTCAGTGACAGCTAAGACTTCATCACAGCCCACATTTGCACAGAGACTTTTGTGACCCTAGAGACAGACTCAGAATGTCTTGTTTGGGGACTTCTACCTTTACTCTTCTGACCCAGCAGCTTTTCTTGTTTATATTCTTTTCTGTTTCTCTCTGTCTTCCTTTCCTCTCCCCTCTCCCTCCTTTCCCTCTTTTCCCTCCCTCTGTTTTCACAAGCAACTTTTGGGTATTTTGTGCATAAAGCAACACTATTTTGGGAGAGAGGTCAGTGTTTTCATGCCCTGCTGTGGGGTACTAAGGATCCTGGGCAGAAAGTCACCTAGAAAGACCACCTCCATCATGCCATGACCTATTTTTAATCTCTGAATCAGCCAGGGGAGAAGACCACTGAAGGAAAACACAGACAAGGGTGGGCAGCAAAGCATGTGCCTGTCACAGGATGAGTGCCAGAAATACCCTGGTGATCAGTCAAAGTTATGGCATGTTCTCCTGGTGGCTAGTTGATATATGATACCCCCAATCAATAACTGAAGAGAGGGGAGGGAGGAAAGGGATTTGATTTAATATTTGCCCAGGCTTTGTAGAAAAGTAAGATTTATTGCAACATAAAAAAAAGCAAATTTAGCCTCTAGCTTAATAGCCAATTGGTCCCTGTTCTATTGCTGGAATCATATTTACTGTGCATCCTAATACAGAGACATTAATATCTGTGTACCTGCTGAGCCATGTCATGCTGGGTATTAGCCAGGGTGAAGCACACATCTGTCTGGTCCTGACTGGGGAGCAGTTTGCTTCAGGAAATATGGACTTTATTGCTCTTCATATTTTGAGTCTGTAAGAGGTTTGTAAACTACCCTTGATGTTAGCAAGATCTCATGGCCTGCTTTGGCCTGGACCTCTCTTACTGGGGCTATGTGTGTCAGGCTGAAGCAAAGGTAGGGCTGCAAAATGCAGCTGGTAGGTCCAGACCTGGCAGTAACCTCTGGAGGTTCCTGCTTGCCCTTTGCTGCTGTATTTGAGGCATTAAACTGTGAAATCACACAAGGCAGAACCACAGAAACATGAAGGTTGGAAGAGATCTCTAAGGTCATCAAGTCCAACCATCAACCTAGCACCACCATGCCACTAAACCATGTCCCTCAGGACCATATCTAGGTGCTTTTGAACCCCTGCAGGGATGGTGACTCCACCACTGCCCTGGGCAGCCTGGGCCAATGCCTGACAACTCTTTCAGGGAAGAAATTGTTCCTAATGTCCAACCTAAAGCTCCCCTGGTGCAACTTGAGGCCATTTCCTCTTGTCCTCTCACTGATAACCCAGGAGAAGAGCCCAGCCCCCACCTTGCTACAATCTCATATATTTTTCTCTTGTCTTCCTGGCTCCCTTAGATCCAGCTCCTTCATGTTCTGGAGAACTTCTTGTCCATGTGATGTGGCTCATGGAGATCTTCACACCTAGATCTCCTCTCTTGCCACAGCTCCTCTCCAGACACTGCATGGAAAGATGCTACAGGAAAAGAAGGCAAATGACCCAGTTCAAAATGAAATTACCTTCCAAAGGCTGGGCAGAGCCATGCAGATGGTTCAGATGTTGTGGTTTTTAATGCACAACCATCTGAGGCTGGCAAAACAAGCATAGCCTTTAGCTTCAGCTACTAATCCCTGTTCTTGGCCAGAAAAGTAATGAAAAACTGGAAATGTTGCTGAATTCAGACCTTAGTTATGACAAATCTTGACACAAGACATAGCAACAGGTGGTTTCCTGCTGATTGCAGCAATTAGAGTATTTAGCTGGAAGCATCACTGCCTCCATAGTCATATTTGTTCTCAGATCAGTGTGAGACTAGCCCAACCTTTACCCAAACTCTCAACAGATTAACTGAATCTGCAGGATTTGACCAGAATACACAGTTCTGAGATTGTTTTGCTTCTTTTAAGTTCTCTTCAGGTCAAAGGAGGTGATAACCCAGAGTGTACTGGGACACTCATGTTCCCAATATCCACCACAATTCCAACAGCAGTGTGCATTCCCATTTTGGCTGGAGCACCTCTCCTATGAGGGCAGGCTGAGAGAGTTGGGGTTGTTCTGTCTGGAGAAGAGAAGGCTCCCAGGAGACCTTCTGGTGGCCTTCCAGTATCTGAAGGGGGCTACAAGAAAGCTGGGGAGGGGCTTTTTAGGAGGTCAGACAGTGATAGAACCAGGGGAAATGGGTGTAAGCTAGAGGAGGGGAGATTTAGATTAGACATTAGGAAGAAGTTCTCCACTGTTAGGGTGGTGAGACAGTGGAAAAGGTTGCCCAGAGAAGTTGTGGAAGCCTCATCCCTGGAAGCTTTTAAGACCAGGCTGGATGGGGCCCTGGGCAACCTGGTCTAGTGGGAGGTGTCCCTGCCAGGCAGGGGCTTGGAACTAGATGATCTTTAAGGTCCCTTCCAACTCTGCCAACTCTATGATGCTATAAGATAACCAACAACCACCATCCCCTCAGCCCTCTATCTTCCAGGGACATTCCATCCTCTCCTAAAAAACCCTTGGAAGTCTGGCTCAGAGCAAGGAATAGGTTCAAGCATGGAGGAGAGCTCTCAGATTTATGACACATGCATTCAGCTCACAGAGGTATCCCTGCAAGATCCCAATACATCCTCCCTCCTTGCCCAGGACACAAGAGTGACACAGGAATTTTGCCAGACAGTTGACCTTCAACCAGCACACCTTGCAGAATGGGAAGGCTAATGTCCTCCAGCTTAGGAATTACTCCAGCTGTGACCTGAGCTGTGGTGGAAATCATCTAAATAACTCCTGTGCTATCTTCTGGCCTTCAACTCCACTGCCCATGTTATATCATTGGCCTGGAATTTATGTCCTCAGTTTGAGGTAAAGTGCAGGGGGAGTGCAGACCATCAGGGGTCTCCTTTAACAGCTTTTTCTACCAAAACTGTAGAAGCACAGGTAAAAATGCAAAGAGCAGAGCAACAGCACCTCAGGCAAGGCCTGTGACTCATTTGGAATTTCACAGACTATTCATTTTCAGTCTGCTGGCAAGAAACAAAATATATCCACAACAGGAAAGTTACTGTAGACAGCTCAAAAAATAAAGATGATGTGTGTCACCATAGGCCACTGATAGATCCTTCACAGCAAGACAAATCAGCTCATTTTTCCTCCCAGCAAATGTCAGATGCTTTAGGAATGGTTTGTTCTGTTGATGCTTTCTGTTAAATGAGTCCTATTATAATTATGAAGCCTGTGATCTAGAGTTAATCCCTGGCTCCCATCTCCCCAGCCTTTCAAACTAGTTGATCTCAATCTTGGCACCAACTATTGTGTTCAGGCTCCTCAAAATTCATCTCGGGGTAGACAAAGCTCCATCTCTGTTCCTGGGGTCGGAAATGAATGCATATTGATGCCAACAATAGCTCTATTTCCAGCCATTCACAGCTCCAAGAGCAAAACACAGGAGTTTCAGCAGAAATCAAACCAAGCAGATGTCTCCAGTGAGCACAGCTATTGGATCCACAGAAGATTTCTTTCAGTCATCTCCCTAGTAATTAATTTTTCTGTTATCAGAAAAGCCATTTCAGAGACAGGGAAGGAAAGAAAACCCCCAAACAACAACAAAACAAACCCCAAAACAGCACTGCTTTTCTCAGCAGCCTCCAGAGTGAGCCCAGGACCTCAGCCCATCTCATCCCAAGGCAGTTCCAGGTGAAGAAGCCCCTGGAGACAGCTCTCCTTGGAGCTCACCAGCCAGCAGCCCCCAGAGTGAGCCCAGGACCTCAGCCCATCTCACCCCAAGGCAGTTCCAGGTGGACAAGCCCCTGGAGACAGCTCTCCCTAGAGCTCACCAGCCAGCAGCTCCCAGAGTGAGCCCAGGACCTCAGCCCATCTCACCCCAAGGCAGTTCCAAGTGGAGAAGCCCCTGGAGACAGCTCTCCCTGGAGCTCACCGGCCAGCAGCCCCCATCGCACTTCTGCACAGACAGAGATAACAGTGCTGCTGTTTTCCCCCCAGAAAAGCCAGCTCAGAAAAGCATTTACCTGCAGCCACAAAAGCAAGTGGGTAAATAAGAAGGAAGCACAGGCGGTGGTGTTTAGGAGAACACACAATTAAAGGCTGAAAACCTCATCCATTTGGATGGGAAAGTGGCATTGAAATTGCTGAGCCGTTAATGAGTGGGAATGAAAGGAGACTTTATCTCCTCACTCAAACCAAGATAGACCTTTTATCAGTGTTAATTGTTCCATTCAAGGGAGGCTGCAGATGTGTGCCTGCCAGAGAAGGTTTTGTTATTCCAATGACGGAAAGAAACTTTTCTCACTCTGCTGCTATCGGCCCCGGGGGTGGAACTGCGGAGGAGGAGGAGGCAAGGGGAGGAAGATCACTGCTGGCTGTCGGTGAGAGCTGGGCAACCACCGTGCACAGCCCAGGCCAGGCTGGGATCCCTGAGTGGGTTGGGTGGGAAGGGACCTTTAAAGGTTACCTGCACTGTCCTTGTTTAAGAGAGAGCAGGACTAATTCTGCTCAGGGAGTTGATTCTCAGCTCAGTCTCCACTCAGGGATGCACTTTCTGCAGTTCTCAGGTTCTCCCAGGCAGTGGCTGCTGCTAGCAGTGACAGCTCTTGATGAGCAGAGTTAGTGCCAAGGGTTGGGCTGCAGACCAAGGGCACTGCTAATCCTTGTGCCCCTCACTGGGGTGCAGTAAGAGGTGGCACCTGCAGGGAGGAGGGGACAGGAGAGGTGACCCTGAACTGACCAACAAAGGATTCCATCCCATGGATGTCCTGTTCAGCAGAAAGCTGAGGGATCACAAAGCTCAAGCCTCTTCTTCAATGGCCAGTGTCTGAGGAGGACTCTGCCCATTCTGCCTTTGATCCCAATATGCATATTCCTGAATCAGTTCCAAAATCCAGCTCCTGAATCTCGTTCCTGCTTGCTGCTGAGTCCAGTCTGGGACTTCACAAACACCTGACACAGTACTAGTGGTGGCAGTGATGTAATTGCTATCAGGGTGTTCAGTTTGTTACTGGTTTGTATAGATCTGTATTTATTTAATTCTATTATTTTCATAAATCTGTTTTAGTTTTCTTCTCCAGCCCATCAGTCTCTCTCCCTTATTCCCTTTCTCTTTCCTTTGGTAAGGCAGAGAGGTTCATAAACAGAGTCTGTCACTTGTCTTAGTGGCCAGCCCAGCCCTGACCCTTCACATAGTCCAACCCCCTGCAGTCATCAGGGACATCTGCAACTAGAGCAGGTTGCTCACAGCCCCAGGCAACCTGACCTGGGATGGTTCCAGGGATGGGACATGTCCCACCTCTCTGGGCAGCCTGGGACAGGCTCTCACCACCCTCAGTGGAAAAAATGTCTTCCTTCTATCCAGTCTAAATCTCCTCTTTTAGTCTCAAACCATCATCCCTTAGCCTGTCCCAACAGGCCCTGATAAAAAATCTCTCCCCTTCTTTCTTCTAAACCACTTGAAGCACTGCAAGGCTGCAGAAAGGTCTCCCTGGAGCCTTCTCTTCTCCAGGCTGAACAACCCCAACTCTCTCAGCCTGGCCTCACAGCATAAGTTCCAGCCCTCAGATCATTTCTGTGGCCTCCTCTGGCCCTGCTCCCCCAGGTCCATGTCTCTCCTGTGCTGATGACTCCAGAGCTGGACACAGCTCTATATAGATAGAGCCTGATCTGGAGATGCTCAGCCTTAACAGGACAGTATCAATCCTCCTGTGTCCTAACTTCCCTTGGCTGAGCCTTTCAGGACTTTTACTAGGGGAAAATCACCTCTATCCACAGGGCCAGCACTAAACCTAAACCTTTCTTCTCCTCACAGAAATGCTTCAGTAAGATTTACAGGATGCCTTCTGCTGACTGACTGTCACCCCCTCTACATTACTTTTTAAGCTCATCTCTTATTTTTAGCAAGAGAGACAGACAATCTGCCAGCTGGGTGGAGAGACATCAATAGATATACTGGAGAAGAAGGAATTCATAGAAGCATCTTGCTGTCTATCTCTCTATAAGAACCAGTGTTTGAAACATTCCTCTTTCAGCAGCTATAACAACAAGACAAGTGATTACAAAATCACTTTTAGGGGTTAGGGGTTGGAAGGGACCTCTGGAGATCATCCAGTCCAACCCCCCTGGCAGAGCAGGGGTGCCCACAACAGGTAGCTCAGGATGGTGTCCAGGTGGGTTTGCAATGTCTCCAGAGAAGGAGACTCCAGCACCTCTCTGGGCAGCCTGGGCCAGGGCTCTGCCATCCTCAAAGTCAAGAAGTTGCTCCTTAGGTTTAAGTGGAACTTCCTCTGCTCCAATCTGTGCCTGTTCCCTCTTGTCCTGTCCCTGGGCACCACTGACCAAAGCCTGGCTCCATCCTCCTGCCCCCCACCCATGAAGTATTGATAAGCATTGATTAGATCCTCCCTCAGCCTTCTCCTCTCCAAGCTACCCAGCCCCAGCCCTCAGCCTTTCCCCAGAAGACAGACTGTCTGTCCCAAGTGAGCTGAGAGTCCTGTCTGACCACACACATGGCTGGAGTGGAGCTTGAAGGAAAACCTCAACTCCTGGGAGAACTTCAGCAACCCTGTAACCAGATGACAGGCAGCTCACAATGCCAACCAAGGCTGAGCTCTGCTAGATGCCACCCTAGATGTTGGCAGTGGAGAGCTCTATTTTCATCCCTGGAGAGAAGTGGCCTGATGTTTCTCATTTCTGGAAGATGATGGGCAGCCTGGATTCAGAATTTGGCCAATCTGTTTCTAGCACTTGATGATGCTTGCTTGGATAATTGTGGCCCAAAATGGCAAAAAGGATTTTGCTCACAGAATTCAAAGAGACAAAACAAACAGCAAAACAAGAAATCATCTCATGAAAGGGATCAATCAGTAATAATTACAGCCTGAAAGATGAAAACTTTGGGAAGCCATGGAGGTGTGAAAGGGGGAAATTGGAAGGAGTTTTCTGAGCTTAACATCTGCTCAGATAAACATTTCCTAATAAACACCAGATAATTTTGTCTCTTTACAGGGGATGAGAATTATCTCCCTATGGTGTTTGGTGTGGTTCCCTCAGTGCCCAACGTGCTCCATGCCAAGGGCCATTCCTACAGCTACAGAGCTGCCTCTTGTTCTGTTTGGAGGGCTTTAAATGTGGTTTTAGTATGGTTTTAGCCCTTATCTTAAGCTTCTGCTGTTGGTATGGAGGAAGGAGTTCCAGAGCTGTGTAAATCTGTGTAAATAAGTCTGGCCCTACTGAACAGAAAGGATTTGCACTGGCTTTTTCCAGCAGCAGAACTTCTGTCCAGGACAGGATTGTGAAGGACATGACAGAGACCTGGTAGCTCTGACCTGTGCTGCCATCAGATATGTTCACAAGATGAGCAGGAGAAAAGGGTCTGTGAGAACTTCATGAGCTTCAACAAGGCCAAGGGCAAGTTCCTGCACTTGGGTTGGGGCAACCCCCATACCACTACAGCCTGGGGATGAAGGGGTGGAGAGCAGCCCTGAGGAGAAGGACTTGGGGGTACTGGTGGGTGCAAAGCTGGCCATGAGCTGGCAATGTGTGCTCCCAGCCCAGGAGCCAACCCTGCCCTGGGCTGCATCCCCAGCAGCATGGCCAGCAGGGCAGGGAGGGGATTGTGCCTCTGCTCTGCTCTGGGGAGACCTCCCCTGCAGTGCTGGGGCAGCTCTGGAGTCCTCAGCACAGCACAGACATGGAGCTGGGGGAGCAGGGCCAGAGGAGGCCACAGAAATGCTGTGAGGGCTGGAAGCTCTCTGCTGTGAGGCCAGGCTGAGAGAGTTGGGGTTGTTCAGCCTGGAGAGGAAAAGGCTTCAGGGAGACCTTGCTGCAGCCTTGCAGGGCTTCAGGGGCCTCCAAGAACGATGGGGAGAGACTTTTTAGCAGGAGCTGTTGGGACAGGCCAAGGGCTGATGGTTTGAAACTGAAAGAGGAGATTTAGACTAGAGAGAAGGAATAAATATTTCCACTAAGGGTGGTGAGAGCCTGTCCCAGGCTGCCCAGAGAGGTGGGAGATGTCCCATCCCTGGAACCATTTCAGCTCAGGTTATCTGGGGCTGTGAACAACCTGCTCTAGTTGCAGATGTCCCTGCTGACTGGAGGGGGGTTGGACTAGATGACCTTGAAAGGTCCCTTCCCACTCAACCCATTTCATGGTTCTATAATTCTCTGATTCTTGACTTTGGAAGCTCATCCCACAGAAACACTTCTGTTTAGGCATGCACTTAAAATGAGGAGTGTCCCTTTGAAACAGGACCATCATGGCTGTGACTTCTGAGACTGCTGCACTAAAGCCCATTTGAGCTTGCTGAAGTTTCCCATGCAGATGGAAGATGTCTCTGCTCTTTCTCCATTTGCAGTGGGGAAATACCAAGAGGTGAATTCTTTTTCCAATTACTTTTTTTCATTGCCATTTTCATTTCTTAAATATAAACATCATCTGGTTCCCATTACTCACTCAGCCACCCAGGAAATGGGAATAAGTTTTGTTGCTATTATTTTTCTCCAAGGGATTAACAAAGATAATATTTATATAGGTATTAAGAAATTGGTGCCTGCCTTCAGGCAGTGGCAAAGAGAGGAAGAAACAGCAGCAGCAGCAAAACAGGTTGCAGGTGGCTGGAAGTTATTGCATTCCAGAAGCATGGCAGAAGCAAGGGCACACAAAGGACATCCCTCTGGATCCTGGCACTGGGTGATTTGAAGCTGAATCATCTTGGGCTGCTCACCAGAAAGGGAACAATTTTCCCAAGGAGATTCCAACTGTTATCTATGTGATCAGCTCTCATGGGCTGAAGGTTTGGGGCCAACTCTAGCAGCTGTGTTTCAGCAGAGAGAAGCAGGAGGAAATGGCTTGCTGAAGAAAACATTAGACTTGTTACATCCTAATTCTCTGTCAGTCCTTTCTGCATGTGTTTATGATGATGAAAATCAGAGTTGTGCTACAGTTTGGGGATCCCAGCTCCAATCAAAGGCTCTGGGGGAGGTTCTGACCTTCAGCCTGCAGCACACACTCACTCTTTAAGCTGCAACTGTGGCACTTAGCTGAACCTTCTAAATTAAGAAGCAGGTCATTTCAGTTGGCCTCTGTAGTCAATAATAAGATATCACAGAAGCACAGAATCTCCTGGGTTGGAAGGGATCCACAAGGATCATTGAGTCTAACTCCTGTCTATGCACAGGACAATCCCAAAGTCACCCCATGTGTCTGAGAGCATTGGCCAGTTCCCTCAGCTGCTCCTCACAACACTTGTGCTCTAGACCCTTCCCCACCTTCCTTGCCCTTCTCTGGACACACTCCAGCACCTCCATGTCCTCCTTGGAGTGCATGGTGCTGTGTTCTTCCAGTTCCTCCACAAGCAGCAGCCTCATTAATCCACACTAGGTCTGTGTGGGATGGAGAGCAGTGAAGGAAAGAAACCTTGTGGCCCTGGAGATGGGAGGGCAGAAGGCAAGTTATGATTGATGCCTGTAACACCAACCACACAAATCACAGAGCTCAGTGGAACTCCTATGAGCTCAGGGAGAAATAAGCAGTGAAACATCATGCTCATGTCACATGTGATGGCTCTTGGAATAAGAGAAACACTGTGCAATCAGTTTAGACAGCAGGACACAGAAGAGAGGCCACACACTGAGATTATAAATACTATGGACCCTAAATTATCTCTTCCCAGGTCTGGGTGTCTGGCATGACAGCACCAATCTGAAATGGACTGCAACATCTACTCCAAGAGACTCCTTGGAGAACACAGCCAAAGGCAAAGCATCTCTCTCCCATTTAATTGCTTTGAAAGGCTTTCCATTCTTCCTGCACAAAGATTTTGCCTGAGCCAACCAACTTTTAGGTCAACAGGACTTAAAGTTTGTGACTGACTTTAATGAGATTTCCTTCATGCTCTGCAGAGTAGAGCCTGTGCTGAGTAAAGCTTGAATGCTCCTCATTCCCATTTACTCTTGCTTCTTCCAATGTGGGTCTAGCCCCTCGAGAGCCCTTGCTGACCCTGTGCTGAGTGTTTCCCTTGGCCAGGGAAATTTTGGGTAGAAAAGGCTACAACTGCCTGGACACCCATGTGCCTCCCAGATGAGGTCCTGCAGGAGGAGGAATGCTCTATTTGTAACTCCTAGTAGACCTAACCCCAATGTTTTACTGTGCTTGGCAGCAGCATCCCAAAGCACTGAAACAGAATGCTGTCCACTCTCTCCTGCCAGGTACAAAGAAAAACAGCTCCTAGGAGGTGGATATAGGATCATCTCTTCCTCTTCCCTCACTCCAAGGAGGACATGGAGGTGCTGGAGTGTGTCCAGAGAAGGGCAAGGAAGCTGCTGAAGGGTCTAGAGCACAAGTGTTGTGAGGAGCAGCTGAGGGAACTGGGCTTGGTTAGCCTGGAGAAGAGGAGGCTCAGGGGAGACCTCAGTCTGCAGCTCCCTGAAAGGAGGTTGGAGCCAGGTGGGGCTTGGGCTCTTCTCCCAAGGAACCAGAGGCAGGACAAAAGGAAATGGTTTTAAGTTGCACCAGGGGAGGTTTAAGTTGGATATCAGGAACATTTTCTTCCCTGAAAGAGTTGTAAGACATAGGCCCAGGCTGCCCAGGGCAGGGGTGGAGTCCCCATCCCTGCAGGGGTTTCAAAGCCATGGAGATTTGGTGCTGAGGGCCATGGGTTAGTGGTGACCTGGCAGTGCTGGTTAGCAGTTGGACTCCATGATCACAAAGGTCTCTTCCAGCCTTTTCATTGCTCCTCTGATTCTCACCCTGCAGTTGTGTGTGCAAGGGAGAGGAGGCACTGAGATCACCTGGGGTGGAGGGAGGCAGAGTCAGGGAGAGAGGTCACTGCCTAAGGCAGGTGTGGAGAGATGCTGGTCAGCAAATCCCCTGGTGAGTGGTGAAGAAGGTGGAGCTGTGCTCTCCCTGCTGTCTCCTTGGCCCATGCCAGCCTTGTTTTGCTGTGTAGGAGGGGAGATGACCCAGCTCCCAGTGATGGTGCTGTAGGGTAACTGTGCAGAAGCCCTTGCAGACAGCGGTCAGGGTGTGCCTGGAAGAAGGATGGAGTAAAGGTTGTCTTAGGGCCTCAGGGGTGGCTGCTATATCTGTTAATCAGCTTTATAAAAACCTTTGGGGGTCAAAAGAGTAATAAAATAATGGAGCAGCCCAGGCTGCCTCCTTGCACTTTCCACCTCTCAAGGCGTTTCATCCTTCCTTCCCACAAAATCATCTGCCTCTGGCCTGACCTTGGGAGGTGACAGCTCTGTTCAGCCTGGCAAAATGAAGATGATTTGTCCCCCTTCATGTCACTGCATTTGCTTTCACCCTGCTCCTCCAATCTGTTTGCTCCCAGCTCAGGGCTCCCTAATTGTATTCCAATGGAGACAAACCTCATGATTAAAACTCAGGCCTGAGCCTATCCAGGCTCTGGCTGCACAGGCATCAGGGACCCTGAAATTGCAAACTCAATCTTCCTGATGGATTTAATTTGGGGATCTCTTTTGTCACCCTTGTGTTGGGTGCAACTGCAACCCCCATCCTTCCTGCCCCTCCTTCTCTCCCTCCCCCTGGCAATTTCCTCATTGCTTAAAAATATTCAGCGAGGCTACATCAAAGTGAATATTGAGACTTCTATTATTGTTGCCAGGGGTGACACGAGATGAGAATCATATGAAACAATAAGGGAGCTGGAGTATAATCCATTTGACATTTGGAACATGTTCCCAGTGCTCTGTGCTCCTCCAAACATTCACACAACAGAACTGTCCTCATTTCATCACTATATTTGTGTGCGTGAGGAGATTTTTCTCTCTCTTTATTTCTCTCTGGTCATTCTCTGCAAGGCCAACACAAAGCAAAACCTCATTTCTGGGGCTCCTGCCCTGCCCAAGTAGCATTTCTGCCTGTTTATACTCAGGACAAGGAGAACAGTAAATTGCAATCAGTATAAGGCTGGTCCTGACATGGGACTGGTGCTGGCAGATCTCATGCAGAGCCATCAAACTCAAACCCTTCCACTGCTGGGCCTGAACATCCTGGCCAAGGAAAGTTTGGACCACCCTGGGAAGTAAAGACAAAGAAACCTATGTGAAGCAGTTTTAGTTCAGAACTCCACTGGGATGGCAGAAGGTGATGGGGACAAGTTTCATGACAGCTCAGTTCCTGCTCTCCTTCCTCTGGCAAACTGCCTTCAAGGATCTCACATTGGCTCCCTGTGTGTGATGAGAGCATGGACCTGCAAAGAGACCTCCTGCTAATATGGCACAACTTGGTTGGCACTGAGACCACCTACTGCATGGCCTGGTTGGCACCAAGCCCACCTTGCATGGCTCAGTTGTCCAGCTTGAGCACATCATGGAGTGAAAATAGTGCTGTGCCTCATCCCTCTCTGGAGCACAGGCAGATTTTGCTTCTTCCCCCAAAGGCTGTGCTAGACAAACACAGGAAAGCAATGGCTGCAAAGTAAAATCCCAATTCCTCTGAATTTCCAAAGACTTCAGAAAGAATTTCCAACTTCATTGCCAGAGCATACCTAGGAAGAATTATTTCAGACTGTGATTCTCCTTGCATCCTCACTATCCCAGGAGTTTGCACAGGAGCCAGAGCAGGTCACTAGCCTTCTTCCCACTGGCTGATGGTGATGTGGGCACCTAGCCTTCCTCTTTCCCAATGTCCACCTGAACTGTCACTTGTTCTCCAATGTTACATACAAACCCTGACATGTTTAGGACTAGGAGCCTGGCCTCCTTTACAAACATCCCCACTGAGTTCAACTGGTCCTGATCTACAGCTGGTGAGTCAGCTCAAATCCTCACGTAGCCACACATATAGACACAAGCAGCAAACACAGCAGCTTCTCCCCCACAAACTCAATATCCCTATTCCATGTCATTATCTCAGTTACAGATTCAGCAGGATCATCTCCTTTGCCTGCTGGATTCTCCATGCCCTGCATCTCCCTGATCTCTGCCATATGCTCAGCCCCTGCCCAACACGTGGCTCACAGCTCAGATCTTAGCCCTTACCAACACTGAGCAATTTAGCTGGGAAATGCCCCCCCCCCCCAGAGCAGTGGACTGCTTTTCACAGAATCATAGACTGTTAGGGGTTGGAAGGGACCTCTGGAAATCATCTAGTAGTCCAACCTTCCTGACAGAGCAGGTTTCCCTACAGCAGGTTGCAGAGCATGGTGTCCAGCTGGGTTTAGAATGGCTCCAGAGATGGAGACTCCACCAGCCCCCTAGGTATCCTGTACCAGTGGTCAATCACTCTCAAAGTAAAGAAGTTCCTCCTTATGTTCAGATGGAACTTCCTCTGCTCCAGTTTGTGCCTGTTCCCTCTTGTCCTGTCCCTGGGCACCACTGAACAAAGCCTCCTGACCCCTACCCATGAAGTATTGATAAGCATTGATAAGCTCCCCTCTCAGTCTTCTCCTCTCCAGGCTACCCAGCCCCTCTCTCACAGCCTTTCCCCACAAGAGAGATGTTCCAGTCCCCAGATCATGTCTGTAGCCCTTTCCTGTGCCCTCTCCAGCAGTTCCCTGTCCTTCTTGAACAGGGGAGCCCAGAACTGGAGCCAGGACTCCAGATGTGGCCTCACTAGGGCAGAGTAGGGGAGGAGGAGAACCTCCCTTGACCTGCTGGCCACACTCTTCTTGATGCACCCCAGGATGCCAGTGGCCTTCTTGGCTATAGGGGCACATTGCTGGCTCATGGTCATCCTGCTGTCCACCAGGGCTGCCAGGTCCCTAACCTGTACTGGTATTTTCACCTGGCAAACATGGAATATTGCATCTTAAAAGAGATGCAACAATCAATATGCAGCATGGGCTGGGTTTGGAGGAGGTTTTCAAGCACTTGGAGGCTTTTGGTGCTTGCCAAGTTTGAGAGAGAAGAAAAATGTGGTGAAAGTCAGAGTGGTCAGAGCAGGTGAGTTCACATTCCAAGATCACAACAGCAAAGTCTTCAGCACAACTGCATTAAAAAATATGTTTATCCCAGATAATATCTATGCTTGATGCTATTTTCACTTCAGAAATCATTACCTTGCCCTCTGAGCTGCATGTTGTGAATGATTTCTGGTGAGAACAGTGCATCTAGCCTGGAGATTCAGCCTGGGTTCCTTTCAAGTTTCCTGAAGGTTCATGAACTTGTTGGAGTGTCTGGGCTGATTTATGAGGCTGACGTGAGCACAGGTGAGACCCATTGGCCTCTGCTTGAGATTCTGGGCTTGTTGCTGCTCAAATCTCAAAGCACAGCTTACTGAACATGAACCTTCCTAAACTGCCAATGAATCAAAGGCTTGTAAAAACTTCTTGCAAAATGAAGCAGCAAGAGATTCCACACTGACTGTCCCTGCACTGATGATTCCATCCTGGAAGATAACAGTGGAAATGGTTTTGCTGCAGGTTCTCACTGTTGAAGGACTGAAAACCAAAGGCTTGGTTATTCAGGTTGTGTTTTACCTTGCTGCAAATTATAGTTCTGCATTGTGGTTTTATCAGCAGGGCTTGGGGAGCTGCCATCCAGAGGGACATGGCCAGGCTGGAGAGCTGGACTTGTGCAAACCTCAGGAGGTTCAATAAGGCCAAGGGCAAGTTCTTGCACCTGGGTTGGGGCAACCCCCATACCACTACAGCCTGGGGATGAAGGGGTGGAGAGCAGCCCTGAGGAGAAGGACTTGGGGGTACTGGTGGGGGAAAAGCTGGCCATGAGCTGGCAATGTGTGCTCCCAGCCCAGAAGCCAACCCTGTCCTGGGCTGCAGCCCCAGCAGCATGGCCAGCAGGGCAGGGAGGGGATTGTGCCTCTGCTCTGCTCTGGGGAGACCTCCCCTGCAGTGCTGGGGCCAGATCTGGAGTCCTCAGCACAGCACAGACATGGACCTGGGGCAGCAGGGCCAGAGGAGGCCACAACAATGATCTGAATGAATTCTGAGATCTGTGGTCCCTGCTTTCCTCCCCCTTGAACACTGGCAGCTGTGATCCCTATGACCAGGTCTGGGCAGCATCCACACAGGCACTAACTTCTGGGTTCCTTCTAAGCAAGAAAGGGAAGATCTATCTGACTTGATGGATGATTGAGTTCCTACACAGGCTAACATGAAAATGGAAGCTGCTCAGATGGCAAAAGCATGTTCATGTAAAGAACATGATGGCAAAATAAAAAGCTCTTTGGAACAAAATGATTAACACTTTCAGGTTTGTAAACCACATAGGATAACTTGAAAATGTGGGGTTTTTTTCTCCCATTATGGAGATTTGTTGATGTGCTCCTTTCCCACAAACAGCCCCAAAATGACCAATCAGTCCTTCTTCATGCCAGAGGTCAGAACTGTCCTCTTCTGCCCAGAACCACTGACTCCAGTGGCTTCCCACTATTGTTTTCCTTACAGCTTGACCCTTTTGATGATGAGTGATGCTGACAGGTATTAAGTTCTGCTAACAAGTATTAAGCTCTTATATTAAGAATGGGGCCAGCAATGCACCATAGGTAGAAAATATTTGGTGGGATCCATTAGACTTCTCTCTCCACAAAGGATGCTGAGAAGGAGTAACTCCACCTTCAATTCTCCAACAATTTTCCACCTAAACATGGAGAAAAACTTGTTTGTTGTGAGGGTGCAGTGCCCTGGTCCAGGCTGCCCAGAGAGGTTGTAGAGTCTCCTTGTGTGGAGAGATTGCCAAGGCAGCTGGAGGTGACCCTGGGCAAGTTGCTGTGGGTGTCCCTGCTGGAGCAGGGGGGTTGGGCTGGATGATCCCCAGAGGTCCCTTCCAACCCCCACCATGCTGGGACTCACTATCCCACCTCTCAGCCCCTGGGCAGCTGCCTGGATGCTGCCCTTAGCCCAGCTGAGCCAACAGCCAGAGCCTAGCAAGGGGAAAGATTTTCCCCCTGCAAAGTGCATGCTGAGCTTTTTCACTTGGCACTTATGGAAACAACTCCAGAAGGTGCAGGGCAAAGGCTGGAGCTGTTCCCAACCCTGCCAGCCCTTACTCAAGATCCTGGTTTTGAAACCTTTGTACTGTCCTTTTTGACTAAGTAGGAAGATAATTAAATCTTACAGTGTGGTTACACCTCAGTAAATATTGTCTATAAAAATCAATTGGCATTTACTGTACTTAATGTATAATAACCATTCTTATAAATCTAAATTATCCTTATAAATCTAAATTAAATACCTAGGTTTAAATGTATTTAGGACATTTAATTAATAAAGTGTTCCCAAATAACCATTACTAATCTGTTTACTTCAAGCCTGATTTCCATTTCCAAAGGATTTATTTCTCAGCAGTGTGTGTGTGTGTGTGAGGGTAAAAGTGAAAGGATGTGGAAGGGTTCTCAAAAGCTGCTGCAGGTACCAGCAATATTCAGAGCCTGGCCAGCAAATTCCCTCCTCCTTTGCTCCATGGAGCAGTGCTGTTTTCCAAGGAAAAAGCATTTTTTGAGGCAGTTGTAATTAAAAGTGTGCTAAAAGTTCTGCAGCCTGAAACATCCTCTTTTGGCATTTTCCTCATTAAGATTAGGTTTTTGGTTTAGGCTGATTTTCCAATTAAAACTTTCACTTAACTTCCACAGAGAGAAAACAATTAAGGATGAAAAGGTTAAAATCAAAAGGAACTGATCCAAATAAAACCTTTGGGTTACACATCAACACTATTATGGATTACCTGGTTGTGAAAAACACAGATTTTTCCTCTTTTCCCTTGGACCTGGCCCCTCATCAGGGTCTAAAGGGCAAAGAAACTCAGCCCAGGTCCAGCAAGGAGCCTGTGACAGGCAGGGACTTGAGGTCACCTCCTCCAGGAACAGCTGGGCTCAGCTTTTCTGTGTGGACAAAGCCCAAGATGCTGGCAAACCCCAAAGGATGTCATCAGCTAGTGCTGAGTTCATTCACTCCTGCTTGCTCCCACGTCCCATTCCCTTATCAAAACACTCTGAGGGTTCATTTTGAAGTGGGATTTGATTCCTCAATGTCTTTCCTGACAGTGGAACAGCAAAGCCTTCCCAATCTCCCTCAAATGAAGGAAATCTCCTGTTCCAGCCAGAATGATTGCTTATTTAGTTTCTTTTCACTAGAAAGCTGGAGAAAACACAACTCACAGCAAGTCAACCCCCAAAGACTAGGCAGCAGCCCCCAAGCTCAAGAGCTTAGGCAGCTCTGCTCCAGAGCACCCAGAGCACTGCTCCTTCCTCCCACCTTCATTAACACCCATGGGCTTGGCTCACACAGAGCCAAAGGGTCACATTCAGGGAGTGTAGCATGGTGCAGCTCTGCTGAACCAACCACTAGACCTAATATTGTGATTAATTCAGCTAAAAAACATATAATTATCAGCAATAAAAAATAACTTCTGCTGCTGGAAACTGGCTGAGGCTGTTTCCCTCTAGCAACACCTGCCAGCATCTAGCAGAGCCTAGCAGCTCTCCTGGCCCAGGAGAGTCAGTTGACTTAGCTCCAAAACTTAAATTTGGACTTAAATCATTAGCCTTAAGCTTATTTAATGCCCTGTGAGATAGAAATGATCACAGGCCAACCTCTGAGGGGAGGTGTTGCTACCAGGGGGACCTGTGGGTCCCTTTCTTGGTGGGTTCAACAGGTAAGTCCAAGCACATTAAATTCATTCCTTTGCAAAGGGTGTAGGGAAAGGTTTATGTCCTAACTAAGCCTGAGATGAAGGTTGTAATTAGAAATTCAATTGCAATTGTTCTAGTGCATAGAGTTCAGCCTGGAGAAGAGAAGGCTCCAGGGAGACCTCACTTGCAGCCTTGCAGTACACAAAGGGGCCTGGAAGCAAGATGGGGAGAGACTTCTTAGCAGGGCCTGTTGTGACAGGAGAAGGGCTGATGGTTTGGAACTAAAAGAGGAGATTTAGACTGGATACAAGTGAGAAATATTCCATGTTGAGGGTGGTGAGAGCCTGTCCCAGGTTGCCCAGAGAGGTGGGAGATGTCCCAGCCCTGGGACCATCCCAGCTCAGGTTGTTTGGGGCTGTGAGCAACCTGCTCCAGTTGCAGATGTCCCTGCTGACTGCAGGGGGGTTGGATTAGATGACCTTGAAAGGTCCCTTCCCACCCAACCCATTCTGTGATTGCATAATTCTATGATTTGAATTATTTAATGACTCCCACAGGTTGGTTTCCATCCCCAATACAGAGGTGACTCCTGGTGTCTTGCTGTGCAGACAGCAACTGCTCCTTTGGGCAGAGACACCCCAAGAGCCACAGGCAGTAGCCACTCCCCCAGTAGCATCTCAGCCCCCAGCCTAGCTCTCTGCAACATCCACTGGGGTGAATTTCAGCTTCCCCTTCCACACCTAGTCTCAGACTGATCCAGTACAACAGCCTACAGCTACCTTTAGCAAGCCAGTATCAGCAGAGATGTCAGCAGAAGATTACATCATGTCCAGCTCCCAAAGGACATATTTTGGCAGTGTTCAATTGACTATGGAAGAATAATATAAAGCAAGACACCTTCTAGGAAGATGAGGTATTTTATAGGCTGTCTGTCTTCTCCCACTTGATCCAGACTGAGTTTGGCAGATGGAAGCAAGCCCATTCCTAAAGAGGCTGAAAAAAGCAGCTTGAAAGGGAGCTTGGCATCTCTGCCTCAGCAACTGCTCCTCTCTTGGAGTGACATTGGCCTTCATCTGTCTAACTACTTTGACAGTCTCTCTGTGGGGTTTGTTTTCTTTTCTGATTGGGATAATTTATTTGTTTTCATACTAAGTTTTATTGCTTATTGATTTTCCAAGTCATTCTGAACCTCTGTCAGGTTTTATCTGCTGGAGGTGATGGAAATGGTTCTGTGGGAGATGCTCTGTGTAAAATCTCACTGCCTGCCAGGCTACAATCTCCACACACTGGTAATTACAGAGATGGCAACCCCCTCAGATGACAAATTCAGACCTATTGGCCCTCTGTGGCAACCCCCCCTGTAAAGAATTCATCTCCTCCAGACACCAGATTGAAGGAATGAGCAAATGACAGGCTGAGGACAAGGAGTGAGCAGCATCCAAGCTGTCACTTCCAGAAAGTCCAGCGCTTTACATTCCCCCAGCAGTCCTCTCCTGCAGCCTGAGCAAACATGACCAACAGCTCATGCCATGATCCTGCTCACTTTGCTCCAAAATGCTTTTTTAATGCTTCCCTACTATTCCAACCCAATCTGAATCACAAAAAGGAAACAAATAACAAATCTAGCTGCAGTGAGAAGAATGAGGAGGTCATTATGGGCTGTTTACCAGAGCTTGATATCTTTTTGTGCTTTCCTAGCATGAAGTGTCTTGACTGCCAAGTGAGAAATTGTTGTGAATAACTATTTCCAGTAGCCCTGCACCTCTGTGCAAGGCAGGCCACCTGCTTCCTGCTGGGGATGCTGGAGTCCACCTGCTACAGCCTGTCCTCTCTGGCAGGTGAGATGTGTCTCTCACCTGACCATCACAAACCCATCTTTATGGCCTGGAGGGTCTGCTTCTGGCCACAGACTGAAGGGTGCAGGTGTCACCAGCCAGAAGGTCTGGCCTCCTTCTGCAGTCTGCATGCTGGCAGCCAAGTGAAGGGAGACACCATGGTTTCTCCTTCTGCTTCTAGTTCTGGTTACTCACTCAGGTTTAAGGTCCACACCCTTCTCCAGCTGCTGAGGGTCAGCACCACCTCTTTGAAGATGCTGCTGCTGCTCTCATTATCTGCTCCTTGACCTGCTGCAGGAGCTCAGAGCTCAACTCCTAGTCCAGGTGAACCAAAATCACAAAGATCTCCTGGCCAGGGTTACTCTGGCTTATGTTGGCTTAATGGGGTGAGTGAGTGATCACACAAGCAGCTGGGCCACCAGACTGAAGAGACCCTTCCCTCCTGTTCAAGGTGTTGATGGGGATAACATCCCTGGAGCTAGGAATGGGGCAGAGATTGGGGACAGCACAAGAGGGTGCATGGGAACAACTTTAGTCTGGTCAGTGTTGATCCTCTCAAAGGTGCTAACAGGATACAGAGATTGCAATGAAACCCAGACTGGTAGGGGTTGGAAAGGACCTCTGGAGATCAGCTTTGGAGAGTGTCCAGAGGAGAGAAACACAACTGGTGAAGGGTTTAGAGCACAAGTGTTGTGAGGAGAAGCTGAGGGAACTGGGCTTGGTTAGGCTGGAGAAGAGGAGGCTCAGGGGAGACCTTCTCACCCTCTGCAACTCCCTGAAAGGAGGCTGGAGCCAGGTGGGGCTTGGTCTCTTCTCCCATGGAACCAGTGGCAGGACAAGAAGAAATGGCTTCAAGTTGCACCAGGGGAGGTTTAGGTTGGATATTAAGAAAAATTTCTTCATTTAATTGGTTGCCAAGGCCTGGCCCAGGCTGCCCAGGGCAGTGATGGAGTCACCATCCCTGGAGGGGTTTAACAGATGTGTAGATGTGATGCTTAAGGACTGTGGTTGGACTCAATGACCTTAAGGTCTTTTTCACCCTAAAGTATTCTATGATTCTATAACTCTGTAACCTTGGCCTTCTTGGCCACAGGGGATCATTGCTGGATTGTGGTAAACTTCTTGTCCACCAACACTCTCAGCTCCTTCTCCTGGGAGCTTTCCAGCAGGTCAATCATCCCTAACCTGTCCTGGTCCATGGAGTTATTCCTCCCCAGGTGCAGGACCCTATACTTGCCCTTGTTGAACTCCATGAGGTTCCAAATCTCATCCTGACAGATGGCAGCCACTCCTCCAGCTTGATACCATCAGCAAACTTGCTGAGTGCCCACTCTGTCCCTTCATCCAGGTCAGTGGTGAAGATGTTCAACTTGGTGGTTGCTCACTGCTCCATCTCCTCCTTCCCCTCCCCACAACACAGGGCAGAAACTCATTCTTCTCCTGACCCAGATGGAGGAGCAAGCCCTGCTCTGAGCTCCAAACCCTGCCTGGCAACTAAGCACCTTGCCCAAGCTGGGAAGTGCTGAAGCTGCACCATCATGAAGCACAGAGTCTGCATGGAGTGAGGGGAAAGAGGAAGGAGGAGAGGAGCAAAGGGAGGAGAAGAGCAAAGGGAGGAGGGGAAGTGTTTCTCAATTTAGAAAGAAATAATGCAGCTTAATTGCACCAGCAGCTGCCAGTGCTAGGCAGAGGGAGGTGAGGCCTAATTATTGCACTTGGCAGCTGTCTGCTCTGCTGAGTATGTTGATGGGAGAAGAGAAGATGCCTTCCAGCAGGCAGGTTGGGAGAGGAAAGGGTGAAAGATGTTGTCCTCACACCCATGGGGTGGCTGAGAATGGAGAGAGAAGGCACATGTTGCTCAGGAGCATCAGGTGGGACTTCAGTCTACCTCCAAATGGACTATGGGGGAGGAGAGCTCTAGCCTAGGTCCTCCTGAAGGGAGCTGGGGGGGAAAAGGCATGAAAAGAAGCATATCTGTGAATGGAGATCAGCCCAGACTCTGTAAGGAAGGTGAGACCTGCCAGCCACATCCCAGTTCAAGGTTTCCAGCCTCTCCTCCCAGCAGTTCATGCTTCTGAGGTGTCCAGGTTACCTTCTGAGGGCCCCTGGTGGGTTGTGACCTTGGGGACTTCTGCTTAGCACAAGGTCTGTTGCACACAGTTTAACACATGCACTTTTGCCTCCCTTCCAGCTTTCCTCCTCCTCCCCCACTCAGCAGAGGGCAGGGCAGATGCAATTGGGATAGTTTGGTTTTCTGGAAGGAGAACTGAGCTTGATTTTCATCAGCACTGGGATCCCCTTTCCCCATTGAGGTTATGGAAAAGCTCCTGAAAGCAAGGCCAGGATAATTGACATCTGCTTTAAAGCTCCTTCAGGCTGGCAGGGGGATGTAGAAGAGTTTCCAGATAACTGCAGAGAAACCCCTTTCCTAGCCTCATTTCTCAGCTCCCCAGCATGTAGTGATGCTGGAATTGCTGATGAGCTGACATCCCACACTTAAATGTTACAAGTCCTGATTATTTATTTCCTGGGCAGAGAATTACCACTATGTGGTATTTTTATTTTACAGATCCCAGCTTCTGAAACTACTTAAAAAGCTTTCCATCAAAGATGTACAGGGGTGCTGACAGAACACAGAGGAGATTTTGCTGGGGAAAGCCATCATTAATTATCAGGCTGTAAGTAGCACTGATAGTGCAAGCATTTGATTTTGATTTAATGTCTAAATAAGCTCCCTTACAATGGCAAAGTGCTGCTTCCTTAATTGAAAAGCACTAAGTTTTCTAGCTCTCCTCCTTGCTTTTCATTCTGGCCATGATCCAGGTGTAGAAACAGAAAGGAATATGAACAGAATGCAAAAAGTCAGGGTGAGAAAGCACCAGAGCTCACCAGGAGCCTGCTGAGCCTTCTGCCAACACCACTGCTAGGCTGCCCTTGCCCTTCAGCTCTCCTGCCATGCTGGCCTGGTACCTCTCCATCCCTCCATCCTTTCCATTCCCTCCATCCAGCCACCCACACAGAGCAGACAGTTCCATCCAGCTGCAGACTAATGTCTTTGCTAAATGACTTTAAAACTAATGCCATGTGACATGCCAGGATCAGGCTGCTCAGTGCTGCAGGAACACATCCATAATGACTGCTGATGAAAAACAAACCTCAGGAGGACCCAGTGCCACCCAGCACAAACAGGACTTTGCATGGGAAGGAATGCAAAGGCAGAGTGAAGCTGCAACCTTGTCAGCTCTTAGATGTTGGACTGGCTCCTTAGGAAGAGCTCAGAAGACCAGTGTGTCTGGGCAGAGGTTGTGCTGGCTGGGGGAAACAAGACTTGGACATCAAAAGCTTTGTCATTTCAAGATGAAACTACAGATATATATCTCAGCTATCACCTTTCTTGTCATGTGCAGCAAAGTTGCAACACCTCCACAGGCCCTGGAAAGCAATTTGCTTCCTAAAGGAGTGATCTTTTGACTTGCTAACTCACAAACCTTGACTTTTGACAGTGACTGTCCAATTTCTTCCTCCAAAGCCATCCTGATGGCAAGGGGGAGATGTTCAGGCCAAGAACTAGAAGCCAAAAGCCTCTGCAGTGACTGATAAAGAAGTAGGGAGAGTGGTGAGCACTTCCCCAAACCAACACCATCTGAGCAGGTTCCTGCACCTAAAGCAGAAAGGAAATGAGTAGAACTTCTCAAACACAGGTGAGATGTTGAGGTGGACCTGGAGTAGTCAAGGATGGAAGAACCTTCTTGACAGCTTACAGATTACACACCCCAAAGTCCTACAGAGTATGACTCTCAGAGGCAAAAGGAGGAGCTGGAGGGCAGAGCCTTGGGCTCCTTGCTGCTCACCTCCATGGGTTGTGTTTGCTCTGCCAACAAGCTGAGCACTGCAGCAGTGTTGAGAGGAGAGCAGCTGCTAGCAGTGCCCTGAAAAGCAGCTTTGGAAGCCTGAGCTGATGCCAGCTCCTGCAACCCTGCTTGCTCATCTCTCTGTCACTGGGTATTTATTGATTGGGGTGGGCAGCTGTAACCCTCTGCCAGAAGCACCCTTTTTGCCCCTAACATCCATCACAATCCCTCCTGCAAGAAGAGAGCTGGGTGGCAGAGGTGGGTCCAGAGCCAGATGGACTGAATGGGGAGTGGAGCAGAGCAAGCTAAGCAGCAGCACATACAAACCTAGGGAGGAGGCTCCCAAGTGCTGCTTTGACCCAGAGCACCCAAGGCATTGCTCTGCACAGGAGAAGCAAGAAGGAGTGGGAAAGCACAGAGAGAAAGAAGCTAGGAGACAAAGGGACAAATGCCAGCTGCAGCAGAAGCAGTGGCTGTGGCACATCTCCCTCAAGTTGGCTAAGTTATTTGCTGTAAACCCATTAAAGCAAGAGCTAATTAACAAGGAGGTGATGAGACCTTCCTGCTTTGACACTGTGACATGAGAGGCAGCATCAGAGCTGGATGCAGATGAGATGGCACTAAGTGTGATGCAAGAGGGCCCATTTTCAAGCTGCACCAGGGGAGGTTTAGGTTGGATATCAGGAACAATTTCTTCCCTGAAAGAGTTGTCAGGCATTGGCCCAGGCTGCCCAGGGCAGAGGTGGAGTCACCATCCCTGGAGGGGTTAAAACCATCTAGCTGTGGTGCTGAGGGCCATGGTTTAGTGGCATGGGGGTGATGGGTTGATGGTTGGACTCGATGAGCTTAGAGATCTCTTCCAACCTTCATGATTCTTTGTTTCTATGATTTTCTCCCTCATGTTCTGGAGTGCTGGGGAGACACAAGGTTTGCTAAGCTTCCCTCCCCTTCTTGGAGCTGTTCTTCCAATACAAGGGCAGGATTTGTCCTTCAGGCCAGGAGAAATTGGTTTCAAGGCTCTTTGGTAATGCTGCACAGTTTAAAACCTTTCTTTGGTTTGTTTTAACTTTTCCTTTGGAAAATTGCAGGGGGAAAAAACAATGTAATTGGAGACCCAAGGGAAAGTTTCACTTCCAGCTTGAGCACTTTCAGAAGAGAGCATAAAAATAATGGTGAATTCTAAGCAAGACTACTTCAGACTGGAATGTGGAGTGAGTTCATCTGAGCACTTTCCAAGGGGAGACATCTAACTCTTCCCCAGCACAACAGCAAGTGTGAGCTACTCAGCACAGGAGGGCTAAGTTTGCTAAAGATTTCAGTCAGGCACTCTGGTTTGCAGTGGGAAAGAGAGATTTGACTCCCTCACATCATCACAGTGCTACCTGGCACCTCCCTGACCATGCAGAGCTGCTCTGGATGTGCCCATGGACAGGACTCTGCCTTCACCACGTGTCAGAGAAGAGTCTGATCTACTTGTGGGTGATGGAGATCCAACTTGCCTTCCCCAGCTACACCCTGGAAGCTGCCACCAAGCCCTTTTCCCTGCAGGCCAGGAGTCATTTTATGCTGAGCTCTTTCCAAGAGCAGGGCTCAGGCAGGGGGAGGAAGCAGGCAGCTTTTCTGGGGCATCTTCCTCCTCCTTCCTGCCATGTAAAACACAGTGTCATTATTTTCATTTAATAAAGTGGAACAAACTTAAGATGCTTAAACATTGATTAAAGGCTTTGATCTCTGAAAGCATGATTAGTGTCCTTCTGTTGAGGAAAGTCACTTTGAGACATGGATATGCTGATTCTGCATAATCCCCCCAGTAATGCTGTGGCAGATATTGTGTTTACTGGAAGCATAGGAGGAGCCTTTTCTTCCTCCCTTTTTTTCCCCCCTCCTGAACTGTTCTTAACCCAATGTTTCTGTGCAGCTTTGTCCCAGCCCTGCTGTTCCTCTCCTTCCCTTTGCCCTTTTGTGTAGGGATGGGGATGGAGGGAGGTGACAACCCCAGCTGTGAGATGCTGAGAGCTGCCCTCAACAATGGGCCACAGCCCAGGGGCTGCAAGAGCTCCTCTGGAACCTCTTAGGAACTTGGACTGGCTTATGGCTCTGCAAGGAAAAAGGAGACCTAGCAGAAAGCACTTAGGTTCAGATTTGGGGTTTCTTCCAGTAGACTGTGCCTCAGTTTCCCCAGCCTGCCATCTGTAGCTCAGCTGTGCCATGCAAGAGACAGCAGCCACCCCCCAGGTGAGTCCTTAGGCTGTGTAGGTGTAGATCACTTCCCTCTGAACATGCAACATCCAGCAAAGGGTGGGGAAGGAAAAATGAAGGCAGTGAGTGACTACACTGATGTTCTCCTTGTTCCCATTAGAACTTCTACACCAGACAACTCTGCAAACTCATCTGGCTCCAAGACACAGCTCCCAGTTCCTTCTGGCAACCAGCATGTCTCTGAGCAAGGTTTGCTGACCTTTCAGACCTGCCCAGGAGAGAAGCCACCAGAACAGCCACCAGCTTGAACCCCAGAGCCACTAGCTCCCCAAGGAATGAACTCACCTGCACCCTGAGACAGCTGTGAGCAAACAGCACAACCACAGAAGCTGGGGAGTAGCCTCAGCAGCAGTAGTTCCCTTTGGATTTACTTTTTGGGGAGGAGGGTGAAGCTTTGATGTGTATCATAACCATGTTAACCCAGGAGAGAGGTCACCAGAAACCTAAACCCCCCTGAATTGAGAGTTTGAGACCCCAAATCAGAGCACCTCCACAAACTGACTCAGCTCATCTTTTGGATTCTGGTGTTTGTAGGCAGTCAGAAGGTTTGTTTTTGGGATCAAAACAGCTTCATTTTGGCTTCCTAAAACTGAGTTGGATAAAACATGCACAGAAAACTGTCCTCACACATCTGACAAAAGAGAAAAACTAAAGGAACTCAAAGATTTATGCCACTGCAGCAAGCTCTTGCTGCACAGTGAACATCTGGGTTTATTGTTCCACATCACATAATAAAAATATATTCCACTATTAATTTCAGATGAGCATTTTAAGAGTCCTTTAGCAGAAAGCAAAGCCTCCACATAGCCTCTGGTGAGCATGGAGTCACAGGGCTGATATTCCTTGTGTTTTGCTGACAGTACTGAGAAAATAAAGGGAAAAAAATCAAGCTCAAAAAGGATTTTAGAACTTTCTGGCAAACAGAAAAAGCTAAAGGTTTCAGCTCTGAGTTCAGTAAAATGTTTCAACAGTAACTACATAAATAGGTCCCTCTCACCCAGACACAGCTGGGATGAGGTTTAATGTGCTGGAAAAGAATTCCAAATCCCTGGAGTCTTTCAGGTTTCAGTAGTGATCCCTGTTGTTGGAGAACCCTTAGCATGCAGCATCTCCTCTGGGCTGGGGGGAGGCTGCTTTCATTTGCATCATGCAGAACACAGGCCAAGCCCACATCAGTGGAAAGAGAAATATTCCAGTAGCAACAAATCTCCCCCTAAAAGAGTTCCAACTGGAAAACAGCCCCACTGCTCTGACCAGGCCTCTTGCCCTCTGGAAGGGGAAGAAATTTCCCAGGTGGTGAGAGCCTGTCCCAGGTTGCCCAGAGAGGTGAGAGATGTCCCATCCCTGGAACCATCCCAGCTCAGGTTGGTTGGGGCTGTGAGCAACCTGCTCTAGTTGCAGATGTCCCTGGTGACTGCAGGGGGTTGGACTAGGTGACCTGGAAAGGTCCCTTCCAGCCCAAAGCAGTCTGTGATTCTATTCTATGAAGGGGACTGACCTTGGAACAGAGAGGTCATGGAAGGAAGGAAAGAAGAAGGGAAGGAGGAAGGAAGGAAGGAAGCAGGGAGCTAGGCAGTGACCTCCATGCTCTGCTCCCCAGAATAATGCATGCAAACATCTCCAGAGGAACAATCTCAGAGTCTCCAATACTCTAACAGCCCTGTGTCTGCCTCTGCAACAGCCCAGAGTGACAAATCCACCTTTCCTGGGGCCTTCCACTGTTCTTAAGAGACTAATGAGAAAATTTGCCCATGATTGCCTCACTTACACACACATTTTCTCTCTCTCTCCACACTGAGTAGCTAATGGTTGGAAGATTTAATAGCATGATATCACTTTAATGTGAAGAGCATAAATAAAGCTCTTATCCCTCTGTAATTATGTCTGCATTGCACCTATTAACCATTCATCTGCATACAGGGCCCTGCACACTGACAGGCTGACTACAAAGGGTTTTCTGTTCTACAAACTAAAATCTTGGTCAGGAAGGGGCAAAAAAAAAAAGGAGAGGAGGAAGAGCAAGGGAGGTTTGAAACTCTGGCTCTTAGGTATCAAAGGAATCCTGGGGTTGTGATGCTGCAGCTCAGAACTGCCTGGGGGTTGGCATTCTAGAAACTAAGAAAGCAAAGGTCCCAACTGCTTACAGAGTCACAGAAGTATTCAGGCTGGAAAAGACCTCCAAGGTGCTCAAGTCCAACCATTAACCTGACACTGCCAGGTCACCACTAAGCCATGCCCCTCAGCTCCACATCTACAGGTCTTTTAAACCTCTCCAGGGATGGTGTCTCCACCACTGCCCTGGGCAGCCTGGGCCAGGGCTTGGCAACCCTTTCTGTCTGATTGACAACTCTTTCACTGAAAGAAATGCTTCCTAATGTCCAGCCTAAACCTCCCCTGGCACAACCTGAGGCTGTTTCCTCTTGTTCTGTCACTTGTTCCTTGGGAGAAGAGCCCAACCCCCACCTGGCTCCAACCTCCTCTCAGGGAGCTGCAGAGAGTGAGAAGGTCTCCCCTGAGCCTCCTCTTCTCCAGGCTAACCAACCCCAGTTCCCTCAGCTGCTCCTCACAACACTTGTGCTCTAGACCCTTCCCCACTTTCCTTACCCTTCTCTGGCCACACTCCAGCACCTCCATGTCCTTCTTGGAGTCAGGAGCCCAAACCTGACCCCAGGATTGGAGCTGTGGCCTCCCCAGTGCCCAGTCCAGGAGGACAATCCCTGCCTTCCTCTTACTGGTCACATTATTTCAGACCCAAGCCAGGATGCTGTTGGCCTTCCTGAGCAGCTGGGCACACTGCCTGTAGCATCACTGAGCAGGAAAGATTGATCTCTCCAACTCCAAAGCTTGGAGGGTGCCACAGCTCAGCTTCAGTGCTGGGCACACGTGGAGCCCAACCAACATCCCCCATTCTGCAGAGTCATCTGTGCTCCAGAACAAGCTTTGCATCTTCAGCACAGCTCAGTCACTTAACACAACTAAAAGCAGCATGTGTTTGACCAGTTTAACTCTGTGTGCATTCAAGAGGGGAGGATTCCTGGTCCATGCTGCCCTCACCACATCCTGCAGATCAGATAGAGCAAGGATAACCTCAGGGTGCTAAAAACTCATCCTAAGTTTCTCTGCTGTTGGAGGTGAGCCAAGGAATGGTGTTTTCCTTGCCCAGAGGTCTCCACTTTCACACTGGTTTCATTCAGTGTCAAGAGAGAAAAGAACACCCAAAATGCTGCCATTCTGGTCACAGCATGTCAGGCTTTACAGCTAACTCTCTGATGAGGTAATACATTCTCACTTGCCAGGCAAAAATAATCATTCCAAATGAAAAGCAGTGAGGAAAGGAGAAAGTGAGGTGTTGTGGTTAAAAATACCAGCACCCTGACTTGGGCTGAACTTTGCTCCTGTTCTCCACACTGACTGAGTTCTGGGGAAATCAGGATAAACCTGGAAAACAATTTCCATGTCAACAAGTGCTAAGTGAAAATCACACAGAATCATGAAGTTACAGAATCATTAAGGCTGGAATAGGCCTCTAAGATCATCAAGTCCAACCACCAACCTAGCACCTCCATGCCACCAAACCATGGCCCTCAGCACCATATCTAGATGTTTTTTGACCCCCTCCAGGGATGGTGACTCCACCCCTGCCCTGGGCAGCCTGGGCCAATGCCTGACAACTCTTGCAGGGAAGAAATTGTTCTTGATATCCAACCTAAACCTCCCCTGGTGCAATTAGAGGCCATTTCCTCTTGGTCACCATCTGGCAGAGCTCCTCTGAGGTTTATTTTATTCAAAGGTTATTAAGGCTTGAACAGGAGCCACACTCCTGCAAGCAAGAGTGGAAAGCTACCTTTGGTCTTTTGGGATAATTATGCATAGCATGATGGAAAACTCTCCCCCATAGCTCCCTGCAGCAGGGAAAGGTTCTCCTCTCCATGCTGGGAAGCTTACAATGAGCTGCTTCCACTCACCAGCTGTTCACAGCCACCAGTGCTGCAGGAAATTGCAGAGTGTAGTTAAGGAGGAGAGGCTGCCAATGATTTGCATAGCACAAGAGCTTATAACCCAGAGGATAATTTTGCCATTCATGATACACTGTCTAGCTGAAACAGCTTTTGAGTTCTGCTACCAGAGTGCTAAATGCTTCCCCAGCTTCTCCTCCATGCACCAGCACCGTGGCACTGTCCTCACTGTGCCCATCCTATCCCACCCCATCCCACCCCATCCCATCCCATCCCCAGCTCTTTTAAAGGAGCTCTTGATCAGGGAGTGCAGTGATAGGACAGTGGGTGATGGTTTTAAACTGAAAGAGGCCAGAGTTAGCTTAGGTAGTAGGAAGAAATTCTTTCCTCTGAGGGTGGTGAGACACTGGCCCAGGTAGCCCAGAGAGGTGGGAGATGTCCCATCCCTAGCAGTGTTCAGACACAGGCTGGATGAGGCCTTGAGCAACCTGGTCTAGTGGAAGGTGTCCCTGCTCATGGCAGGAGGGGGTGGAACTAGATGATCTCCATGGTCCCTTCCAACCCAAACCATTCTGTGATTCTACCATGTGCAGTGAGACCAAGCTGAGGTGAACACCTCTGAGTGTGTAGGATCTCTGACCAGCTCTAGGGTCTGAAGATGCAGTTAAACTGAAGTAAAAGAGGGCAACCTCATAGCTTCTCTAAAGGAAGGGAGAGAGCAGAGCAAGTGATGGAAAGCTGGGCTGATGGCAGCTACAGATGGTGGTGTTTATCATTTGAATTTTAAAACCTTGGATTTGAAAGGGCAAGCAAAGCTGAGGCTAAAACCCAGAGTGAGGCTGCAGCAAATAGTGAATTACACCAAAGGTTGTGATGATTAGTAAACAATTAGGACCAATGTTCCATTTTAACTAGCACCACTGAAGCTAGATGCAGCTAATTTCCAGCACCAGGAAAATGGGAGATGGAAAAAAAATGGGATTTGAAGCACATGGCCAACAAAATTAAACCAAGAATTAATTTCATCCATTATAACTGATTGTTGTAAATTAAAACCAGGAGAAAATAATTGGTAGCATCTAGCTTTTAGTGTTTGATACAGATTAGGGAATTAGACTGTTTTATTAGGAACACTAAGCTCATCTGCCATGCTCTTGTGTCTTTAGCAATATGCATTTTTCCTAATTACAGCATAGAGCCTGCTTGTCTCTGTGGGCTTTGTGGCCAGGAGCATTTCCTTCATTAGGACCCAAGTCCTCAGCCATTCCTGCAACCTAGGTAGCTGAATAAGCTCCCCAGTGAGCAGGACAAGAGAGGTGTTTTCTGCTCCTGTGGCAGCTGCAGAGCTGGATCATTATTTCAGCTGTGCTCCCTTCAAACTGGGGCCAAGGCTGCGTGCTGCACTGCTGGAGATGTTCAGCATCTCCAAGGATGGCACAATAACCAGGAAAGCAAATTGCCTTTTGCCTAGAAAGGATGGAGAGCTCCTTGAACTGTGTTTTCTGCAGTGGGGACTACTGGCAAGCTGGGATATTCAGGTTGGTTTGCTCTAATTCTTTCTGCTTGGTAGCATGCAGCATTCCCACAAAGACCTTTGCTAGTGAGCTGAGCCTCCATGGAGCAGGCAGAGTGTGGTGGGGAATCCATCTGACTTCCCTCTGCAAAATCCTGCAGCTCTCATTCCCTCCTTGATCATTCTCTGTAACACAACAGCCATAGAACTGTAGAATCACAGACTAGTTTGGGTTGGATGGGACCTTTCAAGCTCATCTAGTCCAACCCCCTCCAGCCAGCAGGGACATCTGCAACTAGCTCAGGTTGCTCACAGCTCCAACCAACCTGAGCTGGGATGGTTCCAGGGATGGGACATCTCCTACCTCTCTGGGCACCCTGGGACAGGCTCTCACCACCCTCAGTGGAAAACATTTCTTCCTTCTATCCAGTCTAAATCTCCTCCTTCAGTTTCAAACCATCACCCCTTGTCCTGTCCCAACAGCTTCTGCTAGAAAGTCTGTCCCCATCTTTCTGATAGCACTTTTAAGTCCTGCAAGGCTGCAGCAAAGTCTCCCTGGAGCCTTCTCTTCTCCAGGCTGAACAACCCCAACTCTCTCAGCCTGGCCTCACAGCAGAGAGCTTCCAGCCCTCACATCATCTCTGTGGCCTCCTCTGGCCCTGCTCCCCCACGTCCATGTCTGTGCTGTGCTGAGGACTCCAGAGCTGCCCCAGCACTGCAGGGGAGGTCTCCCCAGAGCAGAGCAGAGGCACAATCCCCTCCCTGCCCTGCTGGCCACGCTGCTGGGGATGCAGCCCAGGGCATGTTGCTAGGTCATTGGGACCTGAGATGCATCTGAGAGTCCTGAGGGAGTTGGTTGATGCAGTTACCAAGCCACTCTCCACTGTATTTGGAAAGTCACTCCCCTGGAGCAGTGTAGGTGATGCTGGCTACAGAGCATGGCCTCACACAACACTGGCAGTGCTTCCTTCCCTTATCTGGGGCTGCTGTTTAGTCTGTCCTGCTCTTTTTCTGCTCTGGATCAGTAGTGGCTGTACAGAAATCAGTGCTGGCCCCATGAAACTTGTTGCTATATCTGGTCAAACCAGGTCTGGTAAAGCAGCACTTGGCAGACGTGCAGAGTTGAGTCTCAGTGTACAGCACCAGGCACAGCACCCTGCAGGGCTGAGGCTCCTGGTGCTGTGCTTTCAGCTGCATTCTTGGATAATTTTACAGGCATTTAAACAGGCAGAGAATTATGCTGCCACCCTAATATGGGAAGAGGCCAGAGTTTCAGGAGTTAAACCTTCTTCTTCTTCTCCATCTGAAGACATATCCTCACAAGGTGAAAGGCACCAGCAAGACCCAGCTTTGTGCTGTAGCAGATTTCAGAGAGTGGCAGGAAATTAAGTTATATGCTAGCTTTTTTTTTTTCTTTACTGAGAGGTTATTTTTATGCATTTATTTAATTAATTCCTTTGGCTTACATAAGGGTAATAAGATTTTGCATGTCTGCAGCTCTCTCTTCCTCCAGAAACTCAAACCCTGTTTGCAGGAACAGAAAGAGTCAGAGCAGAGACAGCAGTGTGGCAGCATCTAACCCCAAACATGAGCCTGTGGCACTTGCCCAAGACCACAAGGAGAAGCCACTGCCCCTAATTAGAACCACAGGGAGGATAGCAGAGAGCTAAATTGCAGTCAGAAATGTGCCTTGGCATTGATTATATACCTTGGGGCTTGGGTTTTGGGTTATTCTTGCAGTGGGTGCTCAGGGCTGCTGCTGTGCAGGTGAGTTCCAGGAGTATGTTTCCCACTGCTTCTGAAAGGTAGCACCCTTTAGGAAGGCAAAATCCTTCTGGTGGCAGAGATTGCACCGTGGAGCAGAGGGAGAGGGAGGAGTGCCACCTACTGAAGCAACCACACTTGGCTTGCTTGGAAGGTTTCTGCAGGAACCAAAATAGCATCTTCTTGTTTTGTAGTTGGAAACATAAAGGAAAGGGAAGAAAGGAGGGGAGGGAGGAAAGAAGCAACCTAAAAAAAGGAATTTGCTGAATGGCATTTTGGTGTTTATAAATAGCCCAAGTGACACTGCTCTTTGCATGATGGAGGTTGGAATCTTTCTGATCAGCAGAGTTCAAGCTGCAAATCACAATACATGGGGGAAATGGAGAGAGAGAACAGGCATGAAAAACCCCTTTCTGGATGGGATCAGCATCACATCTTGAAGCTTACATCAAAGGGACTCAATTAGCAGATACATTTTCTAATTACATGTTCTAATTTACAACAAATCTGGGCTCCTAATGGAGACTTGGTTATTGGTCCAGATGGTAAGGATTGGACCTGATACTCTCCAGCATGCAGAAGCACACTGCAGGTGCCAGGAAGACTACTCAGTGCTCCAGAACCAGCTTCCTCTCCTTCTTATTCTGTGATTCTGTGATTCCAGACACCTTCATCTTTTCCAGCTCCCTAGGAATTTCCTCCAGCAGCCCCAGTGTGCCTCAGTGTAGCAAACTGGCTGAGAACAAGCACAGATAATTACTACTGCAGAATGAAAGAGGAACTAAAGCACCTCCCCAGCCAGACAATCCACTGACTATTAATATTTCCCCTTTACAGTCTCCATTTGCACATGCAGAGACATGGAAGAGTGTCTCCCTGTGCCAGAACCCACAGGTGGTCACCCAGGCCTTGTTTTTCATCACAGAAAACCTTCCCTGTACACCTCCTGTGGGTGTTACCTGCAGTTTTTAGCATTAATCACTTCAAATGAAATGAACACAGTGCTGAAGGGTTTCTTTCTTAGCTGGTGGCTGGGATGAGGCTCACAGGGAAGGAAAGAGCTTCTCTCTTCATTGAAAGGGTTATAAAGCTTTGGCCCAGGCTGCCCAGGGCAGTGGTGGAGTCACCATCCCTGGAGGGGTTCAAAACCCATCTAGATGTGGTGCTTAAGGCCATGGGTTAGTGGCATGGGGGTGATAGTTTGATGGGTGGGCTTGATGCTCTTAAAGGTCTCTTCCAACCTTCATGATTCTGTGATTGAAAGAGCCATTCCCAGGAGAACATGGCTGAGGAGCCAGCACAAAGCCCAGCACCACCCAGCATCACCCACATCTCCTGTGAGCCTCCAAAAGCAGAGGTTTAGAGGGAGCAGAGAAACAGAAGCTAGCCACAAAGCATGCTTTCATCCCCCACTTCAGGCTGTGGCCACAGATCTGTGTTTAGTAGCAAAGTGGCAGCTGCCATGTGCTTTTCCAAGGTCCTGGTTGCAAGTCCTCTCCCTGCAGTGCATGGAATGCACTGGGAATCCTCAGTTTTCCAGCTGAGCTGATAAAAGCAGGGATGAACAGCTCTTGGCTGAAGATACCCTCTCTGTTCTCTTGGCAATATAAATACCTGCTGGATTCAATTGCTGTGCCACCTGAATGTCCTCAGCCAGATCAGGACATCATTGCCCTCTTCTCAACCCCTCTAAGAGACTGTCTCTGCCCTGGAGATCCTTCTGTCTAAGCAGACATGACAAAGTACTGGAGAAAGAGAGGACCCAAAGCCTGGAGAGAGCACAGACAGCCTGGCTGCATGTGACAACAGCAACAAAATCTATTTCCCTTCCATCTGGATGCAAAGGAAAGAAAATCTTTCCTTCCAGAGCTGTTTTTCCTTTCTTTCTCTTTAAGATGCTATTATGATACTGAGAGAGCCTTGTTCCTTTCTTCATGGCTGGGTAGCTCTATGCTATCTGGGATCTTAGCTTTTAAACCTGCTAAATCAAAGATTCAGCTCACAACTCACCCTCCCCAGCACAACACCAGAGGTTACAGACCCATTTCAGCTCTCCATCCTCAGAGCTGGCCCCATGCTTCAGCTGCCCTTTGTTCACAGCCAGGACTGAGCCCTTTAACTTCTCAGGAGTCTTCCCAAAATACCAAGAGCACATCTGTGTACATGTGTGGAGATTTATATATATATATATAATACTCCACAGGCTGCTCTGACAGAAGAGCTACACTTTTGTTTACAGATGAGTCCAGGAGGTCTGGATTGGGCCAAAAGAGAAGAGCTCTGCAAGGCCTTTATTCTAATGTCCTTACCACTCCAAGAGCTTTTTTGCCTTCTGTTACTGTCTTCTAATAACATGGTCCTAAAAAGCATGAAAATCTGGGATAGACTGGAACAGAATGAAGCTGGAAGTGAGAAATACCTGAGCAGACCTTTGGCTGTTGCATCCCATTGCCTCATCTCACTGCAGAGCTGTGCCTAAAGAGACAACTCACTCTAGGGAACATGTTCTCTAATATTGCTGCTCAGCTTCACAGCAGCTCCAAGGGAAATCTCTCTCCAGCATCAGCCCTAGATGGACTCAACTCATCCTAATAAAAATAAATGCCAGTGTAGGATTAAGTTGAACTTCAAGCAGCTAGTCTAGCACAGCCAGCAGGACTCCTCCCTGCCAGCCTCCCTCCCCCTCCCAGGCAGGATAGATTGCTGAGGGAGGTGGATCAGGCTCTGCTTGTTTCTCTTTACAGTCTATAAAGGGCTTAGGCTAGATACTTAACTTCTGCAAGGCTTCAGTTAAGTAGGATGAAGTGCCTGCTGTAGAAAGCCTCAGAAAATAAAGGTCAAGTAAGAAGAACCTGCAAATGTGGCTGAGCATCACCATTTGGAAACAAATCCCAGGGCTTCCCAGAACCTTGGGCTAACTTTCAGCAGCTCAATGGCATTTGAACACCTTTGCCAGGAAGGCATCTCCCTTGACCTCCCAATGGTTCCCTCTCCTCCCATCACCTGAGACCAAAGCTCTGTTCAGAGAGCCAGTGCCACAGCTTGCACTGCCAGCCAGAGAGAGACTTCTGCCTCTTCAGAAATGGAGAAATTATTGAGTGACCACTAATTGAAAACCCTACAAGTCCTTGGTGGATTAAAGAAGATTAATGGAGGAGGAGGAGATCAGACCTTCACTTGCATTAATCCACTGGCTGAGGGCTCCTAGTAGCTGGACTGCTCACTCTTAAAGATGGTGTAGCAGCTTTCAGAGGAGATTTTGATTAATTTTTTTGCTGTACAGATAATGATTACTATTTAAAGATAAAAGACTCCAAAGAAAAGTAATATTAGCAGAGGATAAGAGCAGCTGAAGCCAAACACACTCCAGCCTGTCCTAGTGTGCTTGAGATCAGCTTGATACCCCTCCCCTTGCCAGGGGATTTCAGAGAGCAGAAAGTTCTGACTCAGGATGTGCACCAAGCTCTGTCCTGATCTCTTTGAGCAGTAAAGGCAGAGCTGCTGTGATAGACCACTGAGAACAAGGGATGCAGCAGGGCACAGGGGGACCACCCAGGGCAGAGTAGCTGGGCAGGGCTGGAATACAGCTGGAGCACTCGAGGGACTGGGGTGCTGTAGATGACATCCAGCTCTGCTTCCAGCTTTCCTGTTGGGATCTGGAGGCTGGCCTGAGTGCCACTGCCAGAAGAAACCCCATGTACAATGCTGATCTTTATTTCTTGTCCTAATTCATTTTTTACCCTAGGATGGAGTCACTGCTGGGAAATACATCTCAGAGCAAGATCCAGGCCACCCCAAGTGCTAAGAGTAGGATTGACAAACAAAAGGGTAGCTAAGATGATTTTTAAGGTCCCTCCCAACCTGGGCTGTTCTATGAATCTATGAATGAGTCTATGAAAATGAATCTTGGAATAATTTCACAGATGCTGAGAGGTGGAGAGCTGAAGCAGAGGCCAGCACAAGGTAGGGCAGGAGGAGAACATCAATAGGAAGGAGCAAGACTGGGGAAGGGTCTAGAGCACAAGTGTTGTGAGGAGCAGCTGAGGGAACTGGGCTTGGTTAGTCTGAGGAAGAGGAGGCTCAGAGGAGGTTCAGGGGAGTCTTTCTCACTCTCTACAACTACCTGAAAGGAGGTTGTAGTGAGATAGGGGTCAGTCTCTTCTCCCAGGTTACCATTGATGAAACAAGTTCAAGTTGCACCAGGAGAGGTTTAAATTGGATATCAGGAGCAATTTCTTCCCAGAAAGGGTTGTCAGGCATTGGCCCAGGCTGCCCAGGGCAGTGGTGGAGTCACCATCCCTGGAGGGCTTCAAAAAACATCTAGATGTGGTGCTGAGGGCCATGGTGGTGCTAGGTTGATGGTTGGACTTGATGAGACCTCTTGGAGGTCTCTTCCAACCTTTATGATCCTCTGGTTCTGTGGCAGGAGAAGAGGCTCAGGGTTTGGTTCCTGTCTTTGCCTTTCTCCCTGCTGTGCCCAGGTTTCTCTTTCCACTCCTTCTCAGTGCACTGAACCCATAACATTTGGGATCTCTCTGTGCTCTCTGCCTGGACAGCAGCTGCCCCAATAAGGGGTTAACCTCACCCAGGGAGCTCCAGACAGGACACCCAAGATGCGATGCTCTCTGAGGAACAGGCTGGGTGCATGGGTTGGAGTGCAGCTGCTCCTCCACCCTCTGCTGCAGACACAGATGTCACCCAGCACACCTTTAGCTCCCTTCTCCCTGGCCCATTCTGCCTCTGGTATTTCAGAGTAGAGGCCAACACAAGTGCTAATTAGTGCCAACTGTTGTGCAGCTTTTCATCTTCCAGGAGCTGGGCTGAGAACATAAACTCATTTTCCTTAGATCTTCCTCCAGCTGCTGACAGGGCTTGGATTTAAACCTAGGGAATTAGGTTTGAAAAGCTCCCTATCTCCTTAATAATCTGTGGAGCCATTAAGTGCACTCAGTAGAGATTTTACCTCCATTTCTTTGCCATTGCAGGAGTGAACTACATGACCTTTCTCCCAGCCTTGGGGGGCAATGGTAGCTGTGATTCCTCCTGCAGTTCACTAAGGAAACAGCCATGTATCCCCAAGCCTAGGGCATCCTCTGAAAAAGGGTTGGAGAGTGGATGACAAACCTTTTTATCTTGGGCCTTGACTGCCTTTCAGCACTGACACCTTTTAGCCTCCCCTCCTTTCATTTACATATCAAACTAATTGCCTTCTAAATTCACCAGATTACTGGTGTTCTGGAGGGAATCTGCCTTTCAGAAGCTGGGCAGAGGCACTGGATGAGACCTGAGCTTAGTGAACTCCATGATAAAGCCCAGAAATGCTGCAGCAAAGCCCATGCTAAAGCAATACTTCAGTAGGGAAGCTGGGGGTAGGATGTGGAGGTCACTACTGTAGTGACATGAAACCCCACAACATCCTTTGCTTTTGATCACCCCAGAGCAGTAGCAAAACATCCCCCAAATCAAACCCAGCTTTTGCCCTTCATTCTGGAATGAAAGTCTAGTTTGATGTGCTTCATTTGGGTTTGTCACAGGCAAGTGGAAAAGTTTTAACTCCAGCTTTGCCTGCCCAGCTCATGAGATGTCTGGTTGGTGTGGTTTGCATCTCCACTCTGCAGCTCACCATGGTGAGCCCACCACACTGGAGCACCACTAGTGTCACAGCCTGCCAGCCAGAGGGCAGGGAGAGCTGCTCAAATCCCATGCAGAGGATAATTTGGGAGTTAGCACACTTAACTTCAACCCTTTTGTCCTCTGCTTTTCACTTCTGTGTTCTACAATGACAGAAAATGTGGAAGGAGAGGGAGAGAAAGTCTATGGGGTGTGGATCAAGTGCATGAGAGGCTAGGAGGAGGCATGGACAGGGAGAGAAAGTCTATGGGGTGTGGATCAAGTGCATGAGAGACTAGAAGGAGACATGGACATTGCAGTTGCTTATCACTGCCATGTGATTTTGCAAGTGTTCCACAGAGTCACAAGAGCAGGAACAATCAACACAATCAGCCTGCAACCTTGCAAGGATTCACCTTTTGCTTACTTGTGCAACAGCAGCAAAAGAAACTCCTTTTGTCTGGAGTTTTGGAGTCCTTAATAAACCTAACATACAAAAAACATCCAAAAATCAAAGCTCCCCAAGCCCAAATCCCAGAAATGATGTGCTGTGTCTCATTTGCCCCAGTGATAGCCTGTCTCCTTGAGATCTAATGGGAAACTTAATGACCCCTGAATTTTTACTCCTGCACAAAGTGCTCCTGAAGGACCTGCTTAAGTGTTCAGAAATGATGAAGCTTAGACAATCTTGGCCAAACCTCTTGACATGGATTACATTAAAGTCAGTTAGGAAAGCAGGGGTGAGGAGGGTTTGCTAACTCCAGCAAGCAATACAGTTAACCCTAGCATGTCCTAGCTGGGTTCATTCCTGATCCTGCAATGCTCTGATGCTGCCAAGTGCCAGATGTTTTCCTGATCAAGGCTGGATGTTCTTCCCTTTGCCCTGGCAGGGGCAAGCATGGCAGTCAAGAGGCAGGACTGAGCCCATAAGGTCATCTGAGAAAGAAGCCAAACATACAGAGTGCTGGTGTCATCTTGACAAGTCCTTGCCAACAAGAAGCTGCCCAAGTGCTCTGTGGGATCTAAGTGTTAAGGAGAAACAGAAGAGCCAATCTCCAGGCTGACACTGACCAGTGCTATCACCTCAGGACCAGTTTATCCCTCCAATAACATGGAAATCAGGTTCTCATCTCTCAAATATGTTAGGCTTTAAACACAAGAATTGACTAAGGGGGAAAGAGCTGATGATGAGAGGAAAGGAAGTCCCAGGAGACCTCAAGTTTCCCAGAAGGTAGCACTTTCTCACCTCTGCTTTCTCTCCTTAGCTTCATCTGCATCTGTTCTCTGACCCTAAGGGGAATCTGGACACCTAGCTCAGACACCAGTGTCCACACCACAGACACAGACACCTGGTGACAGCTGCTGTCCAAGCAGAGGCATCCTTCCATCCAAGCCCTGCAGTTGGCCAGACCCCTTTTGAGCTGAGGATGAGCTGAAGCTTAGGCCTAACACAGGCTACAGATACATTCATCTCTGTGTCTTTTATCCCTAAAGGAAGAGAAAATAATAACCATTTGTAACTTCTGAGGCTGCTGAGGAAACACCTCTGGTCCTGCAGATAAAATACTCAGATTTTACTGATCATCTCCAGAGAAACTTGTGAGAAATGGACTGTTCTCCAGCCTCCTGCATACCACAGGCTTCTAAAGTTCACCACCTAATAAAATCATATTGTATTGTCTTGCTTGTTTATTAAGTTGCTGTTGTGCCAGACCCCAGTGGAACTACAGGAGTCAGTGACAGATCTTCTCCAAATAAAAATATCTCCATCAGCATAAATTCAAATAAAATGTTTTATCTCTTTTCCCTTCCAGGAAAAATAACCAAACACCCAAATCAGAAGACATCTACAAGGCCTGTGACAGACCCTTGGATAGCAGCAGTTCAGCTAATGCCCAGGCACTGGTTCCTTCCTCTCCCCAGTTGTGTTGCTGCAGGACTGACAAGGAGAGAGATGACCCAAATGACAGATTCCCTTGATAGCACAAGCTCTTGTAATAAAATGAAGAAAAGAGAAATAAATCTCTCTATTCATTTTTAAAACTGTTTCCCCTCCCTCTCCACAAGCTGTGTGAGACAAATTGAAGCACAGTCACTCACTGGCTCCTCATGCCAATGCTGCCATACATCACAGCCTCTCGATGCCACTGCCTGCTGAGGGACTTAGGGATGTTCTACCACCTGTCCCTGTGCTGGGACCCTTACACCTCACCCCAAGAGTCTTCAGCTGGTAAAAAAGGTGATTTTCTCCACCAGCAACAATCCCCATTTCACAAAATCCCAGACTACTGCATGGTGAGGGTTGGAAGGGACCTCTGGAGATCATTCAACCAAGCCCCCCTGCTCCAGCAGGGTCACCCACAGCAGCTTGCCCAGGGTCACCTCCAGCTGCTTTGGGAATCTCTCCACACAAGGAGACTCCACAGCCTCTCTGGGCAGCCTACTACCAGCAAACAAGTTTCTCCTCCTGTTCAGGTGCAGCCTCCTGGGTTCCAGATGGTGCCCAGTGCCCCTTGGCCTGGCCCTGGGCATCACTCAGCAGAGTCTGGCCCCAGCCTCTTGCCCCCAGCCTTTAACTCTTGCTCAGCATTGATCAGCTCCCCTGTGGGGCTGCTCTTGTCCAGGCTAAGCAGCCCCAGGGCTCTCAGNCTGGCCCCAGCCTCTTGCTCCCAGCCTTGAGCTCTTGCTCAGCATTGATCAGCTCCCCTGTGGGGCTGCTCTTGTCCAGGCTAAGCAGCCCCAGGGCTCTCAGCCTTTCCTCCTGCCAGAGATGCTGCAGTGCCCTCAGCATCTTCCTAGCCTCTGCTGGACTCTCTGAGGACACAGGACTCCAGATGTGGCCTGACTAGGGCAGAGTAGAGTGGGAGGAGAACCTCCCTTAACCTGCTGGGTGAGGAATTGATGGAACTGAATATCTTGTTTGCTCTGCTTTGAGCCTCTAAGGTTTTCCTCCACTAAAAAGAACATAGCCTAAAAGCTCCTTGCTGCAGTCCTAAAAATGTAGCTGGAGTGGCACCAGAGACTTTCCACCTTAGCACACACTTCAGATTCTGCAGATACACCAGTCCCAAACCTCTACCTTGCATCTGCAAACCACCACACACACCAAAACAAGATGAACTGAGCATCATAAAGAGAAGCTTCTGCTCTCTGCCACTGCTGCAGGTGGCTGTGAATGCTCTTCATGGGACCAAAGTAAAAAGCTCCATAATCTCTTCCACAGCTAAAGTGTTGATTCTACAGCTGTGGTTGGTTGTGCTATGGCCTGATGTTCTTCCTCTTCCTTAATTGCTCACTTGAAGAGGTGGCAATAAAGGTCGACTGCAGTTTATTGCCTAAATACTCTGTTGTGAGCTAAATCCAATGCTAACTGCCTTCAGATTGCTCATTAGGAACAAAAACCATCTTCTGGTGGAACTTGTGGACAGTGGAAGAACTCATTTACCTCGTTTCCAAGTGACTAACACCACATCCATTGCAACACTGGACATCTTTCCAGGAAGCCACTGCTGCTGGTGTCTTATGTTGGAAAAGAAAATGCCAATGCTCCCATGCCAGAGAGGATTGCTGATTTGTTTCCTTTTTCCTTGGTAAGCCAAGTAACACCCATAAAAGAAAGAGAGTTAAGTTGCAGAGCTGAATATAAATAGCCCCAGATAAGACTGAGGCAATAGCTTCCCTTCCAGCTGTCACCCAGCCAAGCCAATTGCATCTGAAGAACCTGTGACTACATGTGTTATAATTTGATGGAAAATAATACTGCCACCTATTACAGGCAGGGAAGCTGAAGGGCTCCAAGGTCACCAGATAAATGTGAGGCAGAGCTATGGATATAATCATTTAAGACCCGAAAATGAAAGTAATGGATGAACACTGGATTTCAATTATCCTTAGATAATTCAAATTACTTTAAATAGATAGCTGACCTACTAAAAACTGCCTGCTCTCTAGGCTTGCATTTGCTGGCCAATTCAGCTAATGACTATTTGATCCCATTCCTCTTCTCCTTTTTTTTCATGGAAGAGTAACACTGTTAATAGCAGTGAAGGGCTTCTCTCTGAGCTGAACTTGCTGTAACCTGCTGTTCAACATCTCCCCATGTTAAATTCAGTTGTTGCAGCACTGACATTTGTAGCTTGCTAAGTTAAGGTTGTATTGGTGGCATTTCCTCTGAGAAGAAGCAGCTTCATGTACAGCATGGGCTGGAGGAGGCAGCTGGAAGTTTCCCTTCAGGACTAACTCAAACTCTCATTTTCCATCAGCTTGTTGGCTACTTTCAAATTAACCTCATGCAATCTCAAAGGAGGAGAAGGCAAAAAAACCCCAAACTAAAAAGGTTTAATTGCATGACTAATGAACAGCAGGGAGAGAGCCAGGACCCACACACCTGCTGTGTTACCATTTCTGGAGGTTAGCATCATTATTGTATTATTGCTGTCATTTGTACTGTGTTAAGATACAGGAGTTCTACTCATGTACTGAAATCCTGCTGTGCCAGGCAAGATACCAACATGCAACAAAAAGATCATCTGAGAGGCAGAAGGTGGCTTTGCTCTACTCAGATTGCACACTTGAAAGTTAAACATCTGATCTTCTCTAGCAAATCTATCTCCCTACTGTTAGTGTAGGCAGAGGAACACTTGCAGAGGGCAGCTAAGAGCCCTGGGGCTGCTCAGCCTGGAGAAGAGCAGCCCCACAGGGGAGATGCTCAATGCTGAGAAAGAGCTAATATCTTAAGGGGGGCAAGAGGCTGGGGCCAGACTCTGCTCACTGGTGCCCAGGGACAGGCCAAGGGGCACTGGGCACCAACTGGAATCCAGGAGGTTCCAGCTGAGCAGGAGGAGAAACTTGCTTGGTGTGAGGGTGCAGAGCCCTGGCCCAGGCTTTGCAGAGAGGCTGTGGAGTCTCCTTGTGTGGAGAGATTGCCAAGGCAGCTGGAGGTGACCCTGGGCAAGCTGCTGTGGGTGACCCTGCTGGAGCAGGGTGTTTGGACTGGATGACACCCAGAGATCCCTTCCAACCCTCACCAGCCTGGGATTCTGGGATTCTGTAGCTGATCCTGCCTAATTCAGACACCAATCTCAGAACCAGGGCAGCACAGCACCACACCCCTGTCACTGGCAGGGAAGCTTGGATGAGGAGGTTAGATTAGGTGACTGACAGCTGCAGCTCAATGGGATAAGTTTCCCTCACTCTTTACAGTCTAAGGAATATCACTGCCAGCATTACAGAACCTCATTGGTATTCTTGCTACCACAGACCATGTAATGAAACAACAAGGTGGACAAAATGATGGGGACCCCCTCCCCCCTCCATGGCTAGATAAGGAGCCAAAAGTATAAGTGCCTGGATTTATTCATTGCAATCTATTTGATCTTAAGTTAGGAGCACAGTTGCCTGAGGTTCCCTTTGTAGTCCATGGCTGTAGACAGCTATTTCCAGAGGTGCCTCAGAGCAGGTGATGGTCAGGCTGACCTGATCTCTGGAGGTGTCCCTCAATTAAATGCCTAAATCCTCATTTGACAAACATCCCTGCAGGGAACTTTCTGGCAGTTGGGCAGAATTCACAGGAATTTAAGTAGCTTTATCTGATCTAACCTTTGCAGTACCTCCCTGTGTGGGAACCACCCAGAGGAAACACAGAGGCTACTCACCATCTTGTTCCAAAGTCTGTCTGAAAGCAGCAGTGTGAATCTCTCCCTCTCTACATGCCTATTTCTTTCCACTGTCTGCAGAGGGGCCCCAAGACCCCACAGTGGCTAGCTCAACTGAAGACCCTCTAACATCAGCTGGAGTGAATCCTTGCCATATAAGATGCTAACTCCCAAATTAAATCCTCCAAGTCCTTCACCCAGAAGAACTCTTGCCTAAATCCTCACAGCAGTTTAACCTCCATCAGAAAGGTTCTCCAGATGTCACATTGATGGTGCTGGCTGAGCACCCAACTCCAAACTCAGAACAAGATCCAAACATCCTTAGATCTTCACTGCAGCCACAAAAGTTGCTCTTCCTTCTGCCTGTGGGGTTTTATTTCCCCTCCATGTTGTACAAAGAGCTCAAGTGCACAGTTCCAAGCAGGAGACTCCCCAAACCACCAAGGCACTGGCTGCATTTCTCTTTCAGATGCATGACCCTGTGAGTCCCTGGAGGTTAGATGTGACCCATATTGGCTACAAGAGTTAGCTCTGCTGGTGGATCCTGCCTTTGGAAGATCCCAGCCACTGTGCAGTGTATTTCCCTGGGCACACAGGGAGCACACACCTGTGCTGGAGCAGCCTAGCACATCATTAGGTTGAATATTTAGGAGTAAGAAGATGGGCTGCACCTGCTCCTGACTCTTCCAGCTACGTGGTTGTAGCTACATCTGCTGCTCTGGTAAATGTCCCAACAATTTGCTAGCAGACAATTGATCTGAGCAGTTTACAGAGTCAAGGGAGATGTATGGAGACAAGATGAGACTTTGCTGACTTTATTCATCACTCCTAATTGCTAAGCAAATGATGAGTGGAAAAATATCCTCCATATTCCCTCTCTCTTGTGAGCAACTGGTTCCTGCAGATATAGATTGTGTTTGCTGAGGGGAGGGGAGGTGGTGAGAGGTGAAGACCCAAACTGAAGAGAACACTGAGGCTGGAATATTGTTCTAGTCTGTTGTCAGTGCTGAAAAGCACAGCACTAAAGCTCACAGTCAAGTCAGAGCTGGTTTTGGATGAGTTTTCAGTAAGAGCACAGAAAAACCTTCCCAGAGTGAAATCAATTCTTTCATAAATGCCAAAAGTTTCCCACATTTTGCCACTTCTATTCAGATGTGGATTAATATGATTGCATTGCTGCTCATCTTCCTGCCTGCATGCCTCAGGACAGATCTGAGAAGCTTTCCAGTTACAGACATTATGGGTAGTTGCTTAAGTCCCAGAGTTTGCTTGGCCCTGGTGTCTCCCTTTCAACACCTTTTGAGGGTGTTTAAGAGGCCATGACTCAAAGGTCTAGCCAGACTGGCTGCATGACTCTGCTATGTCTTTACCCTGCAGCCCAAATTGGCCATGAGGAGGAGCTGCTTTCCTTTGAGGGTGGTGGAACCCTGGCCCAGGCTGCCCAGGGAGGTGGTGGAGTCTCTGTCTCTGGCGACATTGCAAACCCACCTGGAGGTGATCTTGTGCAACCTGCTCTAGATGACCCTGCTCTGCCAGGGTGGTTGGACTAGAGATCTCTAGAGGTCCCTTCCAAACCCCCAACCTTCTGTGATTCTGTGAACAAAACCCCAGCATTGCCATTTCCAAGAAGGCAAGGAAAGCTCTTAGGTGAGGAGGTACCTGCGGGAAGAGGGGAAAGACTCACAGTCCCTAAGGCTGCTTCTCCCACAGCTAAAAGGAATAATTAGAAGCTACCAAAAAGCATGTCTTGCTCTTTTCACAGCACAGCAGGCTTGAATGGGCCTTTTCTGGAGCACTTGATTTCATCCCAGCCCCTGAAGATGCCAACTACCCCAGCAAACCAGCTCCAGGGTTCAAGCCCACCCTGACAGCGCTCAGAATGCAAAGCCACAGCACAACTGCAGTCTGATGTTGAAAGCAAGGCATGCTTTAATTAACCAGCTCTAATTATCCTACAAATGGTTCCAAAATTGCATGCAATCATTTAAAAAACAAACCACCAGTATATGCTCTCAGTTGCTGAGTTGGCAACCATCTGGTGCCCTTTGGAAGATGATTAACAAGACCATTTTCTTCTGATCATCTCTTTAGTAAGTAGAGGATCTTCCAGGCTTGTATTGGTTAATATTAATAGTGGAGTTTTGTGTTAATTGACTAAGAAAAAGAGGAATGAAATTAGTCTTGTACAAGAGAAAATGATTCTCAATGCTTCTACTGGGATATCTTCTACATGGCTGCATTCATTAAGTTATGTATAATTTTATTTAGCAACCCATCCTAGGAAACATTAAGTCCAGTGAGTCTGCAAATTCCTCTTGAAGCCAGCTGAAAACCTGCCTGGGTTTTTTACCTGGACTCCCTACTGCTCCTTTTGGTACAGCTCCAGGTAATTCAGTGGGAATTCTCTTCCCTTTCCATGCCTCAGAAGCAAGAGTTCATGGATTTATCCCTGCATTCCTTTGTGCAACATTAAGTACAGATGAGCAGCAGATGAGGCTTCAGATCCTCCTGGCTTCATGGCATGATGATGCAGTCAATAGCAAATGAAAAGGAGCAGGAAAAGGGACAGAGCAAAGGTTTGGCTACACTAAGACATGAGATACCTGAGATCTACTCCTTGGCTTCTCACTGTCCTCTTTGCCTACCCAGTGCAAATCTGCAGGTCCATCTCCCCTTCCATTCCTCCTCTGCTAGTGCATGACTGACCAGGGATAAAGTCTAGCAGTTGCAGTCAGCTGAGGACCACTTTCCACCACCACTACCCTGGGCAGCCTGGGCCAATGCCTGAGAACCCTTTTGGGGAAGAAATGTTTCCTAATGTCCAACCTAAACCTCCCCTGGCACAACCTGAGGCTGTTTCCTCTTGTTCTGTCACTTGTTCCTTGGGAGAAGACAGCAACCCCCACCTGGCTCCAACCTCCTCTCAGGGAGCTGCAGAGAGTGAGAAGGTCTCCCCTGAGCCTCCTCTTCTCCAGGCTAACCAACCCCAGTTCCCTCAGCTGCTCCTCACAACACTTGTGCTCTAGACACTTGTGCTCTTGTGGCCAGCTGGACACAGCACTGTCAGAGCCTTGGGAAGGGCTTTGCCAGTCCTGTTCCCAAAATATGCTACTGCTGGGAGCAGTACAGTCGACACTGCTTGGAGAGCAGCTCAGCTGGTCACTGCCAGCAGGCACTCATTCCCAGTTCAGTTGGGGGGTGTCTTTTGGCAGATGTTCAGGTCCTGGCTTTTCTACCCACCTCTGGTTCCAGCCAAACCCCTCAGGCACTGCCTGCCCTCCTCCCTCACTGCCCAGGGGTGACAGCAGACATCCCTGTGTGTGTAGGCACAAACCATCCTTGGTAAGAGGACAAACTCTTTGCAGCACCCTGGAAGCTGGGCACTGATGATCCTTCACAGTAAAGCCCATTTTCATTTCTCAGCTTCTAGGTGATTTCTTATCTTCCAGCACCTCATGGGCCAGCTCCAGAGCCTTTCTCTGGGTCATACCTAGAGCCTCAAGCCATATGAATCAGCAGTGCAGGCAGGACAGAGAGCAATGAGACATCTACTCTGAGCTGAGGGAAGGTGCAGGACTCTGCCCTTGACTTGGCCATCTACCTCTCTTCAGGGGAGGATGGGGAGGAATCCCAGCTGGAAGAATTTTGTTGATTTTACTATTTTTGGGGTGACCTTTGCAATGTGCATTGTGCACTTCATATTTTCACAGAGCAATTAAATGGGAGGAAATCTAAGTCTTTCACAGCTCACTGACCTCAGGCCCTGGTTCCTACCTGAGCTGTCAGGAGATACATCATTCTCAGTGGCCCAATCCACCCTTCTTTAAGAAGATATTTAAGTAGCTTTTTCACCTTTCACATGGAGCCATTTCAGAGCTGCTTGGTTCTTTTTTTTTTCCAGACTGCATTGCTCACATACTCTCCATAAACAAATTCACCTTTGAGACCTCTATTGAGAGTATTTAAAGCAAAGACAGCTAGTAAATATCATGATGCTCTGAGGGGGTGAAGTACCCTTAGATCCTGGAGAAAAATATCTTGTCCTGTAGGTCTGGAGCCTTCTCCTTAGCCTTCTGCCACAGGGTGAAAGTGGAAGTGTCCTTACTCTCCAGGTGACCACATTTCAGCATTAGCTCATCCTTTGGATGAGTGGAGACACCCACATCTCTCAAAACCACTTCTGAAGCTGCCCACCCAGCCCATGACAAGGGCATCACCTGCTAAACCTTCCCTTTGCAAGAAAGAATGCTGAGAAAATCTGTGCTTTTATAATAAAAAGGTTATTTGACCACAGAATCATAACCTTCCCTGTCCCTCATGGGACACAGCACTGCCCTAGCAGGACACACCAACTGCAGATGCACTTGGGAGCACTTCTTGCCTCAAAACTATACTCTCCATGAAAAGACACCAGAGCTTTCTAGCAATTTCTTCTGTCCTCCCCTTCCCACTGGCAGGAGATGGGCAGCACACTGAGATCTCACCATGCTGCACCACAGTGTCAGGGTGGTGCTGGAGAAGCCCCAAGGCAGCTGGTGCCAGAGCTCCCCAGTCTGCTGCCTGGCAGGACCAAACCTGACTGGAACTTGCAACCAGGCTCTGAAATAAGAAGATAAAATGGAGATGTCTTCACCAGATACATCCTGGGCTTCCAACCCAGAGAAGCCAGATTGGTGGGCAGCTTCAACTTCTGAACACCCAGGAGGTGACATGGCAACATCTGGAGATGCTTAGCCTGAAGACAGAAACTCCTGGGTCTACTGGAAGCTGGCAAAAGCCAAACTAAAGACACATCACTGCTCATTTTTGCCCTGGTAAAGAAAGAAGAGGCTTTACAGCCTTAAAAATTAGACTTTAGAGGTGAGTTTTTATCCTCTCAGCTCTGTGAAACACTGACAGCAAGAAAAGGCTTTGGGAAGTCTCCTTGGATTTGGTGCAGGAAGCACTGGGAGCTCTCTCAGTTTCCTTGGCTGGAGGAGGATTCTTTTCAAGGCAGCTTGCTCAGGTCTAGCTAAAATAACCTTCTGCTTCCAGCCTGCTGAGCTGAGTCCTTTATCTCCCCTGTGACTTCTGCAGCTCTGGGCTCAAACTGAGCATCCAAGAGCAAACAGCCTGTGTCATGGTGCCTCAACTCATTCCAGGACCTAGACTTGAAACTCCCACTGGAACTAAGTGTTCTGCAACACAGATAAGCTTTTCATAAAGTCCATCTGAGCTTCCTCCCTTCAAACCTCTCTTCTTAGGGCTACAGAAATGCTTAGGAGACTGGAACATCTCTTGTGGGGAAAGGCTGAGGGAGCTGGGGCTGGGTAGCCTGGGGAGGAGAAGGCTGAGGGGGGAGCTGATCAATGATTATCAATACTGCATGGGTGGGGGTCAGGAGGCTGGGGCCAGGCTTTGTTCAGTGGTGCCCAGGGACAGGACAAGAGGGAACAGGCACAGACTGGAGCAGAGGAAGTTCCAGCTGAACAGAAGGAGGAACTGCTTGACTTTGAGGGTGGTGGAGCCCTGGCCCAGGCTGCCCAGAGAGGCTGTGGAGTCTCCATCTCTGGAGCCATTCCAAACCCACCTGGATACCATCCTGTGCAACCTGCTGTAGGTGCCCCTGCTCTGCCAGGGGGTTTGGACTGGATGATCTCCAGAGGTCCCTTCCAACCCCTAATGCTCTGTGATTCTGAGGTGGACATCCTCCACCCAAAGACAAGAAGGAGGAAGAACCTCTCTGTCCTGGTAGGAGTTCCATATAAGGCAAGGTGAGTTCAGGTGCAAGCTGCTCCTCTGTTGACTCTTTCCTGGTTGCCTTAGCTTTCATTGTGATCCACAAAATATGTCAAGTCCCCTGACAACAATCTAATCTTATTCCCAGATACATCAGCTCAAGCACTCTCTCTTTTGCAGAAGAATGTTTCTTCCCAGAAAAAGCAATTTTTATTTCACCAGTTGTATCAAGCTGTTGCCTCTGATATTAGTGCTGAGCCTCTCAGGAACTTTCTCAGCTAGAACATTTCTGCTCTGGCAGATCATATCAGGCAAGGGAAAACATGATGCCTACATGCCTGTGCCTTGGCTATTCTGAAGAAAGCCACAGCTACTTAGAGAAAGAGAGAAAACACCAGAGCTAGGCACAAACAATCCAACCACCTGGAAATATGCTCTGGGTTCTGTGGAAAGGGGCAGATAAAGAGGATTCTCCTGGCTCCACAGAGGCCAGGGCACAGTCAGTACCAGCCAGGGGTGTGCCTGCTTTATGGAGAATAAGATGATGGGACAGAGTCAATGTGGTATTAATGGTAAGGAGGCAGGGGCAAGAGACTGAGCAAAATGCAGAAATGACTTGAAAACCTAAGGGGAGGGAAGCCAGGGATAGAAATTCCTATCTGTTAAACACCATCAGTGGCCTGTTAGCATCAATCACTGCTGAGCTCTGGGCACTGACTGATGATTCCTGCCTGTCTGCAGCAAAGATAAATGGAAAGGAGCAGGGAGAGGCTTGGCCACTCCACAGGAGGCCAGGAGGGCTCCTCCAGGCTGGGAGAAATCAAAGCATCCTTGCTCTGAGATGGCTCCTGAGATTGAGGCATCATTACTTTCTTAATTAATTTTTGGAGATAATATAGGTGATTGCTGGAAAGAGACTATCTGTCAAAAGCAGCTCCCTTTTGCAGGAACATACCCATGGCAGGGAATGTTCCCAGCTGAGCACTTCCTGAGGGCTGGGAAGGACTTTGATCCATGCTACCTCATAGCCCTGTGCTGGTACCTTCCCCAACACAGTCATGGTCCAGGTTGGAAACCTCTTCCTTGTGTGAGAGTTCCCCCAGGGAGGGCATCAGGCATATCCCAGAACATGAGACCTAACTCTGACTGATTAGTAATGAGTCCTTTTGCATTGAAAACTACATTTGCAGCACTGCAGCTTTGAGCCTGAAGGTAAAGGACAAATGGACTTGGTTACTCCAAGAAATCTCAACCTCCAACCCCAGAGCAGATCTCTGGTTGAAAAACATTCCAGAAAGCTTCAGAGGTCTTTGTTTCTCTAAGTGCAGAACAAGAAGGTAATCTCCTGCCATCCCTCCTTTATCCACACTCTTTGATTTATCTGAGTTTATGGCCATAAAGTTGGGAACCCCCTCAGAGGCTCCTGCACATGAAATGAATCAGAACCTGAAGGAAAAGGCAATTTTCTGGCTTTAAGTCTGTTGTGACACCCTGGTTCAAATCCTCTGTCTTCCAGACCAAATCAATTCCTCATGCTGGTGGCCCAGAGACTCAAGCCCCATAATTTCCCTATGTTGCCTGTTAGGAGATCCTGGATCTTCCACATCAGACTCAGACCTGGCCTGGCTGAGGTTCTCAGCAAGTCCTGCCTCCAGGATTTTGGTGCTCAAGTAAGAACTAATCTCCCTGCTTGAGATTTAAAGCCTTCAGTGTTTTCTGGAAGGTGAATCTCTAACTTTCTGTATGAAGCAAAACACTAACTCATTTTTCTCCTGGAGACAAAGAGCTGTTATGGGATGGAGGTGCCTGTTAAGTAGGGCTCAGGATGAGCCACGTTGTGTTTTGAGGGATTTAGACTCTTTGCCAGTGCTGTAACTCAGTCACTCGAGGCCATACCCCTCCCCTCCCAGGGCTGACATCTCTCTGAGAGACTTCACAGCCCAATTCCTGGGAGCAGACAAGAAGGAGGTCAGGGAAATGGCTAAAGGAAGCAATGATGGAGCCTGGCTAAGGATTCAGGTGTCACCACGACGTCATGTCTGGAGTTCAAATCAATAGCTAGAAAGGAGAGGGAGCTACAGAGGTCTACAGTGAATAAAACAAACTCATCTAGGATAATTCTTCCTAATCACTTCAGAGTGAGCAGCTCTGATTGCAAGTGCATCTCCACTGAAATAGGGCTGGCTGGCTGGCCCTGGCTGCTGACAGCCACTGGGCTGCCTGATGGAGAGGATGGAGGGAGAGGGGGGTGGGAGAGGAGAGGAGGGTGGGAGAGGAGGGAGGGGAAAAGCCTACCTAACAGCTCCCTTCAGTAAAGGGATCCACCATTTGCTAAATAAAATGTTCCTCACCCTAAAGCAGAATTGGAGAGGAGTTCACAGCATCTGTATCAACAGAAGGAAGTGTCAGGCTGGGACAGATCCTACTTCTCCAGCTCAGTCCCATCATATCCCTGCTGCCAGCTCCACCTCCAAACCTCAATCTTGTGCACCCAGGGAACAAAAATCCCTTTGAATTTCTCCTTGTCCTGTTGCTCCTCCACCAGCATCCAGCCACCACCTCTCCCACAGGGGCCCCTCTGCTTTATGGATTAGCCTGATGACTGCAGTCCATCACCCTGCCAAGCAGATTCCCAGGCTTTCAGAAAGCTGCTGCAGATACCAGATGAGGATGACTGACATTTAACAATTTTCTCTCAGAGGAAAATTGCCTGTTCCTCCCTAGAATGAGCCTGCAATCTTTTTGCTTCAGAGCTGAGGCCACACAGTTCAGGTGTTTCCATTCAAAGAGGAGGACAAAATTGTTTGCTCTGCAGTGGAGAAGCAAAGCATGGCAGAAGATGCTCTGCTGACAGGTTGGCCCTTTTGCAACACAGGTTATAACTTGTTTTTAATCAGTGTTTGCCCTCTCCTCTTGTTTCATTTTTAGCTGCTGAAGGCAAAAGCTGAAGTCAATTTACTGTACATATAGATTACCTGCTGGTTCAGTGCTGCCCAGGGTGACTGATAGGAAAGGTCTCAGGCAGCCATGAACAGTGATGGCAAAGAGGATTAGCAGGAACAGCAGCTCACACTGGGCTAGGCAGAGGCACGAGAGCTGGGTCACAAACATCTGGCATCTGAAAGGTCTGTGACAAGCCTTGCAGGAAGGATTTTAGGCATTAAGACCAAGTCTGGGACTCAGCTAAGGCTCTTCACCTGAGTGATGGGAAACCAGGAGGAGCTGGGGACAGGGACTTCCCTGGCACACTCCATCTCCAACCCCTTGGCAGGTTGTTGGAGATGTTTTAGGGAGCTTTCTGTGATACTTCAAGCAGCTTCAGATGCTGGGTTTCAATCTCCCATGGTTCTTAGGTCAACTGAAGGCACAACCTTGTTTTCTGGACTTGGGATTTATCCCTGGATTTCTCCTCCTGTTCCACTTCCTTCCAGGGAATTCCTCTCCCCTACACTGGACCCTCTGGCATTCGTTTGGAACAGGACAGTGCTGTGACCACTGTGATCTCCAGTTAATTATGTTAATTAATTATGTTATGTTCTAGAACAGTCTCTATACCAAATTTCCCTGTTAGCAAAGGCTAATGCTGTGGGGACAAGACCCTGATTAGTCAGATCCTGCACTCAATGCCTGGCTGGTGATGGGGTCAGAGGGATCACATTAGTGGCAGACTGATCTTCTCTGACCTCTGAAGCAGTTGGACATTATAGCCTTCTGTGGTCCCTTCCCCACATGGGCTACCATGGGGAGGACACTTCTGCCTGCCTGCATCCAGCTCCTTTGCAAGAGGCACAGAAGAGAATCACAAAATGGCTTGGATGGGAAGGGACCTTTCAAGGTCACATACTCCAACCCCCTGCAGTCAGCATGGACATCTCCAACTAGAGCAGGTTGCTCACAGCCCCAAATAACCTGAGCTGAAATGGTCCCAGGGATGGGACATCTCCCACCTCTCTGGGCAACCTGGGACAGGCTCTCACCACCCTCAGTGGAAACATTTCTTCCTTCTATCTAGTCTCAATCTCCTCTTTCAGTTTCAAACCATCAGCCCTTGGCCTGTCACAACAGGCCCTATTAAAAAGTCTCTCCTCATCTTTTTTATAGCCCCTTGAAGTCCTGCAAGGCTGCAGTGAGGTCTCCCTGGAGCCTTCTCTTCTCCAGGCTGAACAACCCCAACTCTCTCAGCCTGGCCTCACAGCAGAGAGCTTCCAGCCCTCACAGCATTTCTGTGGCCTCCTCTGGACCCTGCTCCCCCAGCTCCATATCAGTGCTGTGCTGAGGACTCCAGAGCTGGCCCCAGCCCTGCAGGGGAGGTCTCCCCAGAGCAGAGTAGAGGCACAATCCCCTCCCTGCCCTGCTGGCCACGCTGCTGGGGCTGCAGCCCAGGAAGAGCTGCTGAGCTACCTGCATGCTCCAACACAGCACAGTACAACACTGCTGCTGGGTTTGCTGTAGGCAGCCTGCTGCTCCCAGCAAAGCTTGACATGCTAGAGAAAGGTTTTCACAGGTCTTGAGGAACAAAGGAGCTCTGAAGTCCCTGTGAGCTGTTTACATTCAAAAGCTTTCACAGAAAAAAAAAGAAGAAGAAGAGAAATAAAAGCAATAAACAGGAACTGAATGCCTCCTTTGTTGCATTCTCCACCTCTGTGCTGGATTCCAGCCTTTCTCAGGTTGGTGCTCACTGAACACTTTCCAGCAGAAGTGCTGGATCTGGATTGATTTCAGCCTCCAGACTTGCCTTTCCCGTGTCTCCTTTGCCTGCCTAGAAGTGGCCCCAGGAACCCCCAGGCTTTGGCCATGGCTCTCCTGCTGGATAGGTGAGCTGAGGTACCCCAGGGGGTGGAGCTGCTCCCAAGGCACTGTGCTGCAGAGGAGCTCCCCTGGACTGAGACATGCTGGGTGACACACAGGGATGCACAGAAGGATGGAGGAGGCAGGAGCTCCTTGGAACAGACTGCAGCAAGTGCACCCAGGCTGGTTTCTAGCCATGATAACAGGCAGCCAGTGGACTAGAGTGAGCAGGAGAGCAACTTGCCCATGCTTTTTAAGCATGGTGAGAAGCCAGTGAGAAGGTTTCCATCCCTCCTGTGCCTGGACAACGGGCCCTGCAGGACTCTGTGGAGCAGCTCTTTAGACCAGACCAGGTGGGAGGAGATGAAGATATGTCAGAGCTGTGTGTACAAAAACCAGCAGCAGCTTCCCTTATCTTTTTCCATGTCTTGACAGATTTATCCAGGATCCTGCAAGCCACTCCTGGGCACTGCCCTCCCCTTGCCTGCAGCTCCTGCATAACTCAGATGAGCTCTTACTGCACCAGGCCCAGTCCCCAGGCTTTAGCTAAACACCCACTATGTACATCCATTATCTTCTTTTCCTTTTATTCTCTCACATTTACATTTTCTCTGCCTCCTGTTCCCCAGCTGAGGAGCAATGTCCCTCTGCCCACACAATGCAGGACCCACAAAACAAACCAGCAGCTGCTGCCAGCCACTGGAGTGTCTGCAGTGGTTTCATTTGATCCTTTCAATCACCTCAGTCAATGGGAATCTCCTTCCTTTCCCTCTCTCACCAACACATCCTCCTTTTATTGTAAGTTTGTGGTGCTGGAGCCCCAGCCAGCAGCAGGAAAGGAGGCAGAGGAAAGAAGCCACTTTACAGCTGGCATCAACTTGGCCACACAGGGGAATCAGGAGCTTCAGCATCCCACCTGAAGCAGAGCATGAAGGGCTTGGGGAGGAAGATGAAACAGCGCTTCAGCTGAACTCACAACCCTCCAGCTTTAGCCACAATCTTCTCCTGCTTTTCCCTTCCTCTCTGAACCACTGGCAAGTTTACCTCTGCTCATGCCCAAGCACCCCAGCCTGGCTCCCCAGCTCCTGCCTTTCTCTCTCTGCTGTTGCCAGCTCAACTGTCAAAGGGCTGGAAGGAGCTGGTGGAGATGTTGCTAGTGGGGATTGGGCTTGTGAGATGCTGCAGTGCCATCTTCAGACAGGAGGGCAGCAACCACAACCAGACAGCCCAGTACACAGAGGAGGGAGAGGAAACAAAACTGAGAGCCCAGCAGCTCCAGACCTTTGCAGGGGAACAGGCAAAATGAGGCTAGGGAAACATCTGCAGTTGGACACCAAACAGCACAGCCTGTCACAGGCTCCTGCTACCCATGGAGCTCAAGGCATGCAGCAAAGAACAGCTGATGAACCTCTGCACAGCCCAAAGAAGTCTCCAGCTCTTTGCTGGGTGCTAAAGCTTGGAGATTATGGGATTCAACTGCCTTAAACAGCTAAGAGGTTTTGTGGAAAGCAAAACCAGATTCTCTCTCTCTCTCTCTCCCATTTGATATGCTGCAATATTGGAATGCAAGTTTTAACACCTTCCTCCTCTCCCTCCCTCCCAGCAAGGGCAATAATATGATTTTATCCTAATGGTTTACTGTGGAGTAGCAAATACAAGAGGCCAGAGACCTCCTCTGCCCCCTGAGACCCTGCAGCACTGCACAGCCTCTCCCCACACAGCCCTCCTCCAGCCCTACCATCATCCACACTGCCCTGGGAGCAGCCTCTGCTGCCTCCTGAACAGGACAGTGGCATTTTCTGGGGGAGATGAGCAATGGCAGGGAGCAACAAAGGTGTTCAGAGAACTGGGGATGAGTCTTGGGTCTCCACCCATTTGATTCAGGAGGCTCAAAAAGGTGGCCTGACTCTGCAGGTGAACAGTGTCATGTAGCTTCTCAGAAGATGAATCAGGCTGGGTTTGGTGCCAAGACACTTTCAGGCATTGACCCTCTGAAAACCAGGGCCTTTAAGAAGTCTTTTTCTAGTAACCCTGGTTATTTGGGCCAATTTGTAGTCAGGGTAGTAATTTTGGCTTGCTTGCAGGCACCACTGCTGACTCAAGCCTCTCTGGAGGGCAGGAGGCAGCAGCCCAGCCTGCACTGCAAAGCTGCTCAGAAGGAAAAGCCAATGTTCTTCAGGATTTTCTTGGGATGCTAAAATTGATCCTAAGTGTCTTCCACTGGGGAATCTCTCAGAGCCTTTGAGCACAAGTGTACCTTACAAAAACACCTCTGAGGATGGAGGATTTAGGGAGCTGAGGAGGAGATTGGTGGCAGCTCTGAAAAGTGGAGGTGTTTTCCAGCAGTGAGGTCACAAACAGTGGATCCTCCTGGAAAAGCATTTGCCTTGCCTGCTTTGGGGCATGTTAAAGTTGGGTTTTTCAGACTGAGATAATAAACAAGCTCCTCTCTGTGGTTAATGGAGAGAGATAAGGATGGCTGGAGGGCAATTCTTCTGACCTTTTGTTTCCACTTGTCATCACATGAGAGGGGTGGCCTCTGGAGAGGCCTGGCTAGCCTAGGATGACTAGTTCAAGCTCTGAAGTCCAACTTGTCAACAAACCTCAGCTGAAGTGCTGGCCTGATGGGAGCTGCCTTCCCAAACCCTTTGCCTTGTTCTACCCACCCCCTGCAGAGCAAGCTACAGAGCTGCCCTCCCAGCCCCACCAAGCCATCAGGAACCATCCTCCCCTCTGGCAGGCTGCACTCCTGACAACTCAGGGAGATGAAACTGCTTTGGGTGGAAAGCTTGTGCCAGAAGGAAATATGCCACAGCAGGGTGGGACAGCAGCAGCCATCCTTAGAGCAGCTCAGACTTGCACAGAGACACAACTAGAGAGCTCAGACTGGGAAACCCATCCAGAATCAGCCAGACAATCAATGGCAGGCCTAAGGCTTGACCTTTACTTTGCCCAACTACCCTGATAGCAAAGCCAAAAGGTCTGGAAACACAGAGAGCCACCCTCAGAAAGCTTCCAGTCACTATTGGTGCCAGTTTGCTGAATCCCCAGTCCAGCAGGGAAGGTATCACACAGCAAGGAAAGGCAGCTCTGAGTTCCATGTGACTCAAAGCTCTTCACTCCCTGGCCCCTAAGCCAGCTCAAAGACCTAGACCTGTTCCTTCAAAGGCTCCTTGACACATGTTTTGATGAACACCAACTCCACCCAGTTGAACTTGATGCCTTGGAAACAGATTGGAGAGAGGAAAAGAAAAGAAACCAACCCAGAAACAAAGAGGAGCCAGGTTGTAGTCCTGAGTTTATCTATCTTGCTCCTGGCTGAGTGTGTAGGATGAGTCTGAACTGTCCCCACACTGGTCTGGCCAGAAGCACAAGGTAAGGAACATCTGTAGCCTCCCTCCAGCTGCAGCCCCCTTGTCCCACCCCAGGCACATCTCACCAGTGTCCCCAGCCACACTCCAAAGCTCTGCCCATGCCTGTGAAGCTTGCTCACTCTTCTCTTGCAATGTCCCAGCTCTGGCAAAAGAGAGTGATGAAGAAACAACCCCAGAGATGAGACTAAAACCACAACTCACCTTCCCAAAGCAGCTTTGATTCTGCCACCCTGGCAACTTTCAACAGCCTTAATCACTTCCTATTTTAACACCTGAAGAGGAAAACCTCTGTGATCTTCTAGCACTTGATTATTAACTCTCATTAAAGCAACAATCAAATGCAGACAAGCCCAGTTTTCTGTGTGTGTCTATTTGCAGCTTGCATTTTCCCTGTGATCCTTTGCTCCTCTCCCAGCAGCTGCCAGGAGGTTGTAAGAAATACCTGAACATTTGCTTGCTCCTGGCTCTGTCCTGCCCAGGCTCTTTCATTACAGGTCAAATTGGAGTAAACATCTCTCCAGACTGCACACAAGCCAGCAAGGAACAGCCAACACTGAAGTTTCTTTCTCCTGGCACAATCTCCCTCCTGGAAATTCAGCTGTAGAGAACTGCCCCAGGGTGCAGACACATCCACAGAGGGAGAGCAGCACAGCACTGAATCTGTCCCCAGCTTCATTGTGCTGTAGCCACCAACAGGTTGGGACCAAATCCTTCCTCCTTCCAGTTGCAGAGGTGATCTGAAGGGCCAGAGTGGTGTGGTTTACCTCAGGGTCATGCCCACACTGGGAAGAACTGGTCATGTCTCATCCCACCTGACAGATGAGCTAGTGGGACCATCAGGGTGTTTGCAGAGGAGCTTGAGGGGTGTAAGCTCACAGCCCAGAGCTTTGCCTGCTGCCTAATGGGCTCCTGCAGCTCTCCAAGGGATGGAGCCAAGGTCAGCAACAGCTGAGAAGTCCATGGTGGTGCAATGGGTATGAAGTTGGTCCAAGGTAACCTGAAGGTCATATTCATCCCCATAACACCTCCCCTGCCATGAAACATTGAACCTCAGGCTGGAGCAGAGCTCTCTCTCCTCCTTTTCCTTGACAGCAGCTCACTTCCCAGGCTTGGCAAAGCACTTTCTCTTCCCTCAGTAGCTAGAGCAAGAAAAGCAGTGACCTCCCTGCTGCAGAGCTCTCACCTGCACAAATACCCATCAAAAACATACAATATTTTACATTCTGCTCCCTATTCATTAAGACTTGCTAAACATAATAAAGCTGCCACTGGCCCAGCCACTCTTGTAGCTTTCAACTCATGCTGAAAGAATATAATTATATTGCAGTGAGGTTTATAAACAGCCCCAGCCTTGTTTATTACAAACCTCTCTCTTTAAAATCCAATCAGATTAATTTTATTTGCAACTTCAACTGCTGCTGCAGCTAATTTTAGTTAATGTGCCTGAGATATTTCTTTTCTGGGCCTGCAGGGGAGGTGGGAAGGCAGGTTTCAGGGAAGGGTCTGACTCCACATCTACACAGACCCTCAGTTTGAGGGCTGGAGGGAGACATGGATAAGCAGAGCTCCCCAAGCCCAGCACTGAGCCTGTCTCCCAAGGGTGCTCCTCATTTCTCAGCTATGGCTCCCAAAGGCTCCATCTTCAGCTGGGGTGCACTGACCTGGGCTCATATCCCCACACACACAGCTGGGGAAGCCACTGCCTGGCCAAGGCTGGAGATGCAGAGAGTGAAACAGCAGAGGAGCATGAGAAAAGGGTCAGAAGTTTGAGGCATGAAAGGCAGAGCTGCAAAATCACTTAGGCTAAGGTCAGGTCAGAAGAAGCCCTGCATTTCTTCCATCTTGGCTCTGAACCTGAGCCCCAAGGGTTTGCCTCCTTGTCCCCCAGGATCTCAAGCCCCTGTTCTTGGCTCCATTTCCAGAAAGATGGTTCTGCACACAGACAACTCCCTCTCAACTGGGAACCCTCTTCAGTTTGCTCCTGGCCTTGCTGCAGTGTGGGGGAGACTCTTGGGGCTGATTCCAGCCCAAGATATTTGCACCTGTAGCCGCAGCCAGCTCTGTCCTTGCCTCAGTTCAGGCTTTCAGGACCACAAGGTGCAAAAGTGACTCCAAGAAGCAGAGGGAAGGTGGGTGCTGAATCCATAAGTGCATTTCTCTTTCTCCTGAAGCTTGATTCCTGTTATTTATTTATTTATTTTAAAGTGAGAGGGGGAAGGAGGAAGATTAAATGAATTTAGCAAGAAGTTGGTCAATCCTTTAATACCAGGAGGTCAGAACCATCCCATCTGGGTAATCAGTTTGCTTTCAATTTCTCCTTGGTGGGTTGCTGCTTTGGAAAGAAAAACCCCAAGAATCTCATTTCAAGGCAGAAAGAGTGAGGTCAAGGAAGGCACAGCTCCTAATTATGTGAAATGAAGTGGGACACAGAGGATTTGAAGCAATTTTGGCTGCAAGCATCTGTGGGAAAGTTTCCCAAAACTGCCTTTAAAGTGGGGGTTGGATTGTGTCTAACCTAAGGGGGCCCAAAGATGGCTGTGAGATGAAACAGAGAAACCTTCTTTCCTTCCACCTAACAGAGGCAAAACCTGCCCCAGCCTCTCTCTGTCTCAGGGAAGCAGAAAATAAAGGACCTTGCTCTGCAGCATCAGGTAGCTCCCAGCTGTAAGCCAGATTCCCAAAGGGCAGCACTTCCCAGATCTTTGGAAATCATGATTTTTTCATACCCCTTTTGCCTTCTTCATCACCAGACTCTGCTGCTGAAGAATCTGGTAGGGAGAGATGGAAAAATTTCCACAGAGACCCTGGTTTCTCCCCAGCCCCTTCTGCCTTATCCCTCTAGAGGAGATGCTGGTTCAGCCCAGGTCACAGCTTTGGTGGCAGCTGCTAGCTCAGGCTCTGCCCTTCCTATCACCTCCTCCACCAAAGGAATACCAGGCTCCCAGCACTTGCTAACTGCCATTTCTCTCAGGTGCTCCTTCCCATCTCCAAGCTCCCAGAGCTTTGTGTGTCTCCACTTGTTGCTGGAGAGAGCAAGGAAAACAACTTTCCTGGCAGCTTCATGTCCCTTCAGCTGTGCAGCAAAGGATGGGACAAAGCTCTGAGGGGATCCATGCATCACTCCTGCTTCTGGGGAGCAATTCATCAGTCAGAGGCTGGCAGAGACCCTGTTAAAACTGTTGCCTCCAGCAAGCTACAGATCATGGAAAACACAACATTCATTTCTTAATGGCTCTGCCCTAGCAGGCCACTGCTGACATGAAGGAAGGTGGCTGGGTAGGAAGGATCCTACCCCCAGAAGAAAGTGAAGCTACAATATCCCCAGAGCCAAATAAAGCAGGTGCTAGTATCCATCTGAAAACTAAAGTCAAATGGAAAGGGGAAAGGAAAAGGGCAATTTAAGGGAGCAGCTGGGAAACACCTCCCATGGGTGAAGCTGTCAGGACTGGAGGCACAAAACTGCTGAGATGTCATGGATTGGGAAGCAAAGATTGCCCCCAAAAACACAGGATCTCCAAGGCTGCTGAAGAACCATGAGGAAACTGATGCAGATATCAGTATCCAAAAGCTTCTCCATTTCAATAAAACCTGATTTCTTCTCCAGCTCCCTAAATTCAAGAGCAATTTTATCTGACTCTCCATGCAAGTTCTATCACTGTGGACACCAAAGATCACAACTGACCCCCAAAAGGAGATGGTTTCTGCTTTACTGTGGAGCCTCTAACAGCCAGGACTACTCCTAGGGTCACAGCAGGCTGGAAAGTCCTTTGTCCTGGAGGAGGTAATGGGCTGTAACCTTGAAGTACATCCACAGCTCTAAAGAGCTAGGTGCTGCTTCCAGGCTCAGCCAAGCAGCAACACAAGTGGATCCAAACTGAACAAGGTGGCAAGAACCCAGGCTAGGGACAGGTGAAGAGCAAGAAGCAAGCTGGATAAAAAGTCTATTGCAATGCCTTCAGCAGTCTCTTCAGCTTGGGTGGGTGTGTTTTCAGTCTAGGTCAAGGAAAAAGAACAGTTTTCCAGAGATGCTCTCCTGCTGCCTGAAGGAAGATAATGCTCCTGGCCAAGAGACTCCTGACAGAAGCAGAACCATATCTGAGGGGAGGAGGCAGCTAGTTTATGGACTAAAAATACTAGAGGACTTTAAGGAAAGGCAAAAGAAGAGCTTTTTCACTAGACAGACTTTGCTCTTCCTTCACAGGTAGCATTTGGCTCTAGAGGAAGCATCCTTGTTTCTGTCAGAAGCCAATTCTGTAGTAAACAAAACAACTTCAGCTTTAGACAGGCAGACAACAACAGTGGGAGAAAAGAAACAGTCACCTGGACCTGGCAGATTTGCACAGAAGAATAGAAAGGTGAGGGAAGGCTTTTAGCTCTGGAGAAGGCTTTGGATCTAACCAGGTTGCTGGGGCAGAAGATAGAGTAATCTTTCCTGCCTGGAGACCTTTAGCAACAAGCCAGGAAAGGGGGCCTGGGGCTCAGCAATTGATACCTTTTATCCTCCCCCTAAAAAGGAGCCCAGATGCAGCTCCCCTGAGGTCCTCAGCCCCAGATATTCTTTGCCCTCCATGGCCTCTTCAGGTCTTCTCTCCCAATAGGATGTTCTCCTCCATCAGGAACAAGCAAATACAATTTAAGAGGGAAGAACACATGGGAGCAGTTGCAGTAGCTGTGGGAAAGGTCTCCCATGCTTGTTCTTTATCTTATTACCAAGAAGCTGCAGACCAGCAGCTTGCTAATGGATTATGTGAGTAGCTTTTCCTTATTCAAACACAGACTTCTATCCTCCATGCTGGCAAACAGTTATCTTTTAAATGCAATGAACAGGTTTTGGGATGCTTCACAGCCAGAACTTCAGCTGCAGATGCAGGCAGAATATTGTTAGGGAAGGAGAAATTACAGCCATTGTTGGCTTTGTTTGGGAGTGGAAGTGGGAGCTGGAATGCCTCCCATCAGCAGAAGCTCCTTTTAGTCATCTGCAAAGAGTTACCACCCAGCCTGGGATGATCCTGGCTTCTTGGTTAAATGTTGTTAATGAAGCAGAAGCTGGCTGCCTTGTTCATGAAGCTAGGAAGTTCTGTGGTAAGCAGAAAAGATTAGAAAGAGTCTAAAAAAACCCCCAAAAATCCCTTAAAAAGTCTTTCCTGGCCCTTTTGGTGCATGGAAATAGCTGAAGTTTCATCCTGATGAGGTACAAAAGACAGTTTAGGGACTTCTGTGTGCTCAGAGAACAGAGTTAGGCTTCTCACTCTGGAGAAATAAGCTTAGCATTCAATGCTTCACACAGTTGTGATCTTACAGCACAGTCACACATGCATGTGCACAGACAAAAGTTTCTCTCTGCAGTTGCTGGGAGCAGAAATGCTAACACTTCAGTTTGCTTTAATGAGAAACTTAAAAAAACCCCCACAAAATGAAGAAAACAGCCTCAAGCAATTTGAAACAAAACTTGACAGCTCCACAGAAGCAACCAACCTTCACCCCACCTGCAGCCAATCTTTCTTCCATCAGCTCTAGCACCCTAGCTAAGGGCAGTATTCACAAGTGATGTGTGGAGGTGCTTTTAAGCACCTTAAACATTTAAATGAGTTCAAGGTGTAAATTTGAAGTGCTTCCTCAAACTGCAGCAAGGCTCCTGCCAGCCACTTTCTTGCTCTGAATGAAAACAGCACTAATTTGATGGAGTTTAATTGATGTTGAAGCTGAGATACATTGAATCAGACCATGCTGGAGAGTGCCTAGACTGGGATTTAATGCAATCTAAGCTGATCCCAAAGCAGGTCAGTCAGGCCACATGTAATGGACTTGCCTTGAGCCATGGCCTTGGGTGCCCAAGCTTGAAGACAGCTTCGTGTGAGCCACATCACGCAAACACAGGCTGCTCTGCACCTCAGATCCTGCAGCAGATGAAGCTGCACACAGCACCCCTGGCCTTGCCATCTGGGCAGGCTCCAGGCTGCACCCAGATTTCAGGTGATGCTCACCAAACCCCCATGTTCTCTGGCATTTCTGGGTCTCCTCCCATCATCCCAGCTGCAATTCACTTCTGCATCTCCCAGGCACCAAAGCCCTCTCAGCTTGTCCTACACTCCCTGTCCTGCCTCCTCCTCAGCAAGCCTCACTTCAAGTGAGCAGTTAGCAGTGGAACTGCCCAGAAGACCCTAACCAGGAGTAAGTGGATGAGCACTGCCCACAGCACTACTCCACAACAGCAAAGCTTGCATGAAGAGATGTTGGTTTGTGCCCCAGGTTCATCCTGCACCTCATTACAGTGTTTGTCTTCCTCTCCTAGGCCAAGGGAAAGGTCACTCTGGCTAAGACACAGTGTGCCCAGAGGAGAGAAAGGGCTGAGGAGCAGCATCAGGCACTTTGACTTTTAATAATGAACATTGCAAGAGGCCCAAAGGTTTTCTTTATTAGATATAAGGAGAAAATTGAGGTCTGGAGTGGCTGCAATCATATACAAAGCTGCTAAACCAGAGGATGAAAACACTTCTCATGTTATATATTCAATATATTTGATATGGTGATGAAACATTGGGTGAGAGACACCAGCACAAGGTAGGTGTGAGATCCTAACTGGTTTAACATGGACATTAAAAGCTCAAAGGGGATTGTGAACTTCCACAAGAAAAAAAACCCTCAAGGATCATTTCTCTTAACACCACTACAGAGAAGCCCCTGGTTTGCCCTGTCTCTGCCTGCTTGGCTGAGAGGAGGTGGCTGTGATTCCTCCAACTCAGGTGAGCACCAGCAGAGCAGAAAAGCCACTGCTGGATAAAGATCTCCTCAGCCACAATGTGACAGAGGTCACCAACTTGAGGGGTTGACCTACTGGGAAGCAGCTCCACAGAGAAGGAACTGGAGGTGATGGGACAAGAAGTTCACCTGAAGCCAGCTTGTGTCCTTATGGTCAAAGTGGCCAATCACCTCCTGGGAGGCATGAAAAAGAGTGTGAAGAGCAGGTCAAGGGAGCTTCTCCTCCTCTGCTCTGCCCCAGTGAGGTCTGGGAGTCCTGGTCCTGTTCTGGGCTCCCCAGCTCAAGAGAGACAAGGAACTACTTAAGAGAGAGTCCAGCAGAGCCCAGGAAGATGCTGAGGGCACTGGAGCAGCTCTGGCAGGAGGAAAGGCTGAGAGCCCTGGGGCTGCTTAGCCTGGACAAGAGCAGCCCCACAGGGGAGCTGCTCAATGCTGAGAAAGAGCTAAAGGACAGAAGGCAAACGGCTGGGGCCAGGCTCTGCTGAGTGGTGCCCAGGGACAGGCCAAGGGACACTGGGCACCAACTGGAAGCCAGGAGGTTCCAGCTGAGCAGGAGGAGAAACTTGTTTGTTGTGAGGGTGCAGAGCCCTGGCCCAGGCTGTCCAGAGAGGCTGTGGAGTCTCCTTGTGTGGAGAGATTCCCAAGGCAGCTGGAGGTGACCCTGGGTAAGCTGCTGTGGGTGACCCTGCTGGAGCAGGAGGGCTGGGCTGGATGATCCCCAGAGGTCCCTCCCAACCCTCACCATGCTGGGATTCTGTGAACCTGCTTCCCAAAAGTTGAAAGCCAACCCAAAAAAGACAATCAGGGGAGTATTCCCTTGTGCACCTGAGGAAGCCAAGGAAGAAAGGAAATCCAAAGCCTCTGCCAAGAGCTTGCTGGGAACTGCATTTCAGCAGCATAACAAATTGCTGCTCAGCCCCAAGAACAGCAGTTACCAGCTCCTGTGATAAATGACCAAGGTAACTAAAAGCTTTACTCTCTTGGTTTTTTTTGGTTTCTAGTTATGTTTTTTTTCTAAACACTGCTTGCTACAGCAGCAAAGCACTGTAAAGGTGCAGTTAAATTAAAACAATCCTCCAGCCTGAAGAGAAACACACCAGAGCCATCCATTTCCAAGAGAAACCAGGGCAGGGAATCCAAGGAAGATTTACAGAGTTATTCCTCTGTAATTATCCAGAGGAGAGAGGCAGCCCACGAGGGTCACTACTATCTCATTCCTTATCACACCACTAGCTTTTTAGCCTTTAATTTTGGTTTATATGGGTTGCAATCCCCTGCCTAGGGCCAGATTAACAGACTGAAGTGCTGGCTAAATTAAAGCAGGGTGTTGATAATAGGGTGAAGCAGAGCTCTCCCCATTCCCTGGGCCATGCAGGCAGCAGCAGGGACAGGTGCCTGAGCATGATTGTCAGCAGCTGGCAGGTGACCTGGCTGCAATCTGATGGGAGGAAATTAAGAATGAAATGAAAGCTAATTCAAAGAGGGAAGGGGGGAATTCAGGTGCACTTTGAGCTCTAATACTTTAATTTACCTTTTTCTGTAATTGCTTTATCCATTTTTTTCTCCCTCCCCAATCCTCTGAAATGCTTCCTGGACTATTGGTGCTGCTTTTCCTTCTTGGTAGGAGAACAACACTGGAGGAACTGTGCTGGTTGCCCATGGGCTTCTACCTGGCTTTTGGGCAAGGCTTACATCCTTCTGGTTTCAGCAGGGGGACCCTGATCCAATCAGTTGTCCCTGGTGTCCCCTCCCTGCTCATCTGCAGGGGGATTCCTCCCCCTGCCCCAGGGACATCCCAGAAGATGGTGCAACTGGGCAAGAGGAGCATGAGACCTGCCAAGGGTCTCCAGTCCTCCTACCTCCTGAAGCCTGACTCAGCTTGGGGTCATCAGATGTGGCAGCTGACTCCAGCATAAGCCCCACTGTGGTGGGACTCTCAGGACCTTGCAGAAGACCTGGAGGCCCAGGGCCATTGTTGCTTAGCTCCCTTATCTCCAGTGGTTTTGGGCTTATAGAAGGAAGGACTTTGCTCCATTACCCCAAGAGGCCAAGGTGATGAACTCTCTGAGGTGTTCACTCCAGGCTGAGTATGGTGAAGGACTGAAGGAACATTAGGAAGGGGAAGTCTGTTGAGGAGAGACACAGCTCTCAGGCAGAGGGAATATCAGATTAATTAGCACCACAGCCCTCCTGAGAGGGGGAAAGGAACAGCTGCAGAGATCCACACCTGGAAGACACCATCACCTATCATCACCTTCCACCTCCCTCCCACCAAGAGCCAGAGGAGCTTTGGTCCTGAACTGCTTTTCATTTTCACACCTGGGTCCTGAGCTGGGGCTCAGCCAGCAGCTGTTGCTGCTCTCCTTCTAAAAACACACTGGGAGCTCTTCTGAGATTATGGAAGCATCAACTTAGAGGTATTAATATGAACAAGGTAATTACAGGTCCTGATGCCCAGGGTAGAAAGAATAAGAATGTGCTGAGAACACAGGAAGAAAAATCAGCTCAGACACATTGGAAAGCTTTCAGAAGGCTAAAAGGGGAGCAGGGGATACTGAAATCTGTTTTCTGAGAAGGCAGCAGATTTCCATGGCCTGGGACCTCACAGAGCTGGGCTGCAGCAGCTGGTGGGGCAAGAGAAGGAACAAGACACCTTCCTGAGGTCCCCACCTTAATACACTTCTGAGAACAAGAGATGCTGATTAGCCAAGAGATTTTTACAATGGTGTTTAAAGCTCATTAAAAAAAAGCTAATCAAAGTCTTTTTTTTATTATTATTCCAGGGACTTAGACTTCCTAGGACACCATCACATGTGCAGATGTGAAGATAAAACAGGTACATACAGAAACAGACTTTTATGACCATGATTTGCTGCTTAATTAAAGATCCTCCTCCTGAATTACTGCACCTTAATCTGGGTGCCCAGGACTTTAACTGGCACCAGCTGAGGACTCAGCCCTGAGCAGATTTAAAGTGATTTAGACCCTAACAGCTTTTGCTGCCTTTCTCCCAAGCAAAGGAAGAATTTATTTCTTTTTAATTAGCCAGAGCTGTTGTCCTTGTGCCTGCAGCTGGAGTTCACAGGCACACTGTGACTGACTTCTCTTTGGGAAGGTGGATTTTCCTTCTATTGGTTTTAATAATCTTCAAAACCATTGCAAACAACCTGATATTCTCTCCAAAGTGTCACAGGGAAACAACTCCCAGCAGAAGTGCTACCCTTCATGGACTGGGTGACCATGCTGACAGCACAATTGGCTCAAGCAACTCAGCTTTAGCAAAGTTCACAGAAGAAGCCACAACAAATCAATATTTTTAATATTCTTCCATCAGGAGATCAAGCTTAAAAACTTATTCCTGGAGTCATTCATCACACTGCCAAATAAAAATAACAAGCTCTGTGTTCTTCTAGATTTTTGGAAAGGTAATTCTAAAGCCTTTAAAAGCAGCTGATGAAATGTCTTTGGAGGCCAATGGTCTCCTGGGGTGCATGAAGAGTGTGACCAGCAGGGCAAGGGAAGTTCTCCTAACCCTGTACTCTGCCCTAGTCAGGCCACAGCTGGAGTCCTGGGTCCAGCTCTGGGCTCCCCAGCTCAAGAGAGACAAGGAACTACTGGAGAGAGTCCAGCAGAGCCCAGGAAGATGCTGAGGGCATTGGAGCATCTCTGGCAGGAGGAAAGGCTGAGAAGCCCTGGGGCTGCTTAGCCTGGAAAGGACCAGCCCCAGAGGGGAGCTGCTCAATGCTCAGCAGCAGCTAAAGGCTCAAGGCTGGGGGCAAGAGGCTGGGGCCAGACTGTGCTGAGTGGTGCCCAGGGCCAGGCCAGGGGGCACTGGGCACCAAATGGAAGCCAGGAGGTTCCAGCTGAGCAGGAGGAGAACCTTGTTTGGTGTGAGGGTGCAGAGCCCCGGCCCAGGCTTTGCAGAGAGGCTGTGGAGTCTCCTTGTGTGGAGAGATTGGCAAGGCAGCTGGAGATGACCCTGTGCAAGCTGCTGTGGGTGACCCTGCTGGAGCAGGGGGGTTGGACTGGATGATCCCCAGAGGTCCCTTCCAACCCCTAACATGCTGAGATTCTGTACTGCAGGGATCTGTGCTTTCCAAGCTGATGACACTCAGATGCTTTAGGTTTCTTGTTACCACTCAGATGTGGCTGCTCTGCATTGTGCCACAGTCTCTAGCAGGAAATATTTAAGCAGAAGACTCTGGTTATCCAGGCTATGATGAGGAGATTACAGCCTGGCTTGGCAGAACTGTATTTAGCTTAAAGCTGCTCTACACAGCTCCCCACTCCAGCAGATAAAAAGGACTTTGTTCTCTCTTAGGACAAGACCATTTTACAGTAACTATGGAGGTAATTAATGATCTTGTCAGGGCTGCTTTACATTCCCAGAGTGGTGTGCTGGAGATTTACAGTAAATTAAAACTTCTACCTTTTTATTGGATTTTTGTACCTTAGTTCACTGACAAAGGACAAGCCTTGGGAAGCTCCAAAAATTAACTCATTTTCCACTGGAGAGATTCAGAGCTGCAAAATTCCAGCTTTAGGACTGACCAAAGCAGGAAGGGCAGAGACACCACAGGGTGACCAGAGAGGAAAAAGGCAACTGCAGGCAGATCTTTGGAGTTCATTAAGTGTTAGCTACATCTAGATTTGTTACTTTGTCAACTCTTTTCTTTTTTTTGGCACCCAAAAGCATCCCAGAACATTTGCAACACTTCTGGAATAACAGCAAAGTGTCACTAAGTGTTTGAGCCTGGGACATTTTTACTATCACATTTTGTCACTGTTGTGTATCTGTAATGTTCCAAAAGCAGCAGCAGGGAGGAGGGGAGGGAGATCCAGCATCTTCCAGGTCTCCCTGAGTTCAGGGGGGTGAGTGGCTGGGGAGGACAACAGGCTGGTTCCTTACAGAAACTTTCTCAGGCTTGGTTGCAGGGGTTTTTTTTGGAGTAAAAGCTTACAGGAAAATAGTGGTTTCTCTACAGGTGCCCATTATGCTAAGCAGATATTTCAAGGATAAATACTGTAGCCTTTTCCTCCCCATAATTAACAGTGTTTCCAGAGCTTTTACAGAAATCACTTAGAAGTTATTCAATAAAAGTCTCCCAGTTTGCTTTTACTGTTTCACACTTTCAATTTCTCCTTTGCTGTCTGGCTTCTGCATTCCTATCAAAATTGGCCTTTTTAATCTCAGCCTGAAGTCCATTTGCAGCACAGAATAAAACTTTCCACCTTTGAGGGGTAAAAGAGAAAGAGGCAGGAATAATCTTTGCAAGTCACCAAATAAAGAGGTCTCTCATTTGCTTGCCTTGCAAGTTAGAAGTCCAGGGATGTTACAAGTGCCTTCTGTGCTGCAGAAAGCTCAAAACCAAGCTTGACATTCACCTTGCCAATTCAGGTGGGGATTTTGGAGCCTGCAGCAGGTTTTGTCCTGCTGTGACACAGAGGAAAGGGATCCTCAGGTCCCAATCTACCACTTGCCCCAGTCTGAAAAGACAAATTGTTCCAATTGCACCAGCCTGAAGAGCTAATCTGGAGTTTGCCTTCCTCAGATTAAAGGTCATAGCACACATAGTATTACCCAGAAAAATACAAGTTCTGAGTCATGTCAAGCTCCATCTGCAGTCAGGCTTCTCTACAGCAACTTGGGCTCCTTCACTTAAAGCCTGCAGTTCCTTCCTCTTGAAGGAAAGAACTTGGCAAATCCCCTGTCAGCAGCACTGCTCTGGGTTAACTCTGGCTGAATTCTGTGCTGTTTATGTTGACAGAGTAGACTTTAACTTCCAGGTGTCCAAGCTAGGGCAGATGAATACAACCCTTGGTGTTTAAGCCTGAACTAGCTCACATTAAAGGCAGCTGCTGGTGAGAAATACTCCAGGGAATGATCCATCTCAAAGTGGTGAAGGCCAAATGAGCTGCCTTCTGGAGACCCCTGCTGCCATGAAGGCTGGAATGTGACCTGGCAGGAGAAGGGAAGCATGGCACCTGCAGCAGGGTTTTTAGGAGGATATGAAAAATAAAGAGACTCCAGAAAAAAATACTATGCTGTAAGGAGGGAGTTTAGTCATGATCAGAGCCTGAGAGGGAGCAGAGATGGTGCTGGAGAGTGGAAAGCCAAAGGTAGATGATCCTCACTGCACTGCAGGACCAGATGGAGATCTCTGCTGCCCACCAATAGAAGGAAAATAATTAAGACAGCCTCAGAGCAAAGTGTATTTTCCCTGGCTGTCAGGGAGAAGCAAGTTATTTTCCATATTCAGTGGTTTAGAATTAGAAACAGCTTTGAGACAAGCACTGGAGACTGTCTTTGGGGCTGGGGACCTTTCCCTTCCAGGACACAGGAGACAGTCTTTTCAGGGAGCCAGTCTGAGAACACAAACCCAGCACCTGCACTCAGGACCATGTTGAACATAACAGTGCAAAACCCAAACCAACTTCCAATTCACCTTCTCAACTTGCAGCTTGTAAGAAACCCAACAACTCCTGCCCCAGCCTCTCATCCACTGCACACAGTGAGCAGAGGGGGAGAACATGCCCCAAATGCAAGTGTCCTACACAGGTCACTTGCATGCTAGTATGGAGTTCAGGACAAGAGTGGGAAAGGATCTGTAACAGGGATCAAAACTGGCTTTGGCTACAGTTTCCTGAGCAAAGTGCAAGTGCTTGGCTCTTCTGTAACCAGAAACTCAAGCTGGAGTCCACCAGCAAGTCCAGAACCAGACCCAAGGTTTCAGCATTAGCCTCCTTCAGCCTCTCTGCCATGACTCCACACTGGTTGTATTTCAGGTATCAAAGGAGCATCCAGGATAGAACTCCAGCCCCCAGACAGAGCTGTGTTATTTCTAATTATCCTCCCCAAGTGAAGCAGCCACCAGTAGAGCAGCAGGGAGCAGACAGAGTCACACCTCAGTGAGCAACAGCTCTCTAACAGGTCTTAAGTAGCTTGACAAGATGAAGAGCCTAATGACCACATGCTCAGAAAGCACTGTCAGGAGGAGCACAATAGGCAGATGGAATCATTTAAAGCCAACTATTTCCAAGTGCTGTAAAAAGCCCCAGTGAAGGAGCCCTCAGCCTGCTTCTCACCAAATTTGCACTCTTCCCAGGTTAAAAGGAGTTTTCTATTATCATCACCATCACCTGCCCTCTAAAAATCAGCCCTTTTTGCCCCCATACTGAGGAGGCTTATTCTGCTTAATAAAGCCTCACATGGAAAAGTAGCAACAGAAATAAGGGAGGAAAAAACCCACTCCCTAAACACTGGGTATTTTCTCTCCAATCATGTAGCCTTGGGACATCTTCAGTAATTCTTCTCAATTTGCATCTTAACTACTTTGAATAATTATCATTTTCATCTCTTCTCCAGCTTTTAACCCTTTGATATTGCCCAGCAATGGGTAAGTTCTTGAAGAGCCTTCAGTCTCTTTCAGGACCATCTTTTTCCTTCCACTGCTAAAAGCATCCATTGCTCTGCTGGTTAACCACTTTGCTGTGCTCTTACAAGTATTTTAGCTCTGGTTTTGATAGGTGGAAAAGTATTTACCCTGAGCTGCTCACACAATGTCTTTAAACAGTCTCCAAGCCTCCTGCAAGCCTTTTAGCCTCTGCCCCTCCTTCTCATTCCCTGGTAACAAGCTTTCTCCACTTCAAAAAGGCAAAACCATATAAACAGTGTTGCCTTAATGGGGTTTTTGGGGCTGTTTCATTCCTCTAAAGCATTGAATCTGAGTACATTTGGGCTCTACAACTGAAGAGCTGTTTCACAGCTACCTCTGGAGCTGGGTTCTGTCCACAGCTTACAAGTAGCAAGAGAGTTCCACATCCCTTGTAGCTTTTCTGCTTGACTGCTCCAAGGAGCTGTCAATCCTGGTGCCTAAACACATTTGAACAAACTGTCATGACATTTCATCAGTCTTCATGGGGCAAACTGAAGTCTCCTGTTATCATTGAGAGCAATTTCAAAGTCAGAGCTTGAGGAAGCTGCAGTCACAACCTCCTCCCCTGCCAGGTGTCCCCAGCCCAGGAACTTCTCTGCTTTCCAATCAACTCTAATCTTTGGGCTTGTGCTTTCCACTTCCTTGCTGCCTTACTGCAGAAGCAGCAGCTGGGGATAAAAACCTCAGGTTTGGGGTTTTTTTTCCCCCCCTTCTTTCCCTCCCTAGGAAATGAATGCTGCTGAATCACAGCATGCCCACCCTGCTGCTCTCCAAGCCAGAAGAGACATGTTTGTTAACACGCCCCTACAAACCTTCTGCTTACATCTTTCCTGCTTGTTTTCCTGATCTAATTAGTGAGGCAGAGAATTAAACCTCAGCCATCAAGACCAACAGCTCCCCAGGAGAGCAATCCAGCTATAATACTATTTAAATATGAAACAGCTCCTGTCCTCAGCTGGAGTTGAGGAGGCATAAAGCAGAGAAAGTTGTAATTACCAGGAGTGATTAAGAATTGCAAGTTACCATCAGGAAGAGCAGAGCTGCTCTGTGCAAGCCTCAAGAGACAGAGAAAACATCTCCATGGTTGGGTTGGGGGGAGTTGGTTCTGGGAAGTGTTATTTAACAGACTTGCTAACACAGCCATGCTCCAGTGGAGCTACAGCACAGAGGGAAACACCCCAAAAGTGCACAGGGTGCCCTGGGAGGGCAGAGCCAGCCCTGTCAAATGCTCATTCACACAGCATCCATGGCACAGTCCTTCAGAAAGGGCTGAGGCATAAACCCTGGGCTAAGTGCATCCTAAATAGTCACCCTCCAAAGGCTGCCCAGGTGTCCTCCAGCCTGTAAGCAGCTGTTGCACACACAACCTTTTTGACAAGCATCTCCACAGGTCTTGCTTCTCACCAGTTTTGAGCCTGGCTCCTATTAACTTCACTGGATAGCTTCCAGTTCTTGTGCTAGAAAAGAACAGCTATTGCTGTCCAACACCTGCACACCAAACTTGGTTCTGCAGCCCTTCACAGACACCTTTACACCCAGAGTCTTCCTTTTCCAGGCTGAATCCAAGCCCAGATTGCTCCTGGAGAATGACACCACTGCAGATCAGTCATCCTTGTCCTTCTCTTCCTATTTAACAGCTATGGCAAGAGAAACTGCACAGGAAGTTCCAAGTATGAGCAAAGCCCAGGGTTATAGATCATATCCTTATGTCACTGCATTTCATTATTCATTTTCTAGTGCCTAACTTTTGACAAGCAGTTTTAGCTACTCCTGGACACTGAGCTGATGTTACACACTTCATACTCTGAAGATTTCACTGGTCCTCAGATAATCTAGGTGTCAGGCATGACTATGTGCAGCAACCATCAAACCCCAAATTCATAAAGCTCAGCCATCTGCAGGTAGCAGTGGAGCCAGACTGAATCCTCAGCTCTCAACATTCCTTCTGCCTCTGGAGTTAGAATCAGCCCAACATTTGTGTGCACATAGTCCAGACAGCTTGGGAACTGCTGGATGGCAGAAAGTCTCCAGGTGAACTCCCTGTTCCTCAAGCTCTTTTGCAATCCATGCCAGCAATACACAGCTCCTTGAGTATTAAACTAACAATCCTGCAGTTGCCACACAGCCCCAGGCAAGCTGCTGGCTTGTTTGGTCCCAGATTTCCACCTGTGAAATCAAGGCTAATCCTTCCAGATTTGTAGATTCCAGCCTCCTGACTTTGAGGGATTGCTTCCAGTGAATATTTACAGAGACTAGTCCAATAAGGTCCTCTCCTGGGTACTGACAGAAGCAAAAGAAAATCCTTAGCAAAGGCTAGAGCCCAGACAGGATTTACAGCTGGGGCTGAAGGGATCCACACCCCAGAAGATGCTGTGGATTTGTTCACATTCAAGTCAAAGTACAAAAATCCAATGACACCTTTGGATTCTTTTCAACAGCTTTGGTCAGAAGGGATGGGAAAGGATGTTTATATCACACTCTTGTCCTCCTCCCACTGAGGACAAGCACAATACACCCAGATTGCAGAGGATTTGCATCTTTCAGGTGACTCAGCCAGTAAATGCAATTTAATGCAGACAAGTGTAAAATGCTAAATCCAGAGGGACCAAGGCTAGACAAGCAAGTGCAGCTTAAACAGCCATGCAGCAGGATGATGGCCACCAAAGGGCTTTGTGGCTCAGCACTGAAAAATCCCTGCAGTCATGACACCCTCCCCTTAGCAGCAGAGTTCAACCAGCAGCCAGAGAGGCAAAGTGTAAACTGAGCAGGAGACATCCCTGCAGCAGGCTGCAGAGTGAGCCCTGCCAGTACAGATCTCCTCCAGTTGTTCATGGAGATTTATCTTCTCCAAGGAAGCTTAAGACTAGTCCATGGGCTGCATAACAGCTGGGGAACCTTGGTCTGAAACCTGTGGGAGTGCATTACCATCCCCAAAACCAGCCATCAGGGCTGAGTGTGATCAGCACCAGAGAAGAATCCACTGCAGTCACCACAGCCCTTGAGTTTCAGCCCTGCTGTTTGAAAATGGATGCTGAAACCCAACCTAAAAACTATTACTGCCAGAGAAAATTGTCATTCACTACCCTCAGGCATTCACCATTGAAGGTGTTCACACAGAAACATCAAGGCTGGAAGATCATCAAGTCCAACCATCAACCTAGCACCCTCATGCCACTAAACCATGGCCCTAAGCACCACATCTAGGTAGCTTTTAAACCCCTCCAGAGATGGTGACTCCAACACTGCCCTGGGCATATTCACTCCCTGGTCATTTCAGGATCCAACCCTGCTGCCAGTAAGACATATTAGGGCTGAATTTTAAGATGATGAAATTACTGGAATCACTGTTTTAACTAACTAACCTTCAGCCCAGCAATCAGTCTTGTGCTTTGGAGGCAGATCTGAAGCATCAGCAAGTATTTCTGCAGGCAGCCTGTGGCTGGATGGACAGAGGGCTCCATGTCCTGCCCCACCAGTACCCTCACTACCCAGGCAACAGTTACCTAGCTGGAGAGGAAACAGCTAAGTCCTATTGCCAATCACTTGGCAGTTGATGGCAGATGAACAGCATGGGAGGGAAGGGGAATCCACAGCTCCCTCCGCCTTGCCACAGTTGGTGTCCTTCATGATTTCCCAAGAAAGGAGGACTTCAGCCATACCCAGGCACAGGCTTTACTATGAATTCATTCATGTTCAGAGAGCCACATCAGATTCCATGCAGCCAAAACACCAGCAGGGGCTCTGGGAATTCATCTCCACAAATCCTAGCACCTCCTCATGTGCTCAGGGAAGCCACATCAACTGCTTAGCCACAGCTTCACCATCTGAAGTGGCACTTGAAACTCAAGCCTTGATACTATCTCCTCAGTGGCTTTCTGACACTTGATTTCTTAAGAGATCTTCAATTAAGGAGAGAAACACCCAAGGACAAGAAGCCACTTTAGGCTGTTAATTTTCTTTATCACCTCTGCTTTAATGAAAGAGGCAGAGGTTGTTGTAAGAGCTGCTTCTCCTCACCTAGCCAGGTTTTCACAGCTCTGATTCTGAAATGAAAACACACCTCTGTGTTCCTCAGCCTGTGCCACGAGCTGCTTACCTCCCAGGGTGGGGATGTCCTCATCTGATGGTGCCACTTCCACCACTAATGCTTTCCCACAGCCACTCTGCCACCAAACTCAACTGGCAACCCCTTTAAAGCAGTGGCTTAGCATCAGATTACATCCTCTTGGGTGTCACAAGGATGTAAAAGCAGAAAATCCATGCAATGCCTTAGTCTTTGCATATGGAATGGGTTCCCCAGAAGGACCAGGATCTCTTCCTCTCCCAGGGAAGGCTCAGCAGTAAATGGAGAGCCCAAAGTGTGACAGATTTCTGCCTTCTTGGTGCAAGGGAATGAACCCTGCTGATGCTGAGAGACTCCTCATGAGAGTTTCCATGCTGTAGGAACCTCTGCATCCTCATAGCCTCAATGGCACAAAGTTTGACCTCTGCTCCCTCCCCACCTCTGCCACTTGCCCACTGTCTCCTTTCTCTGATCCTTTCACAGCTGGTTGTGTCTAGACAAGTTTAACTTCAGGCTTTCTTCACAGCACATATTTGCCTCCAAACACTACATTTACACCCAGGTCCTTCAAAGAAGTGACATATTTTGGCAAGGTGATGGGGAACTGTGCTGAAGAGCCTCTGAACAGAGTTACAGAGCTCATCCAGTGCCCACAGCAGGGACAGGACAGACACTACCCCAGTCACAATGTGGAACTGAGCAACATTCAGTTTCTGTCTTTAAAAGGTGTTTGTGGTTGGGTTTATCATTTGCAGTGACCACATTAAAAGTAGCTTTGGCCATTAGAGCTTGGAGAACCCTTTCCTAGCTGATGTCAGAGAAAGGGAGATAAAGGAGAGCCAACAGCCTCATGCTCCTAAGCTACACAGGCTATTTGAAGAGCTTGTCCTGAGCATAGAATACAGCATCTGGGGGTGGGAATAGGAGTCAGAGGCATCCTCTTGGACTGAGCTGAATCTGAATGGAAGATGCTGAGGAGGAGGATGCTGACCTGGGCAACAGGGCAGGCTGCTGTCTGCAGCATGTTGGGTGTGCACTGGCTTGCAGGCTGAGCTGGGCTAAGCTCAGTTCCAAAGCTGCCATTAAAAGGTCCTTTTTAGGCAAGGCCTTTTCCTTGCTACCTTTTCTCCTATTGGCAGGGAAAGTTCTTCCTCTTTTCAGACTCAGAGCTGTGATGCTCTGCTTTGTCTTACACAGACCATTAATTAATTATCACAGCAGTTCACTTGGAGAAGGACTTTACATCTGTGCAGCTGCTCAGGCACTCCATCACTTTACCCTAACCCCCAGGAGCCAAGTTTTGCAGGGAGTCTGCACTTGCTGACTTCAGCCTCACATATCAGTGTCTTGCAGGGAAATGGAGCATAAACCCAGTGGTCAACAAGAGAAATCTAAACCTACCACAGCCATTATACCTGATACTCCATCCTCTGGCTAGGAAACCAGCAGGTAGAGATAACCTTAATCTCAGCAGGAACCAGGAAAGGGAGCTGGTAGCACTGCACAGCATTGCACATTCCAGGCTTTTTCCTCCCCCTCTTCTATTGAGGACATTGACAGGTGACATGTGTTGTTCTCAGGGACAATTCCCTACAATAAAAAGACCCCAAATCCCACAACAAGGTTCCAAATTCTCCCCAGAGTGAGTTGCTATTGTTAAATTGCCAGTTCCCTTCACACAATAACCTTACCTATTGACTTGCTGTTTTCTGTAAGCAGCTGCAGGGAATACTCTTAAGCACTGTGATAAGCAAAACTCTTTCACCAGGGCTAAATTGGCATCTTTCCTGCAGCACTGCAATTTGAAACCAAAGGATTGCTCCATGGCCAGGTGCCTTTTATTACAAGTTTGGGCTTACAGCTGCTGAATCTGAACTTCACACTTGCAGGCATGGGCACTGCCCCAGCTGAATGCTGTTAGCACTTCCCCATGACCTGCTGCAGGCCTCAAGAAGCAGTTGAGTCACACAGAGACTCAGCTATGGAATAGAGTTACTGTAGCTTAACCAGTTAGCATGCAGCAGGTGATCTGTAACAACAACAAATAGCTTCCTATGTGCTAATAGCCCTGAACGAAGCCGAGTTAAAGCAGACTCAATGAGAAGGGCTTCATGCTAGTGCTTTTGCCTGTAAGTGCAGCAGGCTCAGCCCCTGCTGGCAGCAAGGCTCCCCAGGAGTTGAGCAATGACAGGGTTATTTTAAGGGAGCAGCTTTGCACTTCACATTGCCAGAAAAACAAAAGGCTGCATCCTATTAGCACCCACAAACCCCCACACAGCTCTTGGGAGAGATACCAGGGCTGCCCTGAGGGTAAATGTCCAAGATCTCATGGGATTTTGGTATCTAGGGTCTTCTGTACCTTAGGCTCTCCACTGAAATGCCACACACCAGACAGGCTAAGGAGAAACCACATTTTGGAGGAAGATAACAAAGGAACAAGCAGTCCACACCACCACATGCACCCAAGCAACCCTGCATGGCTGGAGAGTTGCCTTCTGCTGTTCCCCTAGGAGCTGATGCTTCCTGGAAGCATTTTATTCTCACAAGACCATTTTTAGCTGGGTGACCAGAAAGTGTTTTTGCTGTGAAGCCACCTGCCAGACTCAGTATTTCTAGCTGCACCCTCTCCATCTGCTGCAGCTATTTTCATCTCTCCAGCAACTGCAACTTGAAGCAGTTCTATGGCAATTGTCCTTCCTAACATCTACAGCCAAGGCTCCTCTGCTGGTGGAGCTTGTGGCCTTCCTAGAAGAAGCCACACAGCAGACAAGGATTTGTCCCAACTGCACACATCATCTAGAAACCTTCTTAAAGCCTGAAGGCAACCCAGGAACCACCATAACCCCAGAATGAGAAACAGCTCTGTTCTTGCCTTAGGTCTCTGGCAGCAGGTTGGAGCTCCTTGCTCTACTGTAGTACATAAGCAATCAAATTAAACCTCCTGGCTTCCTTAAAAGAGGGCTGCTGTAGCAGACAGGCTTCAACACCCCACTCCAGACCCCTGGAACACAACCTTCTTTCTGCCCTGGGTGTTTATATCCTCTCCTGAGCAGCAGCCCTCAGCTGCTTATTGGTACCAGCTGAAGCTCCCCACCCCAATTAAACCAATTAGCTGCTTCTCTCAGAAGCATGGCAGAAAACTTCTTTCCCTAGACTTTCCAGAAAGAGCCTCAGCTCCTGATTCCTTATTGTTCACCTGTCCTTCCCCAGCATTTCTCATTATGTACAGCTCAGCTCTTCAAAGCCAGTTTAATTTACCTGCAGATCACATTACCTAGCCCCCATTTTCAGATTTATATCTCAACTGGTTTCTTCTTGCATGCCATGATTATCTGAGTGGAGCATGCTGCTGTGATGGATGGACCTCCAGCAGCTGGGGGTTCAACTGAATAAGAGAATCACCAAACATGCAGCCTGTTTTCTATTTCTATGTAATTGCCCCAAACCACAGAAGTCTACAAATCTTGGCTAGCACTATCAGATCCACCTATGATTTACTCAACTGCTCTAGGTTGGCTGCTGAAGAAAGTATTTTTCTCTTTGACTACAGCTAGAGAAGGCAAAGTTTTCTCATGGAAGAAGCATAAACAACTCCCAGAGCAGGGAACAGAGCCATGATATCAAACTCCTTAGCTTTGCCTTCTTCCTCCAGTGTTGCAGCATTGAGGGGAGTGTGGCTGTTCAACAGGAGCAGGTTTTCTTTTAGAGAATGGAAGGTGGAAATGCAAACTAATTCTTTCTGTGATCAGTATTGATGTTATTGAAGCTCTCCCACTCTCACTGAATTGCTTTTATCCCACAGCTCTCCCAAGAGCCAGCCATTGAAATCCTGCTCCTATTAGAAGGGAGCTGTGTTAGCAGTGATTGTCACTGGGTTCTATTGAACTGAGCTATTCAAAAGTGCATTGTGTGCACCAGTGCCTGCATCATGGACTGAAGGGCTGCTTGGGGTGCTGGTGAGATTCAGGGCTGGCCTTCAAGGCCACAAAATTTGGTTTACAGGTTTTAAAGAGGGAAATTCAGAACCTTACAGCTTCAGCCAGAGTGAATGTCAGCTGCAGATCCTCAGGTCTCCTTTCCATGATCCTTTCTAGTTCAGAGCTCTTTCAGAAAGGTTTAACCTGCAAGGTAAGAGTGGTGATGTCAGCTTCAGAGGAGCAGGCACTCAAGGGAAAGGAAGACTGGTTCAAAAGCCAGCCCTGCCACTGCCCTGCTGTGCAGTCTGGAGAGCAGCACCTTGCCTCCTCTTTGCCTTTGCTGACTTGCTAGTCAAAGTCCCAGCTCCTTGAGGCTGTAGTTCCCCCTGACAGTAGCAAACTATAGAATTGTTTAGGTTGGAAAAGACCTCTAGGATCATCAAGTCCAACCATCAACCTAGCACCCCCATGCCACTAAACCATGTCACAAAGTGCCATGTCTACAAGGTTTTTGAACACCTCCAGGGATGGTGCCTCCACCACTGAGCAGCCTGTGCCAATGTCTGACCAATCTTACAGTGAAGAAATTGTTCCTAATATCCAACCTAAATCTCCCCTGCTGCAACTTGAGGCTGTTTCCTATTGTCCTATTGCTGGTAGAGCAAGAAGAGACCAACCCCCACCTGGCTCCAGCCTCCTCTCAGGGAGTTGGAGAGAGTGAGAAGGTCTCCCCTGAGCCTCCTCTCCTCCAGGCTAACCAGCCCCAGTTCCCTCAGCTGCTCCTCACAACACTTGTGCTCTAGACCCTTCCCCACCTTCCTTGCCCTTCTCTGGACACACTCCAGCACCTCAGTGTCCTTCTTGCAGTGAGGAGCCCAAACCTGAACCCAGGATTGGAGCTGTGGCCTCCCCAGTGCCCAGTCCAGGAGGACAATCCCTGCCCTAGTCCTGTTGTATGTTTCCATTGGTCTCAGCACTCCAGGATCCCTGGGTTTCTGCAGGACCACTCATGTTCAGATGATACAGGTAAAACAATGCATTGTATTTGGATGAAACCTGCAGGTAGAAGCTGCTGCCACCAGCCTATGTCACCAGTCCTACATCCAAAAGGCTACATCCCCCATCCTATGGCCTCTGCTTCAAAAGCAGCTTCCAGTACTGCCCTGCACAGCACCCATTGGTACCTCTACCTGCCTGGAGACTGGAGCTTGGACCAACCCTGCCCAGGCCATGGCCAAAGAGAGGACATTAAGCAGGAATCTGGACATGTGCCCACCTTGTCCTGCAGGTTTGTTTTGGCCCTTTACAAACTAATGTATCTGTGATCTGCAGAGCATGATTGATCTCCAGCTACTGCTGCTAGCACTCATTACCCTCTTGATGCAGCAGCACAGGCTGTTAGAATGATTTCTCCTTGCTTCATTATCTCTCAGTGTGACTCTCCTGGTGACAGGTAGACACACACTCTTACAGAAGTCCCTTTTCCTGCAGAATTAACACAACAGAGCCCACATTTTCAAACCCTGGGTAGCATTCTGTTAGGAAAACTCTCCAGGGCAGGTCCTGCTTGTGTCTCTTGATTGGAGAGAGGTCTGGCTGTTCTTCTGCTCTTGAAGCTAAGTGGTTTCCATGATTTTCTGTTACCTGAAGGAGGAGGATGAAATCAAATAAGAGATTAGAGTCAGTCTTGCAAAGCACTGCCCACACCCTGCCAGTCAGGCCCATGGATGCTCCATCATCAGAAGATGTCTCTTCTCTGTCTCCAGAGAGCTGTTGTCTGCCCCTGGAGAGCCTCCATATACAAATCAGACCAGGAGAAGAGATAATCCTGGGCAAAGGTTCAGGCAGTTGAAGTCAGAGACTGAAGAACTTCACTCCAGCACTGATGTTGAGAAAAGTGTGGGGATAAAAGGGGGAAAAATCAAGTTAAATGAAGGTTTTCTGCATTTTATTAAGCCATACCACCCAGAGGATGGATTCTTACACCAGTTTCATCCTTAGAACAATTCTGCTAGAGATTTCAAAGCATCTTCTCAAAAAGGGCAACCAGGTGCTAGGAGAAGATTTCTGTTGAGCTTCCAGATGGGGAAGAAGATGAGGGAGTTCAGCTGGAGGGAGAAAGGGCCCTGGGAGATTCCTCAGAGCAGGATTCTGTCTCATCTACACTTCAGAAATGGAAGTCCTTCTGGAAAGTCAGACTTTTCAGCCATCCTGTGACACTTCCAGAGGTAGACAGACAGCTGCTTAGCTGCTCTCTGGTTATCTGTGCTAGGCAGAGGATCCCATGAATTGTCTGTCCTTCAATGTCACTGTGGCATCTTCCCAACAGCATCCCAAACTACAGCTTGAATTAATGATTTGGAGTAGGTTTTTATCTGCCAACAGATCCATGCTGCAGAGGTGGAAGGTTTTATGGGTTTTAATTTTCATCTTGCTTTAGAGCAGGGACAAAACAAGAGTGAAAAATTGGAAGAAATGATTGAAAAGCAGAGAAGCAGTTTGGGGAAGTTAGCAGAGGTTTTATGAATTAACTGGAGAAGCTGCTGTTGTGCTCAGTGCATGGAGTAGAATAAAGACTGCCTCATTCTCACATGGCTTCTATAACTTGGCTCAGCAGGATGGAAACAAGGGTGAAAATAAGGCCCTGAAGAGTATTTCCCATTATTTCCCTCTAGCCAAACTCTAGGGTGTGGGAACCAAACTCTAGGGTGTGGGAACCAGTTCTGACACCTTCCTGTGAGGCTGGGCCTGCTTGAAGACATTTCCTCTGGGATCTACAACCTTCACAGTACCTAGTGTGAGATGGGCCAAGGCACCAGAAATGATAGGAGTGTGGCCAGAAGGTTGAGGCAGGTTCCCTTCCTTCTCTGCTCTGCCCTAGTGAGGACACAGCTGGAGTCCTGGCTCCAGTTCTGGGCTCCCCTGTTCAAGAAGGACAGGGAACTGCTGGAGAGGGCACAGGAAAGGGCTACAGAAATGCTTAGGGGACTGGAACATCTCTTGTGGGGAAAGGCTGAGGGAGCTGGGGCTGGGTAGCCTGGAGAGGAGAAGGCTGAAGGGGGATCTGATCAGCGCTTATCATGGGTGGGGGTCAGGAGGCTGGGGCCAGGCTTTGGTCAGTGGTGCCCAGGGACAGGACAAGAGGGAACAGGCACAGACTGGAGCAGAGGAAGTTCCAGCTAAACAGAAGGAGGAACTGCTTGACTTTGAGGGTAGTGGCTGCCCAGAGAGGTGGTGGAGTCTCCATCTCTGGAGCCATTCCAAACCCACCTGGACACCATGTGCAAGCTGCTGTGGGTGACCCTGCTCTGCCAGGGGGGTTGGACTAGATGATCTCCAGAAGTCCCTTCCATCCCTTAACATTCTGTGATTCTATGACTCCAAACTATCCCATGTGAAGGAGTCATCCAGGAGTCACTGACATGCAGACAACCTATGGCCAATCCACAAAAGAAACCTTCCAGCATTTGCCTTCTGTGTTACAGCTGCTGAGAGCCTGTAATGCATCAGATTCCAGAGCCCTGGGATTACACACAAGTACTAAAGCCATAGGGAATCTAAATACACCCTAAAGACCCCCTCCAAAAATCCAAATAAGAAAGACAATGACAAGTGTTTGATTAAAGCTGATGCTGCATCACAAATGAAAGGTAAGTGTCTTTTGGAAGGGGTGTTAAGGAAAGTTCCTGCTATACAACAAGGAAACAACCATGAGCTCACTGTAGTGTATTTAGGAGAGGAATTTACTACAGAGCAAGCACTCTTGTAGGGCCAGAATATTTGCTTTAATAAGATTCTTATCTCAAAACCTAAAAGGGGGATTGCTTGATAGAAGGGGAGAGACTTTTCAGCTGGTCAGACTGCAACAGGACAAGGGGGAGTGCAGGAATCATTACTGATCACTAGCACCATGAACCTCAAGGACTTGTCCCCAGCTCACTTGTTTCTTCTCTGACAGGAGCAAGAGATCAGAAATGAGAGAGGGTGTTGTCACTTCTTAACAGCCTCTCCAGTCAAGCAAGGCTATTAGGATATAAACATTCAGTCTTTAGTTGCAAAGAAGCATGAAAGAAATTGCTCCAAAGGCAAGCAGAAGTGATGTCCAGAGGTATCCATCAAATGAGGGATGGGGAGCCAGACAAAAGTATCTCAGATAATAGAGATCTCTAGCCTGAGGAGAAAGCTCCATTTGCTGCCAGAAAGTGATGTAGGACTTTTACCCCAGCTATGCTAGCTCTGTCTCTGGCAAGCAGTCTGAGACCATGCAGCAAGACCAGCAAGCAACAAAGACCTGGTTGGAGTAAAGAGTCATAGTCACAGTGGTGTCCAGGCCTCTGGGATCTGTTGTTTCTTCTCTCCTCAGATGGCTTCTTCCACTAAGTGACTCTGAAAGGTACTCAAAGACTTGTGTAAACCAAGGACATTGGTGTGGACAGGAGAAGAGCAGTTCTCAGGCTGGAAGAGATGGTTTCTGGGGGAGATCAAGGTCAACATATAGTCCTGGAAGAACAAGAAGCCACTTTAGTCCTGGAGACAGGTGCAAAACCTCAGTGGAGCAGAGCTACAGCTCTCTGTGGGACAGAAAGGGAGAAGAAGAGTAAATGGAGGAAAGGTCTGCCCAGCTTCAACACTTCTGTCTCTGACAAGAGAATTAGCCCCAGAGCAAATCAGTAGGAGAGTGCTCTGGCTGTTGACATGACACTGTGTTTCATTGACTCCCTCATCTTTCCCAGGAGATATTTTCTCCTGAGAAACAGAACCAAACCTGAGCTGGGACTGGCTTGTCCAACAGGGGACATTTAGCCATCTACACATTTTACCCATGTATAAAGCAGCTGACTTCATTCAAACACATCTGCCACCATCCAGAAGCTGGAAGATGCCTAAGTCTGCATCTCTCTCACTCTCCAGTGGTCACAGCCAGGTCTGAAGCTCTTGATGTTGCAGTTGGCCAAGGTGTGGTTTCCAGGAACTGCTAACTGAGCAGAGACCTCTGTCAGGAGTGACTGTACCAAGGGGAGGGCAGGCATCAGCAAGCTGGGGGTGCAGCTTGGTGTTTTCCTTCATCTGTGACTCCCACAAATAAGATCTGCCTGCTGCTGCTCTCTCCACTCATCCAGCCCCTTTCTTTCTCATCTCTTGCTGCCCATTTATGATGGAGCCAAATGGATTTGCCTTCCAGCAGTAAGGTGTTTGTTTGCTTTGGTTTTGGTTTAATACTTGATTTGGGCCTTAAATGCCTTGAACATCAGAACTTTGGAAACTTCATGATGCCTGAATGCTTAGAGTACTCATTAAATATTCAGTGTGTGAAGGGGGGTGGGGGGAAAGGCAAACAAAATAACAACCAAAACCCCAGCTGGAGTTTGAAAGAGGGGAAGCAGAGGTCAAGGAAAACTTTATTCAGGGGCAGATTCCTTCCTCTACTCAGGGATTGAGGAACATTTGCTCTTCCATATTCAGTGGTTGCTGGCACCTGGCAAGCTACAATACCACTCAGGGCTGTCTTAAATTGCTACCCTGGTACAAAGGCATCTGTGGTGATCTGAAAGCATATGGAATAGTATGAATACAGAACATCTCCCAGTTTAAAAGAGCCTCTGTGCTTCTCTGGCATGCCACTGCCTCAGTCTACCTCAGGGCAGGGCTGGATTGCATTTCTCTTTGCTCCACATTGGTGAAGGAGTGGTTGCACAAAGTCAGTAAGGACAACTTGATGTGGGAAAGCACAGAATTGTGGACTAGTTTTGGTTGGAAAAGACTTTTCAGGTCATCAGATCCAACTGTTAACAAGCACTGCCAGATTACCACTAAACCATGACCCTCAGCACCACATCTCCAGGATTTTTCAGTCCCTCCAGGGATGGTGACTCCACCACTGCCCTTGGAAGCCTGGGACAGAGACTGACAATGTTTTTGGGGGAGAAATTTCTCCTGATCTCCAACCTAAACCTTCCCTGGCACAACCTGAGGCCATTTCTTCTTATCTTATTATCTGTTCCTTGGAAGAAGAGACCAACTTCCACCTTTCAGTGAGCTGCAGAGAGTGAGAAGGTCTCCCCTGGGCCTCCTCTTCTCCAGGCTAATCAACCCCAGTTCCCTCAGCTGCTCCTCACAACACTTGTGCTCCAGACCCTTCCCCACCTTCCTTGCCCTTCTCTGGCCACACTCCAGCACCTCCATGTCCTTCTTGGAGTGAGGAGCCCAAAGATGAGCCCAGGATTGGAGGTGTAGGCAAATTTCCCAGGAAGCAATCTAGCATCCTACAGTTGCCCATGTGACACTTGCCTCCTCTCCTGAGATTCATTATGTCTGACTCAGCTGTCACACAGACCTGGGGCTCACAGCACTGATGAAATAAGGATGTCAGCAAGCCTGGAGCTCTCTCCCTGTGCTGTGAAGAGCTCTAATGTATTCTAGGGAGAGTGTATCCCCAGGTCTAGAATTACACAGGACTCTGTAATGAATAAACCATTCATTTCCTATTGTGTTACTGGGACTGTAATCTCTAGAAATCCAAAATTACCTGGAAAAGAATATAATATTCACCAGTAGCATAACAGCAAACTCTTCCCCAAAGCACTGTATTGAGCTTATGACACAGTTTCAAGTGCCCTCTTCTGTGGGGAAAGAAAAAGTTCCTTCAGTCCTCTAGTAATTTGTTAAATTGAGTCTTTTAAAGCTCTGAATTCCCAGACCTCCAGAGAAGAATATGCACTGCCTGAAGCATTCTGGGTCATGTCACCCAGCTCTTCTCTGCAGTCACAACAACTAGGTATTGGGAAAGAAAATCATCCCTGAACACATGCACATATATTACTGCCCCTCTCCTTTTCTCTTCATTCCTCTCAATTCATTCTGCCTTCACACACCCAGACAGCAGTGTCAGGCCTTCTCTTAGATCTGACCAGATTTGGCTCTTCAAGCAGCTCAGTTTGGTCATGTCCTGATGGGGAGAGTCCTGCTCATCTCCCCCACTACAGGCTGGGGTTGTACTCACATCCCTGGTGTTTGCTGCTCTCTGATTTGCTTCCCCCCTGCCCCCTCCACTAGCATGCTTTCAGATCAATCAGTCTCATATCTCAGCTCACACCCTGGTCTCTTTTTAAGCTCTTTGGCCATTAGGGGTGGGGGGAAATCAATCCACATCAGAGGAGGGTGGAGCCAGGTGGGAGTTGGTCTCTTCTCCCAAGGAACAAGTGATAGGACAAGAGGAGATGGCCTCAAGTTGCACCATGAGAGGTGCAGGTTGGAGATCAGGAGAAATTTCTTCCCCAGAAGGGTTGTCAAACCCTGGCCCAGGCTGCCCAGGGCAGTGGTGTTGTCACCATCCCTAGAGGGAATGAAAAGCCCTGGAGCTGTGGTGCTGAGGGCCATGGGTTAGTGGTGACCTGGCAGTGCTGGCTAGCAGTTGGACTCCATGATCTGAAAGGTCTCTTCCAACCAAAATAATTCAATGTTTCTAGGATTCTGTTATATGTACACACTCCTTTTTGCAGAACTTAACTCTCCTCTGCCTCCAGCCTCTGATGTCTGCTCCTGTCTCTGCATCTGCCTCAGTCTGGGCTGTTACTGGATGAGTTTGATATATTTTTACATTAATACCAGGCATGGGCTTGGTTTTTCTTTTTAATTAAGTTTAATTGCATCAATCACCAGGTGCTGAGCAAGAAGAATTGCTGCCAGAGCAGACTTACTCATCAAACTAGGATGCTTCAGATGCTGCAGTTTTACAACCAAGGACCTGTCAGGGAGCAATGTAATAAGCATCACCTCCATCTGCCTCCTCCTCAGCCTGAATGACCATCTGCAGCCATGCTGGCTGGGGGTAGCCTTCAGCACACCCCAGAAAAACCTCTTCAGCTCTCTGCTAACATAGTTCAACAGCTGTGGACCCAAGTGCCTTCTCCAGGGCTATGTGGCTGCTCCAGGCTGGAATTGTTTGATGACTGTGGTCTGTGAACTGCTGAGTTGTCTCCTGATTCAAAACTGAGCCAGCCACAGCCTGAGTTTTCCACTGACTACTTCCCAGGTCAAGCTACCAGGTCTGAAAAAGCCTTTCAGATTTGGGTGGCTTTTGTGGTAGAAGGACACAAAGACCAGGGAGGCTCCATGAGAGACAGCAGGAAGTGTGAAGAGCTTTAGAACATCCTCCTCATCCAGCAGAGCTTCCCTGCAGACTGCTCAGGGCTTTCACCTGTGCAGGAAAGGGAAAGGAGGTAACTGATGTTGTTCCTTTAACCTGACAGACATGTTTTGGGTGTTTTCCACACCAGATCCACCCTGGAGGATGATTCCCCTTTTGGAAAAGCTATCTGTGTGCCTGGGGAACTCCAGAGTCCCTCTGGCAGCTCTGATCCTGTGGTGCCTGCTCCTCAGACTCAGTGATGACAGTGAGCAGACAGTCTGGTTTCTGACACACTGCCTTGGACAGGTTTACCTCAGCTCCTGCTGCACCAGCCAGCTCATTCTGGGTCACATTTGCTTTATCTGGAGGTGGAACATGTAACCTTGTTGGAGCAGATGTGCCATCGATTGCATGTCTTGTCCTATCCCTCCACCAACTCATCAGCTGCTCTTTCAAACCACTGCTGAGCCTGGGACTTGGAGCAGGTTCCCTGACAGCTCAGGCTTGGGGACAGCTCTTCTGCTCCTCTGGGAGCATACAGAGACTTGCAAAGTGTGTATTTATGGAGACATCCTCCCCTGAAAGAGAACATGATTCACAAGGGAGGAAGCATGAACATCACTTACTCCTAGGTAGCTGGGATGTCAGACTAATATGTTTCTTCCCATGAAAGCCCTAGCTCGTGGGGGAATTGATGTGCCATTGCTGGAAGCCACATGAGCTGAAATCTTCTGTTTTCACAGAGAAATAAACTACAGCTAAGGTTCAGGATCTTTAAACTACAGGGAGAAGAGAGCAGAAAGCTGCCCTGGAAACATCCTCATGACTCCAGACAAAAAGGAAAAAAGAATCTAAATATTAGTTTCTGGATCTCATGATTTAAAGTGTCCTCTTAAAACAGTGTTAGGCAAGGTCTGGCTCATGAATTTTGAGTGGTTGAAACTAAAAATAGTGCTGTGTGCCATTCTAGTGGCTCAAGAAAGCCTCACAGTGAGCATCAAAAGAAATGACTTTTCCTTTAAAACATCCTGATGTTGCCAGAGTAATAAAAGCCAGCTTTTATGTATCTGTAGCTATAGATATCTAAATAAGAAGCTGGCCAGCTGCTCTGCAAATATTCCAAGTAATTCTCTTCTTAGCAGCTTCTATCTTTAGATCCTCAAGCAAGGTTCTTTGGCTGCTGCCATTCTTGAAGTCAAATAAAGGCTCTGTAAGGAGCTTGCTCTCCTTCTGCCTTTCCAAATGACTTGAGGCCAGGCATCTCCATGGCTTTCAGAAGAGAAGAAAGAAGAGAAGAGAAGAGAAGCACAGAAGAGAAACAAAGCTGAACAGCTTCCCACTGACAGGCCTGCACATGCCAGCCAGGTTCTGGTCTCAGTCACAAACCTCCCAGTAACAGCTGGAGGCATCAGCTGATGGGAAACCAGCATCAAAGCCACAAATATTGAGGGTTTTAAATAAGCCAAGAGAGTCAAACAGCAGAGAGAAGTTCATTCATGAGTGACATTCTTCCAACTCAAATGTTTCTATGACTCCATGGTTCATGAGAGAGTTGATGGCTGTCACATTTTTGTCCCCATAGCTCTTGAGAGGAAGGAAACTGTTCTAACCTCTTGGAAGTGTTGCCAAAAGGGCTCTAAAGACAAAAAGCAGGACATGAGCTTACACAAAAAACCCCAAAGCAAACTAAAACAATAAACCAATAAACCTTCAGGGAATTCCTAGTGCTCAGCTCAGGATGCCACCAACTTCTTCTGCAGTCCTGGACATCACCAGCAGCAGTTTGGAAAATAAATGAACATTTGCAGCTTCTCCCATCCATGTCCTCTCACACATCAGCAGAGACCTGGGGACCCAACCCCAGATTGCTGTGGCACAGTCCTAGCTTTGACTCTTTAGTGTCAACAGCTCCAGAAGTGATTCAGTGACCAAAATGCAGATTTGGGGGAGAGCAAGAGGTCTCCACTGCTGTTCACTGAGTTGCAGTGAGAAAGAGAAGGTGGCAGGCTAGGAAAGTTCAGTGTGACTTTGAACAGGCAAAGTTGTTTCCTTGTTCTTATCTCCAAGAACTCTTTTGTTCTGGTTACAAATTCTCTTGCATTTTACCTACCACAGACAAAAAACTTAAATCTGGAAGGAAAACCACTTAGGAAAACCAAAATCTCTTCAACTTTAAAACAACTCTTTCTTTTAATTGATTCTATTTTTTTTCCCCAGTTATTAAAACAGTTAAAGAATTCCAGGAGTTATTCACCCAGCTTCAATCCCTGGACCTTTGGGACATCCAACAAAACTCACTGCTGGCCCTGCTCCCCTCTCCAGAGGGGCAGTGTTGGCATCTTCTGAGCCTTCAAAGCCAAGTTCAGAATTGACTAGACAGTGACAAACATGAAAGGGAATTGTACAGAGATTAAAGCCTGGCTGTTTAAAGGACTGTTGGAATTGGAAGAGAAGATAGAATACATTTCTTTTTTGGAACATCAATTAAAAAGCAACTCCCCTCCCTGTTTCCTGCCCAATGATGGAGAAGTTTGGGCAGGGAGAGAAGAGGTTAGGTGCCCAGAGGTGAGTTCCATGGGTGTAAGGTTCAGCTTGTACTTTAATGTCTATTTATTCAGTCCAAAGTAATGTCCCATGGATTAGTCCTCACTCCCAGGTGATCCATGCTTCCAGGAAGCACTTTATTACAGCTCAGTGACTGAGCACAGGCTGAAGAGGGCTCTTGGCATGTGACAAAAGTACTTCATTAATCAAAACAAGTGAATTGCTCAACTGAGGCTGAGTAATCTGCTGGTAGGAAGCAGGCATGAAGTGGAGCTCAAGCAGAAATGTTCTCTTAGAATGAATTTATATCCCTCCCCCCCAAGAAAGAAAAAGAAGAGAAAATAAGGAATAAGGATCCTTGTGGGGCTCTGAGGATGGATGTGAAAGGGATCATGGCCTCTGCATTTGCTGAGCTCTGAAGCCAGGCCAGAGTCAGTCACTGGCCTCTGACAGCAGTGTCAGTTATGCCAGAGTGTTTGGGCAGAACTGGTTAAATGGCTGCAGGAGGAAGGGGTTAAAACCCCCTGTCCTGTGCAGACACACATGGGTGAGCAATGCTCAGAGAGGAACACCTTGAGGAGAAGCCAGGTGAGCTGCCTGCTCCTCTGGGGCACTCACAGCATGGCAGCAGGGAGCCCAGGCTCTCACCAGGGCCTCAGATTGGCAACAGTCCTGCTCCCTCTGCACAGGCAACCTTCAGAGCCAGTGGCTCTCCAAGAGTTCTGGGCACAGCAGGGCTTAGGTCTTTGTGCAGGAGACATGAACCCCAGGAGCTGTACTGAGATGATGCAATTGCAATGCTGCTTGGAGAACTCATCTTCCTGTGTCCTGTCCATCTGGAGAGAGGAAAGATCCACAGTGCTTTCTGATGGCAACTTCAAGAGTGCAGTCTGTCCCCAGGGAAAGCCAAGGGCTGAACATTTCCAGTTCATTAACCACAAGGATGGGAACAAGAGAGGGGTGACACTAGGGCAACCATCTGCTGCCTGTACAGTGGCTCTGCAGAGCAGCTAAGGGAGCCCTGGGGCTCTGCTTTCAGCTCACTGTGGACAGGGACAGCTTGGCCTCCTCTCTGCCAGGCTTCCTGGCCAGGAGACTCTGGGGTGTCCAGCCAAGCTCCTTCAGAGCAGGAAGGGGGCATCTGCCCTGCTGGAGGACCCACAGAATCACAGAATATTAGGAGGTGAAAGGGACCTTGAAAGATCATCTAGTCCAACCCCCCTGCCACAGCAGGATTCCCTTGACCAGCTTACACAGGGGATGGACTTGGCTGCACCTGCACACCTCAGGAGTGATGGTGATGCTGTGGACTGGATGGACCTTCTTTAGGAGGATAGGTTCATTTTCTGTGCCAGAGTCCTCATTGGTTTTGATCTGGCAGTATCCATCAAGACTGGCTTCTCTAAAAACACTGTGCTTAGAGAATCCCCAAATCCCAGCATGGCAGGGGCTTGGAAGGGACCTCTGGGGGTCATCCAGTCCAACCCCCCTGCTCCAGCAAGGTCACCCACAGCAGCTTGCCCAGGGTCACCTCCAGCTGCCTTGGGAATCTCTCCACACAAGGAGACTCCAAAACCTCTCTGGGCAGCCTGGGCCAGGAGGAGTGTGAAATCAGAAGGTCCAAGACCAGAGCAGAGGTGTCTACTCTGGGTGTTTGCTGAGGGAATTCAGAAAACAGGTGGAAAGATCTTTTTATTCAGGTACCTGCTCATTTTCTCTTGGCTTTTGAGCTGAACAAGGTTTATGTGATGTTATTGTGTGTGCAGGAATGAGTGGGTGAATCCTCCAGCCACTCTCCACCCAGTCCCAGGCAGCCTGGTTCCTACAGGAGTCTGGAACAGAGGTGAGAAAGAAGAGAGAGATGATGCAGTCTGAGCCCTGTGTTCAGCTCAGGAGGAAGGAGGGATGGGACCTGCCTTGCTCAGAGGATAAAGAGGATTCTTTGTGGATACATAACTGCAATAAGATTGAAATATTTTGGATATTTTGAAATAAATTCATTATTATCTTTAAGTATATACTATTTCAGCTTCTGGAGAGGTTTTTTTTCTCCTGTTGGTTTTAATGATCTCATTTAATGAATGAGGTTGGGGGTTTCTTCTTCTTTCCTTTCTTCTCCTTAAACCAACTCTTTCCCCCAACAAACCCCACCTCAAATGCCAAAACTTCCCCAAACTTTGGCAACAGGACAGAAACTCAGGAACCAAACCAAATTCCTGCAGCAGTGACACATTTCCCAAACTACAACCAAGCTCCTAAACTTCATTTTGCTGTTGCTGCTCTTAATTAGGAAAACAAAACTCAAACCCTGACAAATCTGAGAGCAGAAAATGGTGAAAACCTGCCCATAACAATAAAAATAATCAGCTCTGTTTGAAGACAAGAGCAGTGCAAATTGCACAGTGTCTCAGAACTGGTTTGGCAAAGGAAGATGATTAATTTTTTTCTCTTCCTCCTAGCTATAAATCAAATCAGCTCAGCTCACAGGAGATGCCATGGTGCCATGTCAGATGTCTGATGCTTCACCCTGACAGCTCTTCCAAGCACTCTCTTTCTCCCCATGGTCTCCACTAGCCAGAGGATGACTTGAGTGCCAGCAAATCTTTGCTGCAGGCTCTTTGGACCATCTGTCTTCCCAGCCCTGCAAGAAGGAAAGATGTGGCTGTAGGACTCTGCCCTTTGCTTCCCGTGGTCTAGAGGAGCAGCAGTGTCCTTTTATAAGGCCCAGAGGCTAGCAGGGCTTGCTGTGATTATGGGATGTTAGTCAAGGCAGCAGCCCAAGGCAGACAAAACAACCATGGCTCTCCTTTCTGCTTTGCTTGTGCCACAGCTCCCAAGAGCCACAGGCCAGCTGATGCCAAAGGAAAGAGCCAGGCTTGCAGTTTTCCTGCTGCAGCAGTGGGGATCTCCAGCAGGATCAGCTGCTCCCAGCCCCCCAGGCAGGAGGGAATCCTGCTCACCAGGCTCTCCCCAAGCTGCTCTTCATTCCAGCTGACTTCCTCAGGTACCATCCTTGCTCATGCATTCCTCAGGAAGATGGAGACTGCTCTGGCCATTGCTACCATTGCAATCACACCAGCAGTCATGGAAGTTTATCCACAGGGACCAAACTTTCCAACTTCAAATACCAGCAACCTGAACCAGCAAGCCATGCTTCTCCAAGGAGCCCCCAGCACAGCCTTTGGAAGGGCTCTAGAGGCTCTTTACAGATGCTCACCAAAAAAACCCATGCCAATAAAAGAACTTCAGTGCCTCAGCTGCCTGCAACTGGCTCAGCTGAAGGGAACTCACTTCCAGAAGATAACTGAGCTCAGTGGCTGCCTGCCCAGCTCCAACAAAAGATGGATTTTGTAAAGCCAACTAAAACTACACCATCCATTAGGAGAACTACACAGCAGAACAGTTTCAAGTTAATTGGGTTTGCAATTAAAAGATACACAGAACATGTGATGCAATTAATTTTACAGAAACTTGGTCAGGAATTCTAGGGACAAGCACTTGGTTCCTTCTTGAAATGAAGCATATGTTTGTTTGCAGCCCAACCAGCTTCTCTGCATACCAAAAAGGGGAGGCACAGGAACACTCACACACAACTGCAGCCAGAAGAACTCTGCAGTCTGAGGTTTATTCAGTGGCCATCCACTTTTGGAGATGATTCAGTCTGAAGCATGAAGGCCAGGTTGGAAAGCCAGCAGAACTGCATGTGCAGTTGAAGCTGTTCCCTGCCCCTGGGGTCTGGGAAGGATAAATCAGCAAAGTTTAATTGTTCATCTGGTGCTGGATGATGTGCACTTGTTCAGTCCTCAGCAGCTAACTGGCTGTTTTTCAGAAGTTCAGCTGCTGAAAAAGCTCCAAGTCTTGAGTTTTCAGTGCACAGACACCCTCACACCAAACAAGTTTCTCCTCCTGCTCAGCTGGAACCTCCTGGGTTGCAGTTGGTGCCCAGTGCCCCTTGGCCTGGCCCTGGGCACCACTCAGCAGTCTGGCTTCAGCCCTTTCCTCCCTTTGACCCTTCAGCTCTTGCTCAGCATTGAGCAGCTCCCCTCTGGCTCTGCTCTTCTCCAGGCTCAGCAGCCCCAGGGCTCTCAGCCTTTCCTCCTGCCAGAGATGCTCCAGTGCCCTCAGCATCTTCCTGGGCTCTGCTGGACTCTCTCCAATGTTTGCTTTCTCTAGTACTTCATCCAGGGATGCAACATGAGAAATGCCAATCTGCTAATGTTTCCTTTCCAATTACTGCCCTGCAGACCTGAAAGCATTCCCTGAACTTCTCTCTTTGTGGAAGAATGACTCTGGCACTGCTATGAAGCTGCAAAAAAGTCCCCAATTTGTCCAGACAATAGGCACCATGTTGGGCCTAATTCTGCTGCTGCAGGAGTGAATGGCAGATGAAGACATAAATAGCTGCAGGAATTAAAAGATTACTTTCAGAACCCTACAGAATCAAGTTTTTCTAATTGATTGACCAATTAATGAGCTGTTTACCACCAGCCTGGACATGTATTGCCTTGGCTAGCTTCTCCAGTAACTGCTGGGCTCAGATCAAGGTGAAAGGAGAAGTTTATACAACCTCAGCAAAGCTGAGATGCTAAGTTTAGTGCACTCTGGTGGCTGTTTGGACAGGATGGTTACCTCTGTTCATGCCTGGTGCCCACAGGTTCACCTAGCACCATCTCAGGGAGGGTTTCCAGCCCACACCTAGGGCTGGAGAACTTGCAGGCTATTGCAAAGTGGGTCTCTGGGGTCTAGTTTTCCTCTTAACAGCTCCTAAGATAATTCCAGTTGTAACACTGCTGGGCCAGGCCCTGAGATGGGGAAGGCAATGCAGGGTTGGATTAAAAACCAAGCCCAAGCCCTTCATGGAAGAGGCTGCTGGCAACCCCTGCTGCCTTGGCAGGTGGGATCTGTTGCCTGCAGGGGGTGGTTTCAGGGGAGTTTTGTGCCACCACCAGTCCAAGCCTGTGCTCCTGGCAGCTTCAAGGCAGTTAGGGAGCTGCCCTGCTAAACCCTGCCCAGCTCTGGCTTTATTGGCTTTTTGTTTTGCTTTATGAAAAGCCACAACTCAATTGAGATCTGAATGTTTTGGGCTCCTCACTACAGGAAGGATATGGAGGTGCTGGAGTGTGGCCAGAGAAGGGCAAGGAAGGTGGAGAAGGGTCTGGAGCACAAGTGTTGTGAGGAGCAGCTGAGGGAACTGGGGTTGGTTAGCCTGGAGAAGAGGAGGCTCAGGGGAGACCTTCTCACTCTCTGCAGCTCCCTGAGAGGAGGTTGGAGCCAGGTGGGGGTTGGTCTCTGCTCCCAGGGACAGGGGATAGAACAAGAGGAAACAGCCTCAAATTGCACCAGGGGAGGTTTAGGTTGGACATGAGGAACAATTTCTCCCCCAGAAGGGTTCTCAGGCCCTGGCCCAGGCTGTCCAGGGCAGTGGTGGAGGCACCATCCCTGGAGGGGTTTCAAAGCCATGGAGATGTGGTGCTGAGGGCCATGAGTTAGTGGTGACCTGGCAGTGCTGAGTTAACTTGATGATCTTTGAGGACTTTTCCAGCCTTCATGATTCTATAATCCTATGAAGGAAAGAGCCTGAAGCCAGGACACAGACAGCACATGGTCTGGAAGTGGTGAGAAGGCAATAGATGACTGAGTGACTGGTTCTAATCAGAACATCACACCAGAGGCACAGAGAGGAGAGAAACCTTCTAACTGCCAGGATTCTAACACTATCATCTGACTGCCCAGAAGCTCTAAAAAGCCCTCAGAGAGAGTATTCATTACACAAAAGCTACCTATCATCTTCAGAATAGGCTGGGCTCACATCAGCCTCATTAAGGAGGAATCTGCATACATTAACTGCAGCTCCCTGTGACATTAAGCTCTCGTTTTCCCAGGCTGGCTTGCAGACCACTGAAGCCAGGAGCAAGCTGTACCTTCATTTTTTTCCACTCTTTCCAAGCTGTTTTTCTCTGCCAAGGAGGTTTCAGCAGCAGCTGACAGGGAGACTTCTCTCTCTTTTGTATTTTCCCCTCTGTCTATCACCTGCCCTTCACAGCAATGCAGATTTTCTCCTTCCCTCCCTGCTGATAGGGAACTGCCTCAGCTGGAGCAAATCTGGTCAAGGAAAAGAGGCAAAGACAGAGCAAAATAGCCAGGAGAAATGGCAGGGCTTGGCCAGCCCATGGGACCAGGAGCAGTGCTGGGGGAAGGCTCTGCTGCTTGCAGGAGTTGAAGGAGACAACAGTAAGTATGATTTAGCAGATGTGAAGGTTTCCAAGCTGCAGGACTTTAGACCTGGTTCTCCCTAAGCCTGGCTTTAAACTTAGTAAATCTCCTCAGGATCCAACAGCCACAGCAGCATGCTAAGCTGCAGCCTTCAGGAAAGACAGGAAAGGTAAAAATTAAGAGAGAAAAGAGGTTATTTTTATGTTTTTTCCCCATCAGCAGTAACTAAACAGTGTTGCAGTCTACCAGGAATGCACTAGATTTCCACCAGGTCTTGCTGCCAGGGCACAGCCACACAAGTTTAACTCTTGATGAATCCAAAGATCATTTTGGACTCTTTGTGTCTTCTCACTCCAGCTCAGAGCAGTGGTGAAACTAAAGGCAGCTTTGGCTGGAAGAAATCCTCTGCTTCCTCACTTTTAAAGGATGATTTAAGGATTATTTTAAACTGAAAGAGGGGAGATTTAGATTGGATTCTTTACTCAGAGGGTGGTGAGGCACTGGAACAGGTTGCCCAGAGAAGTTGTGGATGCCTAATCCCTTGAAGCACCCAAGGCCAGGCTGGATGTGGCCCTGGGCAACCTGGTCTAGTGGGTGGCATCCCTGCCCATGGCAGGGGGGTTGGGGCAAAGGGAACCAAGTGACACATTCACAGACTCAGCCTTGGAGGTGCTCTGGGCTGTGACAGAGCTATGGAGAAGGCACAAAGGGTAAGAACCATAGTAGAGCCATGGAGAGGTAAGAAGTGTCAGAGTACAAGATACCAGAGGTCATTACACCTCTGTGGAATTTGGGGTGGAAAGTGGGCTTTCAGCTAGGCAGAGAGGAGGTGTCCCCCAGAGACAAGCTGCAGTGAGAAGCACAGCTCACAGTGACACCATCTCCTCAGCTGGTTCAGAAAACTCCTTGATCCAAACTGCAAGCTCCACATGTTATCTTCATGGGGAAAAAAACCCAACTAAATAAAGTCTCAAAGAAGAAACCAAAGGCAGCCAGAGCCATGGGCACCAACTGAAAGAGGTTTCACTAGAGCTGTGCTGAAAACTTCTTCACTTCTAGGTCTCAGGACAAGAGGTCTCTGAGCAAGGCTGCTTTAACACCCTCTCTGTAGAGCAGGAGCCAACTGTGTACTTCTATGGCCACTGGAAAATGAGATTATTAAAGATTGATGCATTCAGAAAAGTGCTGCATGAAGAGAAAATGAACTTTGAAGAACATGGCAAAACTACTTAGATGGACCTGATTTTAAATGAAGTTCTTAATGAACAATTCTTGCCTTGGGTTGTGTTATAGCTCCAAGCAGTTTCCACTTTCCCTTCCTCTCCCTCCTCCTGCCCCTTTCTCTCTCTTTGCTTTTTTCCTGCTCTTTCTTCTGTTCAAGAGACCTCCCTTGAAGGAACACAAAACTGTCACTTCTTCATCTGAGTTCACAGGACAGAACCAAATTCATTCTTTAGTCATTGTCTCTTTGACTCAATCTTTAATTTTCCTGGGCTGACAAGGCTGCCTGCTCAGACCTCTTGCCTGCATTGTCTCTCTCTGCTCCTGAAGAGAAACTTCCCTTTGCTTTGCTTCAAAAGAGAATTCTTGATGCATCAGCTCTTGTTTCTTTTCAAGTCCTCTAGGCTTTTGCCAGGGGCTCCAGCAGGGCCAGGCTGTGTGATGAGCACTTTGGGTCACCAAATGGCATGGTGCTGGGCTCTCTCTTACCTGCTGACTCCAGCATTGGAACACATGTTCCTCCAGATCTGAAATACTCCCATGCAGCTGCTGAGCTTGGAAAGCTTCAGCTCCTGGGGTCTCCTGAGGAGTGGCTGAAGGAACTGGGGTTGGTTAGTCACTGTAGCCCAAGGAGCAGAAGGCCACAGCCACACTACTGCAGGATCTTCCTGTCTCAACCCTTTCAGACCCAGAAGGAGCAAAAAGTGAGGGGAAAATTAGGCTTAATTACACAACCTGATCAGCATAAAAATACCCCAAAAGATCTAAGTTTAGATCTAGTCTTTGCCTTCTCTGAGGCAGAGAACAATCCAGTCCTTGCTTCTCCAGGCAATGCTGTACCTGATTAGAATAAATAGATGGAGGGATAGAGATCTCACAGATGTCTGCTTGCTTTTGAAAGCAGTTTCCTTCCTTCTGGCCCTTTCCTGCTTTGTCATCACAGACAGAGAAACAATCCCAGCACAGGAAAGCAAACACCTCAGAGCAAGCTGAATTCCAGTAGCCAAAGCTTTACCAGAACCACATCTTTTGTTGACTGAAGAGAAAGCTGCAGAGGCTGTTAACTCAGTGGCAATGGAGAGAGGTTCCAGCCCTTGTGATAGCAAATCACTCCTTCAGTCCTGGTGTTTGCAGTCAGCAGGTGGCACAGGGCAGGAATTGTTGAGAGAAGAAAGTCAGAGAGTCCAGTGCATGTATGAATTCCACAATTTGTTTGCTGAGACCAGAGAGGAATTAATCAAGTGCAAAAAAAATCAAAGAAACACTTCTTTTTGGCTGGTTTTTGGTTGTTTTTTTTTTTCCCTGTGGTGTTTTGCTTTCTCCTTGGTACCTCACCCTGCCACCAGCTGAGGCAACTCCTGTTGAGAGAGGGGAAGCCTAGGGTTGAGTGGGGCTTCTAGACCCCAAATCTGGATTCAACTCCTCAGTCCCTGGGATCAGCTGAAACACAGACAGATTTAGCAAGCTACTGCTTGAGACACCAGGCTCTGTTGTGGATTTCCTTCCTTTCATGGGCTACTCCTCCTCAGAACAGGGATGTTTTGAAAATGTCAAGTTATTCTGTATTTCCAGTGGCATGTGCTCCTCTTATCTGCATGTTACAGTTGTCAGAATAAATACTAGAAGACAAGTCCTTGGAGAGCTCCTGCATGGCCATGAGCTAAGTGCTCCAGCCAGGAGCTAATCCAGCCAAGGAATTTCAAAACATGGATTATTCCTCTATTAATTGCAAGAGATAACCAGGAGCTAGGCAGCACAGAGTGGGGTGGGAGTCCTTCCTCCCAAGAGTCAAGGAGGATGAACAAGGGGCTTTCTTCAGTGAAGAGTCAAGCCACAGACCTAAGAAGAGCCTTCCTCAAGGGTCAAGAGGAAGGAGTGACCTTCAGCATCACAGAGCTAGAAGTGAAGATAAGCAAAGAGATTTTACACAGCACTTGTGTGGAATTTAGCCACTTGAGTCTGAAGTGGCAGCCCTGAAACCCCCTTAAGTGTCAGCACAAATTGTACTTTGGGAGATTTTGCTCTTTACTAACCTGGTTCTTCCTTTCACAGTGTGCAGCTTCCAGAAAGTCACTGTCCACACCCACCTGCTTTAGACATTTGAAGCTTCCACCATTTCAGCTCTGCACCACCCACAGCCCCTCTCTGAACCACTCCTGAGGGCTGCACCAAGCAGCTTCTGGCTTCCAAATACAACTCCTAGCCATGTCCCCTAAAATAATCACTCCCTGCAGTGGAAGCAGCACTGTCCTTGCTGTAGAGTCAAGCTTTGTGAGATGGCCCATGAATAGCATCCATCAGTCACACCCCATCATCAGCACCCTCCATTCCCCACAGAGAGGAGCTCAGAAGCACCTCCAGTCTCACCAAGGTGGACATTGCTCTGGTTTACCCAGGACTGGAGCATCCATCAGTGACACTGCTGTGGGTGGACATAATGTGCAGCCCTGCCTGTGTGCACCAAATCAGACCTACTGGGGTCTCCCTAAGGACAAGGGACTCTACACCTGGGAGCAGATGCCTTCTGTCATCCTTTCCATTGGTTTGGCCCTATAAATATGCATATGTGTGTATATATATATATATATATATATATATATATATATATGGAACATCTCTCCTTATGACTGAGAGAGTTGGGGTTGGGGTTGTTCAGCCTGGAGAAGAGGAGGCTCCAGGGAGACCTCACTGCAGCCTGACAGTACTTCAAAAGCCTTTAAGAAAGCTGGGGAGAGACTTTTTAGCAGGAGCTGTTGGGATAGGCCAAGGGCTGATGGTTTGAAACTGAAAGAGGAGATTTAGACCAGAAAGAAGGAAGAAATGTTTCCCACTGAGGGTGATAAGAGCCTGTCCCAGGCTGCCCAGAGAGGTGGGAGATGTCCCATCCCTGGAACCATCCCAGCTCAGGATGTCTGGGGCTGTGAGCAACCTGCTCTAGCTGGAGATGTCCCTGCTGACTGCAGAGGGGTTGGACCTTTATAGGTCCCTTCTAACCCAAACCATGGGATGATTCTATGACATATGCCTACCTATGCCTTTGCATTTGTCCCCAGGAGCTCCACAGTCCTGCCTGGCTCTGCTGGAGGCTCAGCCTTGGCAGCATGTTTGACCTCATGGACAGTTCAGTTGAATTGCAGCTCCTGGCTTCCTGGATCCTCCTAAATCACAGGGGAAGTTGGCAAAGTCCAGAGCTGTCAGATTTAGTCCTGTTTGAGTCAGTTTTACTGACTGCAGCAGAGAAAGGACTGGGAACACTTTGTGCAAAACCAGTGTTCTCTTTACATTTAATCAGCCCCTTATATTAATTAGATATGAATTGATTGTAAGGGACATTAATTGAGATTTAAAAGAGATACATTTAGGCACCCATGTAATTAACTCAAAATAACAGAGGCAATAAATGTGGAAGCTTCTGAAGAGAATAACCTTGCAAGGATGGTTTGGAGTAGTTCCTCCCCACAGCCACAGCACTGCCTAGCACTGGCCATCACAAGTTACATCTCAATTAACAGACTTTCAGGAGATAATACACATTTGCAATTAGCTGCTCTCTCACTTGCTGGCTCTGACAGAAGCTCTACCTTGGACTGGTTCTACCTTTTTCCTCCTTGGCATCCCTCATGGGTCAGCTCTCTCCATCTCCTGCAGCCACCTTAGCTCAGCTCTTTCCATCTGCATAATCTGTGACAGAGTTCAACTGCTGAGCTCTATCAGAAATGCAACAGAGGAGAACAGCAGGCTGGGAACAGCTAGAAAATGAGTTTGATTATCAGATCCAGACCTGTGTTCAAACAAATAACTTCTCTTTCTCTGCCTTTCTGTAGACAATAAGTCATTCAGAGCACCCCAGTTGACACCAAGGTTCTTTTCTGGTAGCCAGATAGCCCTCAAATGGGCAGAACTGGGGAAGGGGAGGCTGCTTGCACCAGAAAACATGCAGACAGAGCATTCAGAGGCTTCTTTGGGAAGTAAAAACCTTTTTTTTTTTACCCAGTCAATATCTTTTTCCAGCATGAAAGTCTCTCTTTGAAATAAAATTGTGCCTGTGGCCCTTTGGGGATAATTACCAGCTGCTCATCTGGATGTTATCTTTTACAGAGGCTGCAAAGAGAAAAGAAAATGCTAAGTCAAGTCAGGGTATTAACACCCTTAAAAATATATACAACATTTATTTACCAGAGAGACAAGGGTCTGAAGCCTTGTTAATACACACCAGCCCTTCTGCCTTACTCTGAAGGAGTTCTGCTTTCATGGGAGTCAGGTGGAATTATTGCTGACCAGAAAAATGGCTTTCCCATCTCAAATGACCTCTGAGGATTTCCAAGCCACTCTTACTTTGAAAAGAGCAAAGGAAGCTAAAATCTCTTCATGTTTCTGCCTTGGCTCTCCAGAATGACAACAGTGACATTGGCTCACTCAACACATGAGCATTCCCTCAGCAGATGCTTTGAATAGTTGTTAATGTAAATGGATATTTCCTAAAGTAAATTGCATGAAAAGAAGAAATATTCAAGTTATCCACACTTTCAGCACTGCACACAGAGGAAACACTTTGATTTCAAGGAAGTTAGACCAGCAGTGATCTTCCCTTAGAAGACAGAGTATTTCATGTGCTTAACCAACTGTAATTCTCTTTTGTTACTGCTTGAGAGCTAGCAAAGTGATTGAGGCATTTAAAAAAGACCAAACTGGAATCTTAAATCAGGTATGTTTCTTTTATCATGTTGGTAAGCTCTTGGGACTCCAACCTTCACAAAGAGAAGCTGCAGCCAGGTCTCCTGTTGCAGGGCACTGGCAGCATGAGTCTGTGTGTCCAGGCACTGGCATGGGATAGTGATCCTGCTCTTTGCAAGTAATCTGGCTGGCCAAAATTGAGAGGACATGAATGTCCATCCCCACCTGTGCTACAGTCAGGGAAAAAAAACCATGGGAAGAGGTGTGTCCTGGAGCCCAAGCCCTGATCCACATTGTTAGACAGCATGGGAGAAATCTGAGTTTCCTTTAGTGTGCATGAGATGGAGATGTGGCAGAAGGGAACTCACAGCAGAACCTTTCCAGTTGCTCTGCAAAACCTGTGGGACCAATGCAGTTCCCACACAGGACCATGAAGGTTGGAAAAGACCTTTAATACCATCAAGTCCAACCCTTAACCAGCACTGCCAGGTCATCACTAACCCATGGCCCTCAGCACCACTTCTCCATGGCTTTTGAACCCCTCCAGGGATGGTGACTCCACCACTGCCCTAGGCTGCCCAAGGGCCAGGTCTTCATAATCCTTTTGGGGAAGAAATTGTTCCTAATGTCCAGCTTAAACTCCCCTGGTGCAACTTGAGGCTGTTTCCTCTTGTCCTATCACTTGTTCACTGGGAGCAGAGACCAACTCTCACCTGGCTCCAGCCTCCTGTCAGGGAGCTGGAGAGAGTGAGAAGGTCTCCCCTGAGCCTCCTCTTCCTCAGACTAACCAACCCCAGTTCCCTCAGCTGCTCCTCACAACACTTGTGCTCCAGACCTTTCACCTCCACCATTGCAGACACATCCAGGAGTCACCCTACACCATCCTGGGGTCTTGCTGTGTTGACAGCACTGGAGTCCATGGCACAGCCTGAACATGGAGTAGGAGAGCAGAAGGAAGCAAAGGAGCACAACCCCCAGGCAGTGCAGCTGGGGAGGTCTGGCTCCTACATAGGCTCTTTTACCAGTCCAGCTGTTTGGAAGCATGTGCCTGTGTGCAAATGGGATTATTCCCTCTCACTTCAGGGATGGAGCAGGGGCAGAATGAGGCTAGAGCTGCACATACTGCAGGCCAGCATAAACCAATACTGCTGCCAAATCCTGGGACACATTCCCACTCCAGTCTTTAGCTAAGTCAGTGCCAGGATGAGAAGACATTTTTCCTGCCCCTCCAATTCCTTCCTGGCAGCACAGTTCTGCTGAAGCCTATTGGTATGAGTCAACTCTGCAAGGATTTATACACTTGAACTAGGATGGCTGGAATGAAAACCAACTAAACAATAACATCAAAGAAAATACTGCAGACCTGCTGAGATATGACTGCTTTCTCCCTGAAGCCTTTATTGCCTTCCACTGAGTTTGGTTAGCAGAAATAACCAAGGTGATGTGATGAAAAAAAGCAAAACATTGACATTTCCAAACCCCTTTCCCATCAGTTTTTAAGCATCAACAGTAACATTTACTCCAATTTCTCTGATACTCTTAGTTCCCCCAAAATCTAAGCTTGAGGTAAACTTACCCTTTGCTGGGGTCTGGAGGAAGATTCCATCCTGCTGCCTCGCTGAGGTGACAAGGATGCTGCTGTTCCTCCAGCTGGTGGCTTGTCCTCCATCCTGCCTGCACAACACAAGTCTCAGCCTGTAGTTAACTCCATAGTCTTGGAAGAGCTCTCCTTGGAAGCACAACATCCTCTCAGCTTGTTTTTGTGTTAGGTTTATGGTGTTGTGCTTTGCCTTGAGCTCCTGATTCTGCCTTGCTCTGTAAGCAAGGCACATCTTCCACCCAGGAGCAAGGAGCCAGGCAGCTGCAGGCAACAGGAATCCAATAGCTGCAGCTTGAAGCCTGGCACTAGCCTGCAACCTGGGCAGCCTCAGGTAACATTCACCTGTCTCTGGCACACTCTAGTCATCCAAGAGTCATCCTGAGCCAGGAAGAGCAGATCACAGTGGAGCCAGCATCCCTGTCTATGCTCTGAACAAGGACACAGCCCATGGCCCTGGCCAGCCTGAGGCAGAAGCATTCACTGTTTGCCATCAGGTGCCACAGCCCTTGCAATAAGTGTGCTGATAGTTCCCCTCACAGGTGTATGCTGTCTTCATCCTCCACCCTCCATGCAGCTGGCACCAATGCACCTTCACATAACAGCTACATTTCTCCCCTCATGGGAAGTGTTGGCCTGACACCCATTCCATCTGCCTGACTTATTAGGGAAGATGCACCTGTCTTGCTGCCCTGAATGGCAGGAAGCCTTTGGCTGGTCCAGAAACTCATTAATCCAGCTGGAATGAGAAATGCCAGTATCAGTTTGGGGTACTGGTACAAGACTAGGAAAGCTGGGGAGTGGTTTGGATGGAGTTATGAGGGACAAATTCATAGCCATGTTTCTATTTCCATCCAATTTAATACAGTTTGGGCTGGATTTCTCCTTTGAGACAAGAAAAGTTAGGACTGTGCTGAACTGGGATGACAACAAAAAAGCTTTAGCAAGACAAATCTGTATCTAGAAAAAGCTATTCAAGGGTTGGGTGCTTCAAAGGGTAAAAAAACCCCCCAAATAAAAATCCCACTTCCATAACAGGTGATGACAAGATCCTTACTACTGAATTTTCATGATGGCAAAAGTTCTACCACTGTCTCCAAAATCTTTCAGCTCTATTGTGCTGAGCCACAGCAGTATTTCAAGCAAAGCACAGTCCCTACCTGGTTGCTAGGCTGTTAGTCCTGGGACAGGAGCTCCTCTCAACCTGGTCTCTTCCCACAGAGAGCAGCAGTGCCTGCTGTTTATCTAAGGGGGGGGTGGAAGCTCTGCTGCAGAGGGCAGCTCCCTCTTTGCTTAACTCTAAAATCCTTAGTCTTCTGTTAAAATCAATAAGATATTTTGGCTTTTTCCAACCTTGTTTTCACACCTGCTTACCCCACAGGCAGAAGCTTCTCCTTAGGCAGAGGACACAAGCCAACCTTCTGTAAGTAGAGCCACGTGAGAATCATGGAATCAGTTAGGTTGGAAGAGACCTTTAAGGTCATCAAGTCCAACCATTAACCAGCACTGCCAGGTCACCACTACACCATGTCCCTCAACACAACATCTACACAGCTTTTAAGTACTTGTCAGCAGAAGACAGCTCTTGCTTTTCAACACTGCTGCAGCTCCATGTGAAGTTTCTCCTCCTCACACTCCCCTTCCTCACTAAGCTTTATTTATTCTACTCACTCATAGAAAATTAATCTCCTTAAAAATGAAATGCCAATGAGTAGCATTTATAGCAGAAGAGCTCAGGTTTAGTGGGATTTGAACTCAGACCAAGATAAAGTGAGCTATTAGGTTCTGTGGAAGGTGTTTCTACTCTGAAGTACATGGAGCTGTCTGGATTTGGGGAGCTTTCCTGCTGGAAATGGCACAGCAATGGGAAGGAGCATTCCTCTCTAAACAGATGGAGTCAGAGGTTTAGCAGATTCACTGGAAAGCACTTGACCACTCCAGTATTAGCCCAGTGCACAGAAGCTGTCCAGACCTTTCCTAGGATGGAATGAGAAGGCTGCCTTCTCTCTCATGCAGCCTCTGAGTGAGCTGTGGAGAAGGGTGGAAACCAGTCCAAGCTCCATCAGGAAATGGCTTGAAACTGGTGACTCTGATTTCCAGATCTATTTCTTGCTCTCCTCAACTGCATCCAGATTTGCTAGATTTGCTTTTCAGGGGAGATTATTTTTTTCTGCTCTCAGCCTTAGAGAAGCAGGCAGGTGTGGAGTAATCAACCACCATTGAGCTTTAACCACTAAGGAAGCTCTGCTGTGGCCCTGCAGCATGATGCAGCCTTTCACTTCCTTCCTCATCTCCCTTCTCCTCTATTTAGACTTCTATATAAACCCTGGGGCTGCATTAAGGGCTCACGTGTCCAACCTTGCAGCTGGGCAAGAGTGGGCCTTTTTAAACAGCCCACAGGTCTGATACCCTCAGAAATGATTGCAGACCCTTGTCTCAACCTCTAGTCTGCAAGTGTCAAGCCTAGAAGCCTTCAGGATTTATGGGCAGGAGCTTCTTGCAGTAGGTTTTTAAATCACCAGGTATAATGTGATACTGTATGCACAAGAATAACACATGAGGGTCTTTGTCATTTTGTCCTCCTAAGAGAGACAACACCAACAGTTAACACTGCATGAAAACAGTGTTAAAAGAGGGCAAGAGTCATATTTTCATACCAAAGTTAGGAAAAGAGAGCAACAATCATACTGTCAAATAAAAGTTAGTTACTTCTAGCTTCCCTTCTCCCCTAGACTGTCTAACTGTTGACATGCATTAGGAAAGCAGCATGCTCCACAACTGGTTATAAAGAAGGGGTCTGCAGCTTTTCAGGAGCTCTCTTCCTGTTAAATACACTTTCCAAAGCTTCAGAGAAAGGCCAAATAGAGGCAGCAGTGGCAGAGTCCCAAGGCAATGCAGAGGAATGGCTGTAGGTTTGGGTATGTCAATAGAGAACTGCAGCAGCAGAGCTCAGTTTTTGTCTGTGCTGCTCCTCTCTAGGTGCCCAAGGGTACTACAGCCTTTGACACCTCTGCTCCCAGAGGTGGAGGGAGGAGAAGGAACCTGGTCCATCAGCAAAGGCAGGGAGGGAACCCAGGGCTCCTCCACCCTTTTGGTCATGAGGGACCCCATGGGAAGTTCTAGGATGCTCATTAGCTGATGATGGATGGGGAACAACTGAACACAACTTGCTTTTCTGCAGCAAGATAGTCTCTAGGCAGCAGCCAGTGCTGGGTTTTGCCCATCCAGAAGACAGATATTGATGACTCAGGAAGAAGACACAGCAGGAGGAGATAAATGAACTAGGAGAGCAGAGTCCCACTCCTAACTCCTAACACTACTTTAATAAGCACACAGGCACATGGCAACTGAACCAGCCAGGCCTGGCTTTGGGAGCTCTGTGCAGGCTTCAGAGAAGAGATAAATAGACAGCAGGTTCAAACTGGTGAGTTTCTGATGGATAGAAAGGACCTAATGTTTGTAGAGGATCTTACCAGAGGAATGGAGAACATTCCTCCAAGACTCCAGAAGTCAATTCCCTTTGGAAAATGAGGCAGCTAAGGCTGGGGGAAGAGGGAGGGGATTAGCATATTACAATACACACAGGATTTTGAACCTTGCAGACACCCTTCACCAGATGACTTGGTTGTGCAAAATGCACAATGCAATGGCCAGAGCTGACAGGAGGGCCCGTGGTTAGGCTGTGGTGCAGCAGGAGGGAGGAGGGGAGGGAAGAAGAGCCCACAAGTTACTGCTGCTGACAAGAGCACGAACCAGCAAGACCTTTGGCTTAGAAGGATCCAGATGCATTTTGCTGCCAAGGACACTAAATCATGCCCAGTTATATCTTCTGTGCTCTAAGGGATGGATCTTGTGTGCTGAATTTCAGATTAAAGCCCTGGGGTTTTGTTCCTGCAGTAAACCTGCTTCTTGCCCTTATTCTAAAGCTCCAAGGGTCTGCAGCTCCATGAGGAAGCTGAATTTTGCTCTTCCCAATCCAGGTGCCCTGTTTAAATCCAAAGGACTGGATGATGCTGTCTGTCCCTGCAGGAACTATATCTTTCCAGTCAGTTTTAACACCTTTTCCTGTGGCACAAGCAGCAGGCCAACAAAATTCAGAGCCTGTCTCCAAAACCCCTACAGCAACACTCTCCTTTCTGGATAAAGCTCACTAAGAGCTTTGTTGTCTGAGAGTTTGTGCATTGAAGGTGCACACTGAGGATTTTTGGCTCTCCTTGGCTAGCTGACAGCCAAAACAATGATTTCCCAAGCTTCTACATCTGACATCAAGTCCCAGAATTAAACAATCCATTAATATCAACTGGAAATGCTCTTTTTCCCCTCTTGAGAAGCAGCTAAGTGCCATTACCCTCAGGGTGCTCAGTTCCAGGTAGCAGGGAGCCCAGCAGAGCTGCTCACCCTGTCGTGCACAGCACCTCCAGCACTTAGTGCTTCTATATTTACTCTCCCAGGACCAGGTGCTCATGGAATAGCTGCTATCAGAGCTGTTTAAGCTCCTAGATAACTACTCCAGTAGGACAATCGGTTTACAAGCAGTTCTGATGAGGCCATTAGATCCATTGCCATCAGCACTAATCAACATGACTGGAGCTGTTGAATAGACTTGCAAAGTGCTCCAGTCAGCTCCAAGAAATAACTTGCTCAATCCAGGATGCCTGGTAATTTCCCTTGCAAATGGCTCACACCCGGGGAAGGTATGAATTCCCTGCCATGTCCAAAAGCTGTCAAAAAAGAAAAAAGAATGAAAAAGGGGGGAAAAAAGGGGAAAAAAAGAGGAAAAAAATGCCTGTTTTTTCTTTAAGCATAGGCTGTAATGATGGTATTGTGCCAGCTCTTCCTCTGTAATGAGCTCATCAGTGTAAAATAGCATTAGGGCTATGGCAAAACACACAGAAATTGAGCTGATCTGCAGCAGTTTCAGATTTTCTCCTGCCACCTCACACCAACAACTGGCTCAGTGGCCCCGACTAGCCCAGCAGAGCTAGGAGCAGGGAGAGTGCCTGGAGAGGTGGTACCACAGTGCTGAAGTTCAACCCAATTAGAAGTGCATACAAATAACACAGTAAGAAGTTCTGATGAGTAAATCTGTGGAACTTTGGCAGTGTCTGAAGTTTGGGCCCCTGGTGCAGCTGTGAAGCCTGGACTGGGCCATTCATGTTGCCAGCAGTGCTCATGTGCCTCAGATGAGGCACAACCTGCATGCTCTTCAATGCCATGACAAACTTTCTGACTGTTTTTTTTACTGAAAGGCTTAACTAAAGAGCTCTCTCTGCTCTTTAGCTTCAAATAAAACCATACTTTTCCCACTAGGTTTCTGATCCAGCTTAAGTGTCCCCTGGCAGTCACCAGAGGTTTACTGGCAACTGATGGCAACCTGGACAACCCTTCAGCAACCTGCCATCACCTCAGGGGTTCACTGTGCATACAGCAGGCAGCATTTCACTGGGGATCAGGAGCTCTGGAGGCCACTGCTTAGCTGGCTGGAGCAGAAAGCAGCAGAATTTGGTTTATAGAAGCTGAGATTTTGCCAGTTTGGGTGTCATGAGTTCAAGGAGTGCTTTGCACAGATGAAGAGAGACAGCTTGAGGAAAGAGGAGAGCCTTGACTGTAACAGGGCTGTTCAGCACTATCCCAGTGCTGGTTGTAAACTGGAACACACACCAGAGCCTAGGAACTGGAATTCACCATTTGCCACCCTGCTGACCTCAAGAACACATTTACAGTGTCCTTGCCCATGGCAGGGGGGTTGGAACTAGATGATCTTTAAGGTCCCTTCCAACCTGAGCCATTCTATCATTCTATCACTGCTATCACCCCAGCTAATGAGATCCCCCAACAACATGCAGAGCTCTTGCAGCCCTGAGCCCTGAGACCTGTCTGTATACAGCACAGGTAACCCCCAGCTCCAAAAATCCAACCACAGGTAATCACTGAACCACAGAATGGTTTGAGTTGAAAGGGGCATTGAAAGGTCATCTAGCCCAACCCCCCTGCAGTCACCAGGGACATCTGCAGCTAGAGCAGGTTGCTCACAGCTCCAGACAACCTGAGCTGGAATGGTTCCAGGGATGGGACATCTCCCACCTCTCTGGGCAACCTGGGACAGGCTCTCACCACCCTCAGGGGAAAATATTTCTTCCTTCTCTCTAGTCTCAATCTTCCCCTTTTAGTTTCAAACCATCAGCCCTTGTCCTGTCCCAGCAGCTCCTGCTAAAAAGTCTGTTCCCATCTTTCTTCTCTTCCTCTCAAAGTACTGCAAGGCTGCAGTGAGGTCTCCCTGGAGCCTTCTCTTCTCCAGGCTGAACAGCCCCAACTCTCTCAGCCTGGCCTCACAGCAGAGAGCTTCCAGCCCTCACATCATTTCTGTGGCCTCCTCTGGCCCTGCTGCCCCAGGTCCATGTCTGTGCTGTGCTGAGGACTCCAGAGCTGGCCCCAGCCCTGCAGGGGAGGTCTCCCCAGAGCAGAGCAGAGGCACAATCCCCTCCCTGCCCTGCTGGCCATGATGCTGGGGATGCAGCCCAGGATAGGGCTGGCTTCTGGGCTGGGAGCACACATTGCCAGCTCATGGCCAGCTTTTCCCCCACCAGTGCCCCCAAGTTATGAGGAGTTACACTACCTATTTTTTCCTTATTTTTCAGACATCTGAGCTGCATGATTTATAACTTCTCTTCCCTCCTTCCCCCCAGGTCTCAGCAGCTACCCCTCACAGACTTTAGGCCACTTAGACCCTGCTCCACCTACACAGAGCTGATGGCACAGAGACCATACCCCACAGCCAAGCCCTCATGGAGCATGAGGAGCAGCAAGTTGTCATGCCAGTCTGCCATCAGCCTTCTCATTTATATTGGCCCTAGGCATTGTCTGAACATGGAGAAACCACTGTCATCATCCCCCAGGTCCCTTGGGCTATCTCACAGTGGGAGGAAGGGCTCTTCAGCTTCAGGAATCAAATCATTCCAGGCAGTATAGTTCAAATATGCAGATATTTTACTATGGCTATATTTTATAGTGTGGCCATAAAGGCAATAAACCAAAAGGTTAATACTAGCAAGTTCATAAATTTAGCAGTCAGGGATTAGTACATTCTTGTTCATCTTCTACTTTATTGAAGTTTGAGATGGAAAGGTTTACATTTGCCCTTGCACTAAGTTTGAAGCAGAAAGGCCAGTGTGGGTAGGTAAATAGCTTAAGTCTCAGCAATAACTGCAGCTGATAAAAAGCTCTAGTACAGGCTGGACTGGTAGGAAGTTTTCTTCCTATATGACAGTCCTCTGCCTGGTTTCAGCAGGCTGGGGTGAAATGTCTCCTTCTACAACTAGTTCAAGCTGTTGGAGAAGTTATTTTCTGCTGCTGAGAGTCCCCAATCTCAGCTAACAGAACAGATCACCCAAGGGCTCCCAGCACAGCCCCAAGTGCCCAGCTGGCTTCCTCTCTGTACCAGCCTCCTGTGATGTTTGAAGCTCAGTGATTTGACTTTGCACTGACACAGAGAAGCAGCTCTCAGGCTGCTCCACTGACTCCTGAACAGCACAGAGAACTTCCCCCAAAGCTTTGAGTCCTTCAAACCCCTTAAAGATCAAACCTTCCAAGAGGAGGTGTAGACACCAGTCTGGTTTCATGTTCAACCAATATACCCTCAACTTCTGCAGTGACTGGCATATCCAGGAGGACATGATCCCCACTCTAGCAGGACCTGATGTTCCTTACTTCCTCTGCACCAGCACACAACACATCCATTCCATACCATAATGGAATGCTCCCCTGGGGTTAAGGAAAGCAACTGCCCAGGGAGAACCCAATGACTGAACACTGCAAAGCTTTGGCAAATGGAGAAACTGTTCACTCCTAGGTTTTGTATCCTCTGCTCTCCTGAAAGCCAGGAAAAGCCCAGAAGTCTTCACACACAGGATTTAGAAAAGCAAGGCACATACCTGCCTGTCTGCCTGCAATAGGAGCACTGCAGGAAGATGACATCCCTGTTCTGCTCCTCAGATAGTGCCATACCTGTGTGAGAAATGTCAGCCCCAGTCTGGAACAGGTCTCTCACTCATCAGGTGTCTACCACTGCACTGAAGAGGTCATCAGCTGAAGTACTGGCACAGAAACCTCCATGGGAGCTAACTGACAAGGAACTCTGGTCCAAGGCAGCAGCTCACTGCACTTGGGGCAATGTTTGGGCACAACTGGAGGGCAGTGCTCTGAGCAACACCTACAGTGGCTGTTCCTGATCCTCCACATGGACAAGATGCCCACCTTCTGAGAAGGAAAAGCCACCTGCCTTCTGGGGAGATGTGTCCAGTGTCTCCTCTACCATTATAGATTCAAAGCCTGCTTTCCCTCCCACCCTCCCAAGGACCCTTAGGAATTACAGCAAATTTATATCAAGAGGAAATGCCTATAAAAAGTTATTTTGACTATTTGAGAGAAGATGATTTATCCTGGTCTCAGGAATATTTATGTCCCATTCTCCTTCTCAGCTGCCTCCCATTGTTTTTCCCACAGTCACCAAAACCACCTTATCTTAAGCCAGGACTAATGCTGTGCCATTTACTATTCTTATTACAATCTCCATGAGAACAAACCCTCCATGTCTTTAATGCCACCTGCAGTCAGTGAGTTATAGTTATGTTCCTGTGCTGTGCTACTTTGATCTCTTCAGTATTTGGTTGTTTTTATGGGGCTGCCTCTTCTGTTTCCTCTCCCTTTATGGCCTCACTAATCTGGGCAAAAGGAGCAGAATAGGCAATCAATCAAATCACAAAATACTGAAAAGGACAAAAGAGTGTGGTGCAAAACTTCTCCTTCCTGCTGGACTGACATAATTAGTTCCCAGGGGGATGAAAAGCCTTTCCTCTCCCAGGTGAGGTGAGCTTCCTTCCAGAAGCCTTGTAATATCCATGTCACAAGGTGTCACACAGTGTTCCTCCCTGGAGTTTGGTGGCCTTGCCAAGTCCAGATCTCTCCTGACAGGGTTTATTAAGTCAAGGAGAGGAGTAGCAGCAGCAGCAGACACTGCTGCACAAGGTTAACCAGCCCATGTTTTAAATGTGTTCTCTTCACAAGTACTGGACCTAACTGTGAATCCTGTGCCAGAGGTCTGGTGCCTTATTAACATAATGGCACAGTTACCTGCTGCACAGCATCATCAAGCAGAGCAGATCCCCAGGAGGGGTCACCCATGGTAAACAGGCATCATAAAACAGGTTCTCAAGCTGTAAACTGCAGCTGTTTTCCTTCCTAAGCAGTTCCTCCTTGGTGGGAGCTCAGGGTTCCCAGGCCCAGGTGAGGATGCAGTGTCCTGCATGGAGGGTTTGCACCTTGGCCATCTGCAGGATTCTGTGGCTGGGTTGAGGTCATTAGTTGCTTGTTTGTGTTTCTTGTGGGTCTCAGACAAAAAGCCTCCTGTTACCACCTGGCATTGCACAGGTGAAATGACCTCAAGAGGACTGGAAAGACACAGAGCCCCTGTTTCAGGTTTCTCACACACTAGATGTGCAGGTATAAAGCACCAGAGGCTCTCTCTGTCCACCTGCAGGCACAGGTCAGGCTCTCTGTAAAGAAATCAGCTACCCATCAGGAGCCTTCATCTTACAAAGTTCTTTCCCAGACTCCAAACAAAGAGGCAAGACATGAATCTTGCTAAAATGACAAGGAGGTGAGACACAAAAAGAGAATGAGGTTGTACAGGACATTATAAGTAAGATAGTTGGAGAATTATGTCCTTAACTTCCTTTAAGTTAGCCTTGAAACAGTGCAGCTCAAAGACTTCTTGTTAGAAAGTTAAATCTTCCTGGGAACAATTGATTTAAAATGAGTGAGGTGGCTGGGAAGATTGGTCAGTAATTTTAGAACTAAAATTGTGATTAAAAACACTTCAGCAGGGGAAGTTGGGAGGCAGATTGCCTCGTGGTGATTAATACAGCACCACAGGACTTGGCTGCCTGGGAGAACAGCAGAGACTACACTTGAGTTCAATTCTTATCAAGTGAAATGTATCCAGTGTAATCTGATAGGTCTTCAAAGGTTAATGTAAGCTAAATCAATGCTGTCTCCATCCAGATAAGGTGTGGGAAATTGTCCTTGAGTGTGGATGTTCAGGAGTCTGAAGATGAGGGTAATAAAGGGCTTTCATCTGCTGCTGATCTCTGCCAAGTCCATTGCAGTGCATGGGAAGCTGGTGATAAGGATGCTCTGATTTACCAGCCAGCAGACATAACCCTGGAGTAGGTTTGGTTTCCAAACTTTGCATCTTCTTGGTTTATGTCAGTCCCCTTAATAAACCTGTGAAAAACCCAATCACCTTCTAAAGAGTTGAAGATGCAAAAGGTTGGGGTCACATCCCCTTGCCTTGGGAAGCTGCCAGCAGCAGAAGAGCAGCAGCACTCCCCAGGGACAGGGAGGATCTGGCAGCCTGGCTCCGTGGGGGAAATGCTGTTGAAGGGAACTGTTCTGCTGGGATAAGGAGCTAAAGGGAAGCAGAGCCTCAGCTTGCACTTAAAACTTCAAGCACATGGCTAAATCCCAGGCATCAAGGAGGTTTCCAAGCTCTACTCAAATCCATGGGAGCTCAAGGGCTGCTTAGCCCTTCATGGCTTTGAAAATATTCCTCTAGACTTATGGCTAAAACTAAACCTAAACCAGAGGCTTAGATGCTCTTCTGGGGAGTTAAATCAGGGACTGAGCACAGGAAGGAGAAGTCAGGAAGCTCCAGCTTTGCCACATGCCCAGAAAGATCCATCTCTCATCTCAGCAGCACGTGTTGCTGCAGCCCTGCTGTGCTTCTGGTGCAGAGGCCACTTGGTCTAGCCCAGGCACATGTTCAGATACCTGCCTGCTCTAAATCCACTTTGGACTTGCACTGACAGACCTTCCTGGGAATACTCACTCCCTGGAACAGCAGAGCACCTCAGGATCAGTACAGAATCACACAACAGGAGAGCTCAGGATCACAAGGACTAAAAACCACAAGCACTTGGGCTCTGCCAGCCCTCAGGCAATGGAAGATTTTCTCTCTACTGTATTTTCTCACTTTGTCCAGCCTAGCTTTAAAGGCTCAAGTTCACTTCAGACACCAGCTCCAGCAGTTCAGTGGAGACCATGATGTCATGATGACCTGGTGGTAAAAGGCACCCAGAAACTGGGCAGATTTGCATTAATTTGTAGTTAGCTCTGACCATTCCAGAGCTCAGCCTCCCACAGTGTTTTCTGCCAAATCACAGAGCAGCTCTTTCTTTCCAGCTCCTTAGCTAGTGTTTTCCTCTCTCCAAGCAGATGGGGTGATGAGAGATGCACTCAGCACTAACTCAGTGTATTATTGTTACAGCTGATTAATATCTGAACACTCTGTGAAGACATAAATGATGATTATGTATACAAAGAAGCAGCACACACCCCCCAAACTTACAGGAGCTCTATTTTCCCAGAATGAGCTGTCAATTGCCAACTATTTATATATTATGTTTACACAGGCTTTTATAATCAACTCTCAAACCACTTGAGGTATTAAGTGCTTAAAACAACTGATTTGATTAATTCAGCCATCTTCACAAACCATCCTGCTCTCTTCCTCTGGGGTTGCAGCTCTGAGGCACAGCTCCTCCACCCCCCTGCCTTGGCTCTTCTCCTCTTTGCCTGAGCACAAGGATCCAGGGTTCCCAGGAATCACAGGAGCTGGGCTCATCTTCTTTCAACTGTCTGCAGGAGCAAAGCCCTCAAATCAGAAACAGTGCACATGGCTTAAAAACTCCTTCCACCTCCTGAGGCTGTGCTGACTCCAGCAGGCTTCCAAACACAAGGGGAGATGAGCTTCATGGTAAGTACAGGAGATCCCCTCTGGCAGTGCTGGTTTCTCTGAAACCAGCAGGATCCACAGTGGCAAAAGCTGCCCTGAAGCCACCTTCATGTGTTTAACTAATGAACAGTTGAAATCATCTCCTACTTCCTATCCTTGTGGGGCAGAGAGCAGCCCTAGGATGTATTCAGAAGTACTGCTAGCTGGTGCCTTTGGCTCTTACTCATGGGTCAGAACCTGTAGATCCTTGCTGGCTCTGTTATCTCTTTGAGTGCAAACATGTACAAACTACTTCATTTAACTGTCATTAAATGATAGACTAATAGGTGTTGGAAGGGATCTCTGGGGCTCATCCAGTCCAACCCCCCTGCTCCAGCAGGGTCACCCACAGCAGCTTGCCCAGGGTCACCTCCAGCTGCCTTGGCAATCTCTCCACACAAGGAGACTCCACAGCCTCTCTGGGCAGCCTGGACCAGGGCTCTGCACCCTCACAACAAACAACTTTCTCCTCCTGCTCAGCTGGAACCTCCTGGCTTCCAGCTGGTGCCCAGTGCCCCTTGGCCTATCCCTGGGCACCACTGAGCAGAGTCTGGCCCCAGCCTCTTGGTTCCCTTGAGCCTTGAGCTCTTGCTCAGCATTGATCAGCTGCCCTGTGGGGCTGTTCTTCTCCAGGCTAAGCAGCCCCAGGGCTCTCAGCCTTTCCTCCTGCCAGAGATGTTCCAGTGCCCTCTTCAACACCTCCTTATGAGGCCACCTCATTAGAAATGGGAGCATTTCTGCATCTGATCTGCACAGTGCCTAGCACAGCAGACCCCAGGGGCTAAGCCTCACTAACACAGCAGCCAGACTCTCATAATTTGATACAGCAATTAAGATCAATCTACTTCTCACAGCTCCAGCTAGCTCCCCCTTCTTTAACTCAAGCCTGAAGTGCCATAGCTTCCAGTCTCCTCAGCTCTTCCCATCAAATCAGCATTTTATAGCCCATGCTGAAGTTTGGCTTAGTTTGAAGAGGCAAAAAGCAGCATCCCAGCTGCTCAGAGTGATAGAAAGCTAAGTAGTGGCAAGAAGGGCAGCCAAATCTCAGGATATTATTTAGGAGAGAGTAATAAATAACAAAGCCACCCTTCACACAGGCTTTAATGGGGTTTTATCACCAGAGAGGATGCATCTCAAAGAACAAGGGGCAGAGGGAGCCAGGGAACAAGTTCCAAATCCAGAGGCTTGTGACACCCACTGTCTTCTGAAAAATGAGGCAGGGGAGTACCAGTGACAGCCTTGGAAGAGATGGATGATACAGATGGTGCTTCACTGCCCCAAACTCTTGGATAGTAATGATAAAAAAGTCCCAGCAAATGGAAGGTACTTCTTGAAGGAATAAATCAATAGCTTGGAGAACTTCATGGCAGTGAACAGAGAAACCACTGCTAAGGTCCATCCCACCCTCAGCTCTTACCATGCCCCTTGCTTTGGCAGTGGAGGGGATAGAAGGGAGCATGGTGAATGGAGGGGAGGGACTGGACAGGAGCAAGGCTCTGACACAGAAAGTTGCCTAGTGGAGTGGACATGAGGCTGAACAGCCATGGATCCTCTTCTGGCACTGAGGTTTGGACTTCCCTTCATCTCTTTGTGCCTCTGCTCCCCATCAGACATGGGCATTTCACCTGCATCTCAGCATATCTTGCAGCACCCCTGGCAGAGTGAGCTTTAAACCTTCTGTGGGTTCTTTGTAGACCCTCAGGTGACTGTAAGCACCAGTGGGCAAGCTCTCTAAGAGAGGACCTGCCCAGTGCACATCCTACTTCCCTCACTGTTCATCAATCTGTCATTCCAACCATCTCCCTCTTGCAGAAAGACTAAGTTGGAGGTTTTTAGGTGTAAGCAATATTGCCTGATAACCCAAGCAGTCTTCAACATTTGATACCTCAACCCTGGCAGTGCTAACAACCCCCTTGCAAGTAAAGAAAAGCCTGTGCAAATGCAGCCACCAACCTATGTCCCCAAGCACCATATCTAGATGTTTTTGGAAGTCCTCCAGGGATGGTGACTCCACCACTGCCCTGGGCAGCCTGGGCCAATGCCTGACAACTCTTTCAGGGAAGAAATTGTTCCTAATATCCAATCTAAACCTTCCCTGGTGCAGCTTGAGGTTGTTTCTTCTTCTTTTATCAATGGTAACCTGGGAGAAGAGACCAACCCTTATCTCACTACAACCTCCTTTCAAACAGCTGTAGAGAGTGAGAAGGTCTCCTCTGAGCCTCCTCTTCTCCAGGCTAACCAACCCCAGTTCCCTCAACTGCTCCTCATAAGTCTTACACTCCAGACCCCTCACCAGCCTCATTTCCCTTCTCTACAATCCACATGCACTTGTTCCCTGTCTCTAAACAGCTCAAGCTCCAACACCAGTAAGAACACTGGGAGCATAACCACCTGCATCCACCACCACCACCATGGGTAGCTCACTTGCCTTCAAGATTTCCAAGTGTTATTATCAATAAGTTTAAAGAAAGTGTTTTTATCAGACAAAACCCCTGCTTTTAAGTGCTCTTACCAGAAAGCACTGAGAAACCAAGACTCCAGCCACTTCCACTCCCAGGCTCTCCAACCCCAAATTGAAGTTAAAGCTGCTAAAGGAACAGACAGCAGGGAGCAAACACCTAGCCAGCACCTGAGGGCTTCTGGATCTGAGCAGAGGGACTAAGCAGGACTGGTGAGGCTTCAAAACTCTTGATGACAAAAGTCCCACCCTGCTCCTCTCTGTACTCAAAGGAGGCTCTGCTGTAGCAGAGTGGATCAGGGGAGCTGGGCAGGTAAATCCTCCTACAGGTACGTGAGAGGCTTCCAGTCAGCAGCTCCAGAGATAAGAGGTCAGAAATCGTTTTTCTAGTGGAAGAGTTTTTGCTGTTGCATGGAGACATTTTACTTTCTGAGCTCTGAAGACAAGGCTGCTGAGATACAGCTGAATGCCCATCAAATCCTGGGTACTCCCAAAGCACTGTCTGGAAAATCCAAGCTTAAACTGAACCCAAATCTTTTCCAATGAAATCACAGTGGCAGCTAAGCTCTAGCTTTGGGAGGGTTTTCTCATCTCCTACAGCTAGCTGCCAGATAACAGGGCAGGAGAAAGGACAAGGAGGGAAATGCTTTCCAGGGGGTGCACACACCTCCTGCTCAACAAAGCCTGGGAGGTACATGCTTGCATGTCACTCTATGTGTGCCTTCTAGCCTTGTTACAATGCAACTGAGATTGCTTTTTGTCATAGAAAGGGGAAAAGGAAGGTGCAGAGCTTAGGAAAGATGCCTTCAGAGGCACAGCAGGTTGGTGAGGCTGAGCTATCCCAACTGGGAGCTCTGCCTCTTCCCAAAGCCACACAGAAGAACCCTGCCAAAGCAGAGCTTCAGAGCTCTTCAATTTGCCAACATACATGAATAATAATAGCTGCCCATTAAAAAAGAAGAGGTTTGCATTATTCTTTTGATAGTGTGGCAATGTTCTTGAAAAAATGCCTGTTATTTATTTGATGGTCCCCTAAAGATTCTTTTGTCACAGGCTATTGTGTAAATTTGTGTTCAGCCCATTTTGGAAATGTTGAATTATTCACTTGATTGGCCTTAATGTCCTCTCCTGAAACACCTCAATACGGTGCAATTATTACCAATAGGTGGAGGGCTAATAAAAAGAAAAAAAGGTGGAAAAAATAACTGCAGCTGGATTTTCAAAAGGGAAAGGATGATTTTCTAACCACTAAAACATTAGTAGTTAAGAAAGTTGAGATAAGGGTAATAAAGCCTGGTGCTTCAGGGCTTTGCAAACGGGGTGAGGAAGTAATTATTTTAAATTCTTTCTCCAGCATGATGTAATTTAACTCTCCTTAATAAAGGACCCAATTTTCAAAGGCAATGAAAGATGGAGCTAGGAACCAGAGGAGAGTTTAAAGAGGAGAAGTTAGTCCTCAGCTTGCTTCAATGCTTTCCAAAATACCCCCCAGACACTTATTTGCATCTTCCAGCTCCTAGGATAAAGGAGGTTTTTTTCTTTCCCAAATGTCAGTTTGTGGAGACTAAAACATTTCCCTCTCGTGAAGGAACATTCACTCCAGCTTCTGAGGTCCCAAGTACCTTAGTTTGAGGCTCTGAGTTGGTTTCATCTCTAATTTATGAGTCCCTCTGATGAATTTCAGTGATTTCAGTTGCTCTCTCCCTTCACATACAGCACTGAGAACCTTGGGAAGGACTGTGTGTGCCCTGGGGACACTGAGGCTCTCCTCTGTCCCTTGACTGTGCTGAGAAGAGAGTTCAGGGGCAAGTGGTACAGACCTACTGGCACTGTCCCTTACTGAACTCCAGTGCTAGTCTCTCTCTCCTGCTTTCCAGGACACTTCCAGAGGTTGTACAGACCCTGAGATGTCAGCTCCTCTTTCCAAAGACCTTTTCTTCCAGTCTCACAACACTCCACTCACTGTGCAGAGGAGCATCACTTCTACAGCTTACTGATTCACAGAATCATGAAGGTTGGAAGAGACCTCCAAGATCATCAAGTTCAACCATCAACCTAGCACCTCCATGCCACTAAACCACGTCCTTTGAACCCCTCCAGGGGTGGTGGCTTCACCAATGCCCTGGGCAGCCTGGGCCAAGGCTGTTCCAAGGCAGAAGTCCACCTTCTGCTTCTCAAAGAAATGTGAACCCAGCAACTTGGTTTCCTTCAGACAATTCAGGAGCCACTGCAGCTCCCTCCATGCTCTCAGTGAGCAGTGCACTCTGGTAACCCTCACTTAATAAAGTGATGAGGAGGAGTCATGTAGGTATCTCTGATGGAAGAAACCTGTATCATCAATAATTGAGACACATCCCAGAAGCTTCTCCTGCAATGAATGGAAGCATTCAAATTGCCTCAGTAGCAAAACACACCAAGTGTTCCCACACAGGCAGCAGCTGAAGTGAAATAATCACCCACTGTAATTAAGAGCAGCTATTGGAAAGGATGTGATCTGGCTCTCAGAGGTGATGCAACATCTACTTCACCCCAGTTCCCCTCCCCTCTCCCCTCCTGTTTTCCACAACACTGCACAGTGTTAAGAGAATGGCTTCAATTAAAACAACTTTCTTGTGTTTTCAGACAGAAGCTGAACCTAACCCACTCATCTTTGGAAAGTTGTCTGGCCTTCCCTCAGCTGTGTGCAGGGAACTTCTGCTCCTCTGCACTGAGAAATGGAACCAGAAAGAGAAAAGAAGCCAGTGATACTTCTGCCTCTGCTTTAGGTGTTGACCTTCATGCCCTGATGTGTGTTGTGGCCTCACTCTCCAGCTTCACTGAGCTCTTAACAGGTTGAATTTCATTGCCTTGGAATAGTAAATCTCTGTACAGAATCAGACAGGACCTCACAGAACCCTTAAGTTTGGAAGAGATCTCTAAGGTCACCAAGTCCAAACATCAAACAAGGGATCTCCCAGGGTGTGAGAGGGGTGACCTGAAACATGCCATAAGTTCCTGACTGATGAATCAAAAGGATTTTAGCCATCAGCTTTTAGGACACCAAAATGTCTCCTAGGGGTGACACTTCCAAAAAGTTTCAGGAATTCCACAGTAAATGTAATGCTGGCATCAGCAGGAGTCAAACTGCAGAGGAGTGGAGCCAGGCACAGCCAGGATGTGTGAGGAGCAGCAAATTGCTGCTGCAAATATTTTAAACCCATCTAGGTCAGTTCTACTGAGGTGAAAGGAAAAAAAATATTCACCTGGAGAAGGTGTTCCAGCCAAATAAATCATTAAGGGTAAGAGCAGAATAATTCTTCCCCCATTTAGTCCCAAGGAGGATTATATTTGGCTCTTCCTTTCTCTGCCTGCTTGGTGTCAGCTTGCAGGCTGTGGCTGAGGGGGATCTTGTTCACTTGGTTTGCCAGCTGTGCTGAGTTGCAGCTGAAAACCTCACCCAGAAATGGCAACACAGGGGTTATGTCCTTCACAATAAAATGTTCAAGTTTCCATTTTATTTAACCTCTCAGTAGCTGAGATATCAAATCTTCTCTCCATTATAACTGGGCTGAAAACTTCTCCCAATGTCACTCAGCAGCTCTGAAGATGCAGTGCAGGAATCTCCTATTCCAGTTGTCAATGTTGTGTTTAAAGGTGTCACTGCCATGCTAAAGGCTCTGGAATCAGAACTTTATTAGCTGCTTTGTTTGTGATGAATGAAGAAGGAGAGATGATGGCTTCTTTGGTGATTGCTTGTGGTTTTTCTTCTCTCAAAGTTACCAAGAAAATACAAAGAAGAGAAAAACAGACAGAAAGATGTCCTTGTGGTTATAAACTGAGTAGTATTACCTCCAGAGACACATGGGCACTGTGATGGTCACCTGGCAGCCATGGTTTCATGGAAGTCAGGATGGTTAGAAAATCCCCAGGAAGTTTCCCAATATCCAGACCAACAAGGACTGACTCTGAAATATTTGTCTCACTGAGGGAGTTTCTGTTAAGACTTCAACTTTGAAAGTGTTTTAAAGAGCAAGGTTTGGGGGCACAGAGCCATTCCTGCACTTCCAGCCAGGTGGGGTTTTCCTGGGAAGAAGTCCATGCAGAAGCTCTGCAGTTAACCATGAGCAGGTGACCTGTGGCCATCTGCATCCCAATGTGGGGAAGCAACAATTCAGCAGCTGCCCTGGACACAGAGACACAACCCCCAACTTCATCACCTGTTTGCTTGCTGTTTTAAGGACCCAGGTAAAAATGGGTGTGAAATAATACTGCCTAGCTGTCTCTGTGGGTTTAGACTGGCAGATGCTCAGACACATGAGTAACTTTCTCCCTGGGAGACAAGATAAGAAGAGAAATTGCTCACCAGCCTAAACACTTGCAACTCTGGATCTGCTTCTCTTGCTATGGGTACTGGCATCCCCAGCCCTTAGACCTGCTTTCACTGTTGCCCTGAGGCTGCAGAGCTCAGAGCCTACATGTGACAAGGCTGTCACAGGTATCTGACATGCTGCAACACTGAGCTGAATTCAGTAACCTGTTGGGTCATTCTTTTTAGCTTGATGTCTCCTGAATAAGAGGATTATTTCATCTCTCCCCTGCTGCCTCCAGGAAGGGACTGAAACAGTGGGACTGTAAGACAGACAGAAGCTTCCTAGCTCCAAGCATCCTAGTTCCAGCATGGGGGCCTTCTAGTATTAGTATTCCTCCCCTCTGGTGGGTTCTTGCACTGAGATATGATTCAGGTTATTGAGTTGCAGCATCTGCATTTGTCTGACATTGGCACCAGCAGCCTTAATTCAGCAGGAGGGTGTTGGGAAGGCATCATAGGAAGCAGGGATAAAAGCAAGGGCTGGAGGGAGACCAGTGGGCAAGGCAGGGCTGGATAGAGACCCATGGGCAAGAAAGAGTTGGATGGAGATGCATGGGCAAGGCAGGGCAGGCTGGAGGCCCATGGGTAAGGAAAGCAGGGCTGGCTGGAGACCCATGGGCTGGGCACAGCTGGATGGAAACCCACTGCTTGAGCCCTGTGGAATTGGCACAGAGATTTCTTAGGCTATTGAGGGACTCAGGAAGGTGGAGAAGCTGAGCTGCTGGCAAAATCCCATCCCCACAGGCATGGCACTTCTGTTCTCCAGCAGGCAGGATTTGTCACCCTCTTTGCTCTTTGGGATGGCTGAACAGGGAAGGGAAAAGAGCAGGCACCCAACAACCTCGTTGAGAAAAAGAGGCAAAAAAGGCAGGTCATGCAGATCCTCACCTAGAAGCTACCTGTACTTTAGGACTTCCACCAAAGCACATGTTCAGCTAGAAAACCCCAACCACATCTAGGGAACCGGAGATGCAGTGAGAACACGGTGGAGGGAGATACTAAACTGGTAGCCAGACATACTCTGCACTGGCAAGATTCAAACAGATTATCAGCTTTAACAATTCCACTTCCTAACCTGAGACCCCAGTGGAAGCAAAATAATGAGATTTCTTCAATTCCCCTAAATCTCATGATGCCTAGTGAGAGAGGAAAATGCCTCATAGCAGAGCAGGAGAGCCAGGAAGGGCAGCAGAGTCACACTGCTGAAGAGGCAGCTCAGTCACTCCTCCCAAATAGTCTGTTAAAGGAGCACCCACAGGCAAAAAGCTTTGTTTGAAAGGGACTCTCCACTTCCTTTTTTCCCCCTGGCATAATGGAATCAAGATATTTTTATGATTAGAATGATTATTTTTCAGACAGGATGCAAATGGTAATAGAAGCTCCTTCACAGTTGCCTGCAAAAATAATGTCTATGTATTTAAGTGCCAGAACAAGCTATTCTTGAATAGAAACTGATGCTGAGTGAGACTTCTCAGCTTCTCCTCAGGGAAAATCTAAACTAAATGCATTTCTCCCATTTGGCACCATTAGATCTTAAGAGGAGTTTGCATTGAAATGCATTCAAGGTGGCATCTAGGTCATCAGATCCTGTTTTGACCTTTAAGTGGCAGGATGTGTCAATCCCAGCTCAGCAGGGTGCTTTCAGACAGCTCTCTGCTGCTTATTACCAATACAGGATGGATCACATTATGGCCCCTGGCATGAATAATGTGGAAGTACCAAAAATACAGTCACCATGGTAACAGCTTCCCGGTGATCACAAGGCTGAGTGGAAAAGATTGGCCTGGGAAGAGGTCAGCTCCACCCTGGTGGTGTTTTGGAGGGGAGCAGAGCATCAAGTGTTGGCCAACTCTCAGGCACAATGCAGAGGCTGCAGGAGGTGATGTCTCAACCCCATGGCTAAGGGCAGCTCTCCTCTGTGGCTCTTGATGCAAAGTGAGCAGCTGTGGCTCTCCAGCTCTTTGGAGGTGCAAGGCACAGCTTTAAGACATGCAAGTTCCAACCCCTCCAGGTTTCCTCTGTGTGGGACTCCAGCTCTTGGGGACTCTTGGATTAGTTCTTGTCACCAGTACTGAGGGATCCCAGCTGAGGCTCCTGATGTCTCAGCCTTTCCAGAAGCAAACCCAAGTTCAACACCTAGCTGGTGTTTCCTGCATTTGTGTCTTGCCTTCCCAGCCTTCTACAGATGATGGAACATTGCCTCACTGGCACCTCTTCAGGCTTTTTCCAAGGACCAGCATCCTCCAGGCATCCAGCTGAGATTGCCTGAAGTTCCCCCAGGCTGCTGTGGGATTCCTTCTGCAGTTAACTAATCCTTTGTGATTTCACCACAGAGGTTTTCTTCAAGGATGTTTATTAACTGAAACAATTTCCACACAATTCTTAGGAAAGTCGATTTTGATTTGTTTTTACCCTGAAGGTTGTTGATGAAGAGCTCACATTGATTGTGTGCTATTTGTGACATGCCTTGGATTGCCTGAATCATTGGGCATTGTCTCTGTTCTTCAGCAGAGGAGCTGAAACAATTATGCTCCTCCTGCCAGGAATGAAAATAAACATACAAGTCACTTGGGATAGAATTCTCAAACCACTTGAATCTCTGCTTGAGTTCCCCAATTCCCAGCACCTTCTTGTATTCCCATCATCAGCTGCAGAAAATCACATCTCACACTTCAGGCTTTCCAGGATGGTTTTAAAGAGGAGTTGCTAGTTCTCAGTTCCCTTTAGGGTTAAAGCCCCAGACTGCCTCTGCTCCCAGCAACCCATAATCACCCCAGGACAGAACAGCAACAGGAGCTGAGCAATAAACACTGCTTCAGAGAGTAGTTCCTCTAAAGATGAGATTCCATCAGTTTATGTTGGTAGAAGGAAGGCCAGCTAGAAGAGCTCTGTGGCAGTGTCTTTAAAGGGTAAAAATCCCACTTCATATTGGCAACAACAACCTTTTTCCCCTTCAACACAGTGTTTGGAGGCAGTTTCTCCAGCTTTTCTGAGGTTCTCAGCTCTGACCTCCTTCCTGCTGTGTACAGGGCTGATCTAGAAAGGCTGTTCCCATTTGCAATCTATTAGAGGAGTAGAAAGCTCCTGGAGCACTTGGTGTTGCACCACGTCCTCACAAGGAGCAGTTCCATCAAGGACAGAGGTCTGCTGAGCTAACTGAAGTGCTTATTTCCCATGGAGAATGGATCCCCTTTTCTGGGAGGAAACCTGCAGGCACACTATAATTAGCTGGGCTTCTGGTTTATTACTGGTTTATTTTAGGGAAAGTCAGAGGCTGGCCAGAATGAAAGCCATGGAAGTCCAGGATAATGAGAGTGGGATTTTCAAAAGAGCCCAAGGTTACCTCTCTCCTGCAGGCACAGAGTCCTAGCTGTGCAGTACAGAAATATTTGAACTCTTCAGAAATGTTTCATGCCTGTTGGAAGGGTAAATTAGTCCAGGCTGAGCTCTGTGCTTGTAAAATAAACTATTATCAGTAATGAATTTAAGACACACTCATGCATTTGGCTGTGTAGAGTGGGGAGAGGTGTAGCTACATGGAACTGTTCTATTTCTATGCCTTCAGGTCTAATGTGTCCTTAAGAGAGCTAGGCACGTACAGACTCTTGTAAAGCCTCTGGTTAACTCATTCCAGTGCCCAAACAGCTACCTTTGAAATTCCCAGTCTGCAAGTAACCATGACTGAACAGCTAGAGGAATAGCTTTGGGGTTAAATCCCTGCCCTTGGTGGGTTGCCTGCCTTCCACCCACTTTTTAATCTCTCTCTGTTTTGCTTCTCTGTTGTTAGACAAGGATAACTTCAGCTCCATGTTTACAGGCTTGTTGTAGTGATTAATTCTTATGGGGGCAGAGCATCACTAGGATTAACTGTGTCTGGCTCTGTATAAACACATTCTACACTCAAGTGTTGTGGGATCACCACAGAAACTGAACAGAGGGAGATGTTAGGGAAGAGGGTTTGTCAGAATCACACAGAGTCATGAAGGTTGGAAGAGACCTCCAAGAGCAAGTCCAACCATCAACCTATCACCACCCTGCCACTAAATTATGCCCCTAAGCATCACCTCTCTGTTCCTGCTGGCCACATCATTTCTGATCCAAGCCAGCATGCTGTTGGCCTTCTTGCTGGCTTATTTTCAGCCACTGTTGACCAGCAAGCCTAGGTCCTTCCCTGCCAGGCAACATCCCAGCCACTCTTCCTCAAGCCCATAGCATTGCATGGGGTTGTTGTGAATTGCACTTTCAGCACCTACACAGGGAAGAAATGCTGCTGGGTGGTGGGTGTTGTGAGGTGAGGTGAGATGAGATGAGATGAGATGAGATGGGGCATGCAGACCCAGAGGAACCTCCAGCAGCACCTCAAGTGTGCTGTTTGCCCACAGGCAGCAGGAGAGAGCTGCTGTGCTGGGAATTTTGTTGTTCTCATACAAAGGCTTTCCTGTGTCCTTTCCAACTCCTGTAGTAATGCCACAGTTCTGGGTGGTGTTTAGTGGAGTTGACTTGAACAACCTTCCTTGGAGTTCAGCCAGCTTGTTCATACTGCCATTGCTCCCCAGAAAAGCTTCCTATCACCCCCCCACACCCTGCTCAGCTCTCCTGGGACCTGTCCTGTCCTTGCTAAGCAGAGGCTGCTGCAGGTTCAGCAGCAGCTCTAATGTAATTCAGAGCTGGGCTTCTCTGGGACATGGGTTAAGAAATGAAGTTCAATACTCAGGGAACCTCACTACTGACAAAGAAGGTAACAAATACCAGGTGATATATAAGTACTCAGTATTGAGAATAGTTAGGATGACATTAGGCTTTTCCTGTTACCAAGGGAAATTGGACTGGATTAGAAAGGAAACTCCTGGTGTTGTCTGGAATGCTGCTTCCAAGTGAGAGAGAGTTTATTGCTTAAATATGCAGTGCTTGGAACAGAAAGCTTTTTGGAACAGATGAATCCCTTCCCTGGTACCTCAATTCCTGTTACTGTGTCCTGGCCACCAGCTCCCCCCTACTCTGAAAGTCAGTGCTGTATTTTCCCAGCAGTTTCATCCACAGCCATGCCAGTGAAGGATGTCCTAAGCCAAGCTGCTGTGCAGAGTCTGCATGTGCTTAAGCAGGCAGAGTCCCATCCCCTCCTTGCCCCATGCTCAGGTAAGTCTGTTTTCCTTGAAACAACTCTCATGTGGCTGTGAGTTATGAGCCCATGCAAGTCTAGATACATCACCCCAAGCATTAGCCCCAGCATGGCTGGGTAGGACAGTCCATCACTGGAAGTTCAGCCTTCTGGAGCAAACATCCCTTGGCTTTTAGTGGCTGTCATTCTTTCATTACTCACTGCAAATGGGAGCACAACAAATGAAAGGCTCTGCCTTCTCTTGGGCAGAGATTGCCAAGGCAGTGCATGGCAGGAGCCATTGCTTAACTTCCAGGTCTCTCTGCTGGAGCTCCTTATGAGTTATTCATGATTCATTACTCTTTCTGGGCTGGGAAGTGAGAGGAGGCCATTAAGGAACTGGAATGCATATTTATTCAGGGCTAAACAGATGTTGTGGAAAGCAGCCTGCAGATAACAAGTCAGCAAGAGATGCCAGAGTTGCAAAACAGCAACTAGCACAGAGAGAGAGAGAGGCTTCAGCACCAGCCAAGGAGTTCCTGTGCTTGGAAAAGGAGTCTCCTAACCTCCTCTCACCAGTGCAGCAAAGGCAACAGGGGCAGGTGGATCTCCACTACTACCTCCTGTGCTAGGAGCCAACCCCACTGCAGCTGCAGCCAAGGCAGCTGGAGAGCTGGTCCTGTCCTGCTGGGAGCTGGTGTCACTCAGCAGGAGCTGTGATAATTTATGCCCAGCTGAAGATCCAGCTCTTGGTCCTTTGTTAAATTCCAATCTTTCCATCCACCAGTTCTGATTAATATTACCAGACTCCAGACTTTTTTTTCCCCCCCTTAGTTTCTCAAATGTCAAGTAGATCTTTTACAGCAGCTCTTAAGAAGATAAAGGGGATTAAAGGATCATTTTATCCTATTTAAAGTTAGCTCTGAGACCATAGGAGTAAACAGGCACATTTTAAAGGATGTTAATCTCTTCTCTTTCTTATCCCCCTTCTCTTTTTCTGTTTCTTCTTTGCTAGCAAAATTTCCCCTTCCTGGATGTATTCCCTTTTGTGGCTGGAATGATTGCAAGAAGGCAAATTCTGCTACCCTTTCTCCTCACTCCAGAAAGCAAACACAAAATGTCACTCCTGATTGCAATATGAACTGTAAGTTTAAATTGGGCTGTCAATCAGTGGCTTAGACTTCATAGGAAAAAGGTGGAGGGAATCAGAGGGAAACAAAAAGTTTTTTTGTGGCAAATGGAGGAAGCTTGACCCTGCCACTGGCCCCCAGAAAGCAAGGGCACTGCTTATGAGCAGCAGCAGCATGGAAATAACATTGGTTAAAGAAAACCAAGTGCCAGGAATAAAGAGCTTTGGACTGTTTGTGGGGATTTCAAAATAAGCTGTCAGGAGATTGGGAGACAGAGGCAGACTTGTTAACCTCTAATGAGGGATGCTTAGCTCACATGGATATACTGACAAACTGAACTCCTACTGTTAGCATTTCAAACCTGAGCTGAGTTATTGCTAGCAGAAGGAACCAGACAGGCACCTCCTTGCCCTTGTTTAGGAGGGGACTGGGACAGGAAACTGCATTCTCCCTGCAGTCAGAAATGTCAAATTTGCTTCTGAAACCCCTCCAGGGATGGTGACTCCACCACTGCCCTGGGCAGCCTGGGCTAGGACCTGACAACCCTTTTGGGGAAAAAATTCTTCCTAATGCCCAACCTAAATCTCCCCTGCTGCAACTTGAGGCTGTTTTCTCTTGACCTATCACTTGTTCCTTGGAAGAAGAGACCAACCCCCACCTGGCTCCAACCTCCTGTCAAGGAGCTGTAGAGAGAAGGTCTCCCCTGAGCCTCCTCTTCTCCAGGCTAAGCAACCCCAGTTCCCTCAGCTGCTCCTCACAACACTTGTGCTCTAGACCCTTCCCCAGCTTCCTTGCCCTTCTCTGGACACACTCCAGCACCTCAATGTCTTTCTTGGAGTGAGAGAGCTAAAACTGCTTCTCAGGCAGGATCAGCATGACAGCTATGACCTTGTCTGAGTTGCAGTCCTCCCTACTGGAGGGTACAGCAGGGTTAGGTTTAGGTGCTGGGTGCTGCCTGGAAAACTCACCATGAGGCAGAACACCTGGCTCTGGAGCAAAGCTGGTTGGTGTCCTGTTTGTTCTGCATTGCAACAACCCCAGAGTGGTCTCAGGGGTGAATGTGACAGCTGAGGGTGGTGCTGGAGCTGCCCTGGGCCGAGATCAGTGAGGATCAGCCAGGGTGCTCCTCTGCCTGACTTTGATCCAGGAGAGTTCACAGACATGCTTAATTTTAACAGAGGAACCAACACCTTTAACATCAGCTCTTGTCAGCTTTGTTAAATTCAGGACCAGGGCACTGAGGTGCACCAGGGGCAGCCAAAGCAACAGCCTGCCTGCAAGCTTAGGGTTCATCAGGCCACATAGACCTTCTGGCTGACAGGGAGACCATCACCTCCTTCAGATCTGCCCATCAGTTTGTTCATTCTTCTTGTGGATTGCATCTGATCTAGCAGGTAACTACTGATTTGCAGAAGACCTCAAGCATCATCTTGCCTGAGGAAAATCTCTGTTTTCTGGCCACATTACAGACCCCCAGTGAATTGAGGACACATCAGGAATCTGACAGCTAAAGAGCTGCATGAGACTCACATGCAAATAGGAAAAGTGTGCTTCAGGTTTTCTGAGCTGTCTTTCCAAGCTTGCCTGGACATCTAGAGCACATCTGGACACTGCTGCACATCTGGGCCACCCTGTCACATCCTGGTGGACACCAGTGTGGAGATGCTGCTGATGCTTATCCCTCATGAGGAGGATGCTGGGAGAGGAGGAACAGAGAGATAGGCTGACAGTAAACAGGTCCTGTTGGGGTCTCAGCAGGCTCTGAATAATCCAGTCTATTCTTCTCCTTTATAAGGATAAAGAAATGTTTGCATTGCAGGAGAATGTCTCCTGCACTGAGTTATGTGCTTTAATTGTTGCTCCTGTGAACACCACCCTGAGATTTGATGACTAAGTGGTGTTCACTCCCTCTCAAACATCATCTCCAGGAACCCAGTCCCAGTGTGAACTGAATCATAGAGATTGTAGTATTGCAGAAGGGAGTGTCAGTCCACAGCAGAAGGAGGGAGACAACTTCCAGAGGGTTGCCAATAGCTCTGCTGGGAAGCTGCCTAGAAAGTCATTTTAAGCAAGCACCTGCTGGCTGGAGGCAGTCAGAGCCACCAGCAATGCAGCTGATCCTTCCTGTTGTGAGACAGAGGAAAATACCTTCATATCCCATGTGCTGGGGGAGTCAAGATGTCCCAAACCAACCTCTTTCTGTGAGGGTGCTCACACTGCCTTGTGAGATCCTTTCCTACACTTCTGCAGGAGCAAGAGGCACTTCACTGCTATAGGACATAGGAGTTTCTCTTCTGAGACCTCAAGCACTGGTCTCAGGCAGCGCTATCCTGTCCCCTCCACCTGCAGTCCTTCCTCTCCATTCCATGAACCTGGCTGCTGCAGGTCCTTGCCTCCTTGACCCTGGTGCATCTAGCACACACAGGATCACAGAGCAGCCCAAAGGAGATGGAAGATGAAGCCAAACCTTTCAGGGGTGGTGCAGCAGGAGTTGCATTATGGTTGTGCTTCATTCTGGGGCAAGGTTCTATGATTCTCTTCCATGAATGCAAGCATGGTCAGCACTAGCTGTTCCTGTAGGAGCTCTTGGCAGGCATCAGGTAGTGCTGTTCCCAAACCAGGAGAGTGTGGCCTGAGTAGATGGTGGTTGCTTTTTCTCCCAGAGGCTTTAAGGTTTGTTCATTTTTTGGTTTCTTTTCCTTACTCTGAAACACAAGTCCCTGAGACTGAAAGTGCATGTTTTACTCTTTGCCTGAGACACATAACAAAGAAAAACAATCAGAAAGGCAGGCACTGTGTTTCACTTTCAAGCTTTCAAGGGATTATTACCCATGACAGGAGAGGGAAAAAAAAATAACAGCTTTTGAAACTTAGGGGAAAATACTTTGACAGCATCCCTACTAAACAGCTTCCCTCCTCTCTAAGCTGAAATAATTATGTTCACTTAATACCAGCCAGGAAAACATTTCCAAACAGCACTGGGAATGAAATGAAGTTTCAAGCCATGGTGTAGTGACACCTCCAGCTCTGCCTCTGGAGGAGCCTTTTGTAAGGGGGGTGTGATGCTGGAGTTTGGCTCTGATACCTTGCCCTCTTCATCCATACATCAAAGGCAAGATCCTACTGCCACTGCCAGCTACAGAGCAGTTGCTCCTCTGATGGACCTGCCAGGGAAAAGCATCTTCTAGAGATCAGGCAGTGAGGTGCAGTGTGAGCTTGGCATCTCTCACCAACAGCCAGGCCTTCATCTGCATGCATGGGAGATGTGAGACTTCCCCTCCCAGCATCTCCATCCCAGACACAGCTGAGCTCCTGCTCTCCTTGCCTGAGTGTCTCAGGGCCTCAGGTGCTTTGTCCATGAGCTGTCAGGCAGTTGGGCTGAGTCCATCATCAGGAATTAAAGGAGACTGTAGTGAGATGGGGGCTGGTCTCTTCTCCTGGGTTACCAGTGAGAGGACAAGAGGAAATGACATCAAGTTGCAACAGGGGAGGTTTAGGTTGGATATCAGGAACAATTTTTTCCCTGGAAGAGTTGTCAGGCATTGGCCCAGGCTGCCCAGGGCAGTGCTGGAGTAACCATCCCTGGAGGGCTTCAAGAATCATCCAGATGTGGTGCTGAGGGCCATGGTTTAGTGGCATGGGGGTGCTAGGTTGATGGTTGGACTTGATGACCTTAGAGATCTCTTCCAGCCTTCATGATTCCATGGTTCCTGTGAGTGTGTCCTCTCTGCCAGGGCTCAGGCTCCCTTGACAAGGAGTCTTTCTTGCTATTCTTCCCTCCCTTCACTCCATTCCTTTTCACACTTGCTGTGTCACTGCTGCCTGTCTCCCAGGCAGTGAAGGAACACTCCAGAGCAAGCCCCACCAGGCTGAAGCCCCCTCAGTTCCCATGTAGCTCCAATCACACAAATCCCTGAGAACCCAGTGCTCAGAGACCTGATTCTCCTCTGTCAGAGGAAGATTAACCACTTCTAGTAATTGTTTCATTCAAAAATAACTGCCTAGATTGCTCCCAGACTCAGGCTCATTACTCCTGACCATCACCTGGATGGAAAAGGCTGATTAATATAGAAATTAATTGATAATTATATGAAATTAATATGAAAACAGCCTTTTTTTTCCTGCTTTTTTTTTTTTTTTCCAGAGAGGGGGCCCAAACTTTGAGACTCCTCAGAATTACCCAGGAGATTCAGGAGGAAGGACTGTCAGAGGAAAGAGCAACCTGTCTCATCAGGGACTGTCAGAGGCAAACTCCAAGCCAGCCTTTCCCAGGGAAAGGCTGCAGAGATGGAAAGTGAATGAGCACCCAGTAGCACCTCGATCTCACAGCCTGCAGCCTGGCAGATAAAGACTTTAGGAAAAGCTTCCAAAAACATAATAATTTGGCCATATATTATCCCAGACAATCCAGCAGTGAACACAGCCATGGCTTCTCACTAGACTCCAGGAGGTGGTTTCAGAGGGGGGTGGTTCATGGCCCTAGTGGTATCACTGCAAACTACAGATATCTGGCTGAGGAAGAAATAAAACAATGTACAGGATGGAGAAGAAGCAGCCTGTGGCCACAGTGTGTTTGCTTTGAGTGTGTGACACAACCCAACTGCTTCTCCCTCTTTTCTTCTACACTGTGCCTTTGGTCCCCTTGTTACCAACCCTAGAGCTCTTCTCTGGCTTCTCTGCAAAGAGAATTGGGTTTGGGTTTGTTTTTTCAGGAGGCAAACCTGAGCATGGACCAGGAGATGTCCTGTTAGTGCCCATGTGCACACAAGCCAGGCTGCATCACTCAGGCTGCACCCCAGGGCATCAGGGAGCTGCCAGCAGTGCTACAGGAGGGAGCCCTGGTTCCTCCCCTGGGGACCTTGTCCAAGTCACTAGACACAGCTCTCTGTGTGTTTTGGGACATGTCTGCTACAGCTCAGCTCTGAGGATGCAGATCTCTTTTTTCCTGGCCATCACAGTTGTTTTCCCCACACAAATGGCCAAAGGCTTTTCAGCAATATTGCTCCAAAGGAGGTTTTATTGTTTCTGTAAGATGGGGTGAGGGAGTGTTGGTGGCTGCACAAGGGGAGAGGCAGGTAGAAGGGACAAAGCAGTGATGGAGGGATTGAGGGAAGGGGTTTGGAGATATTGAAGAGATTTTCCTGTTCCTGTGGCTGCCAGCTGGCCTCTTCCTCTCTGGGGGTAACCAGCTGCCCCCCTTCCAACACCCTGTTATGGGATGACCAAGGTCAGAGACCTCTCTTCAGCCCCTCCCAGCCTGCTGCTCTGCTCAGGGCCATCTGCAGGTGTTCCAGGGCTGGCCTGGCCCTTACAAGTCTGTTGTGAAGAAACAGTTCAGAGAGATGATGATAAACTGACAGAGGCACAAAGGGCCAGGAAAGTCCCAGCAGAATGTGGCCTCCAAAGTGCATTACAGCCAGAGCTCAGCTGGGCTGGGAGAGGAGCATCACTGTACTCTCAGCTGTGGGCTAAGGCAAGGACCTGCCCCAAAGACTTGCAACTAAAGTAGAAATGACTGAAAAAGGAGGCTGAGAGCCATTGATAGACCATTTAACTGTTGCCTCACTGCCATGGGGTTCTTCAAGGCCAGCTCTGATCAAAACACCTCTGTAGACTGTGTTTTCCAGGCATGGTCCAGAGACACAAGCAAATACTCAAGTGCTCTGATGAACCAGAGCTTAAACTGTACAAAGCTAAATTGAATAAAGCCTATTTTATCTCTGAATGAGCATGTCCACACAGGTGGCTAATATGGTTTAACCAAGCCATTTGAGAAGTTAATTTGGATTAATTTCCCTGAAAACTTTCCAGTAGGGGAGTGCTGCACCACCAGTAGCCTGGAAAGCACTGGGAAAATGACCTCTCTGTTAACCTGCTGTCACTAGCTTCCCTCTCAGCAGTTGTGCACCACTTCTCTGTGAGCAGTTTACCATTGTGTTGGGCAATAGAACACCACCAGCATTAAGTTACTGTGCCACTTGCCAGAGAACTTGAGCCACACAGATGGATTTTAAATCACCACCCTGGGCTAAAGAGGTCTTCTGCAACAAGTACCTTACTCATAATTGGAAATTTCTTTAATACCTTATTGATTGATTTCTTTATTACCCCTTGATGAAGTCTAACACAGTAAACAGAATCGATGCCAGAGGCCAGGGGCTGGGGCCAGCTGCTTTGCTCCTGCTGAGAGTAGGTTGGATTCTCCAATTGAATTACAGTTATTGTTCTGCTTGTAGCTTTTTTTTTGGGTGGTTGGGGGGATTTTTTTGTGTGTCTCCTGATGACAGATGGCTCCCTAAATGATAGCAGATTTGCATTTCATTAGGACACTTAGTCAAGAGATCAATACTGCTTCCACACACCTTGCTGAGAACACATCTACAGACCATTCCCAGGCTGCTGGGGGCTCAGTGGCATTTAGATAACATTACCTACAAAGCAGACATGTGTTTTATTTGTAATAATGTCCTCACTGATTGCACAAAAAGCAGTTCTGAACACCCAAGAGCTCTTATTGTCACACTTCATCTTTTCTTCTGCACGGCAGAGAATGGCCTTTGGTTGGGGACTGTAAAGGGAGGTGGCAGAGCAAGGAGGCTCCATCCCTGTCCCACAGAGCTTGGCCACTGCTCTGTCTCCAATCTCCATTGCCCTCTTGTGGTCCTTGAGCAATAGCTCATCTGAGAAGAGACCTCTACCAACGTGGAAAATCCTTTCTCAGTCACAGCCTAACAGACCCAAAGAGGTTGCTTCTGTCATAGAAGGAAGGCAAAATAATTCAGAAAGGCTTTGTTGGGTTGAACACCTCCCCACTCCCTGCCATTGTTCCCTCCTTCCATCCCCATCTTCACCAGCATCACTGATTCACTCCAGGAGTCCCTTCAGAGTTCCAGGCTCTATTGATTGATCTGGGTTGTAATGAGCCTTATCAATAGAAGCAGTGGTGCATAAAGAATTGGTTTTAAACCTCCCCCTTATGGGGCATCGATTTAGTGTGATTAAAAGTGGATACAAGGTTTTAGCTCCTCATTGCTTGGTGCACAGGTATCTGTCACCACAGAAAACATTGAAATGAGATCTCCAAACATGCTGACAGAACTTGAGGGTATAATCTGCAAAGGGAATTTGGTGTCCTCTGGGTAAACTGAGCTGGTGATGAGAGGAAGACTCCTTCTTCTCTGTGGAGGAAGGACAGGAGAACCAAGCCTCCCTGCTCTGCTGCAGACATGATGTTCAGGGCATGAAGAACATGTTTCTTTCAAGGTGGAATGTGTCCCAAATCCATCCTGTGGCTACATCTTGGCTGCCATTCATGATACCTTCAGGCCAAGGAAAGAACACAAAATCAGCAGCTGCCAGGACAGCCATCAGGCCTGAGGAGACAGCCTTTGTCTGCATGATGCTGTCTGCTCCTAAGGAACCAGTGATAGGACAAGAGGAAATGGCCTCAAGTTGTGCCAGGGGAGGTTTAGGTTGGACATTAGGAACAGTTTCTTCCCCAGAAGGGTTGTCAAGCCCTGGCCCAGGCTGCCCAGGGCAGTGGTGGAGTCACCATCCCTGGAAGGGTTTAAAAGCCCTGGAGATGTGGTGCTGAGGGACATGGTTTAGTGGTGACCTGGCAGTGCTGGGTTAATGATTGAACTCAATGATCTTAGAGGTCTCTTCCAACTGAAACAATTCTAAGGTTCTATGACTCTATGGGACAGACAGCCTCAACCCCTTCTGCAGCAGAGATCTGAAGCTGACCTACCCTTAGCCCCAGCTAACCTTCCAACCATCTGGAGGCAGTGGGAAGAAGTCTGTCTTGGAGACCTTTGCTACATGTAATGCCTTACCCATGTAGAATCATTCCAGCTGGAAAAAGAGAGGGATCTGAGGCCAGTGTGACCCTGGTACATGCCTACTGCACCTATGGAGTGAGCTGCAGTGCAGGCAGACCAAGACTGCTCAGCCTCATGTTGCTCTACCAAGATGAAAGCCTGCAGGGGAATGAAATCTGACAGTGGCTGTCTGTGAGACTGCAGGGATGTCCTGAGGGGGATAATGCAGCAACCTGTACCCACAGGCTTCACTCAAACCAGTCCTTTCTCCAGTATTCTGTCCAGCTCCTCCTGATTCTGCCCCTTGGCAACTCTCTGTGCTCTCCTCAGGATCTAATCCCTCTCCCTGTGTGCCACAGATGTCAGCTCAGAGGGAGTCTCACAACACTCACATCCCAAACTCAGCACAGATCCCTTGCCACCAATACCCCATAGCATCCCACCTGCTCTCACCCAGCAGTGGGAGAAACACTTTCTCAGCAGGATGTTGGTTTCCACCTCCACTCCTCACCCAGCTGCTGTCACAGAGACCTCCTCCAGCATAGCCACACTGCTGCCAGAGCTGAGCCTTGCCTGGGGAACAACAGCCACACACCCACATCACCACTGGCACCAACCTCAACCCTCCACCAGCATCACATCATTGACTTCATTTCTGCCTTACATCTGAACCAGAGAGATCAGCCCCACTCTGTGCAGGCTGAGTTTCAGGACTCTCTGACACTTAACTTGGAGAGAGAGAAAGATGGGAATAAAAAATATATCTCCTAGTCTTATAAAACACATTTTATGGTGAGCAGTGCTTACAGCTTCATGAATTGCAAAAGCATTTTAAAATCTTGGTGTTACAGGAAAATCCATTCTGGTTCAGTGCCTCTGTCACTAAAACTCAGCACATGCACCTTGCCAAGCCAATTACAGCCCAGGGTGAAGAGTGGGATCCTGAATCATCATCTCTGGGCCAGGCCCCACTCCTCTAAGCAACTATTTCATCCTCCAATACAATTTAGAAACTATGGAGGGAGAGGCAGGAGCAGAGAAAAAACCAGAAGAGACTCAAGAAGCATATTCTTTCTAACATAATATCTTCCCAGTTTCATTTCCTTCCTTTTGTCTACAGAGTGGCATCAAAAGACTTGAAGGAAGAGAACTTTTGACCCATCCCTGCCCTCAAAGTCCCCAGTATAGTTTGGACTTTGAAGAGCAATAAAGGATGTCAGGCTGACAAATATATGTTATCAGAAAAGATTTCTTCTTCAGTTTCCAAGAGGAATCTGGGGTTTTATTGCACCTCTCTGGAGGTCCCAGACCATGCAGTGTTACTTCTCTGCTCCTACCCTGAGAGATAAACAAACAGCTTCATATTAGGTTTGTGCCCAGAGTAGCTGTCACTCCAGGGTTCCAAATTTGAATGGCTAAATCTTAAAAGCTCAGTGACTGACACAACCAAAGCAGATAACTAGGAAGGAAGGCAAATATGGAATAGAACATTGACTCAGGCTAAGAGAAATACATGCTTCTGGGACACCAAACTCCAAACTCTGCCATGAACTGACTTCAGGGTGTGGAGGTGCACAGTGACTGCTCCAAGCAGCACTCTGTGCCATAACAACTGATCATCTCCACCAGCAAAAGCACATATAGATTTGTTATAATTGCTCCAAATTTCACAGAATCATGAAGGTTGGAAGAGGTCTCTAAGATCATCAAGTCCAACCATCAACCTAGCACCCCCATGTCACTAAACCATGGCCCTAAGCACCACATCTAGATGTTTCTTGAACTCCTCCAGGGATGGTGACCCCACCACTGCCCTGGGCAGCCTGTGCCAATGCCTGACAACTCTTTCATGGAAGAAATGTTTCTTAATATCCAATCTAAACCTCCCCTGGTGCAGCTTGAGGCCATTTTCTCTTGTCCTCTCACTGGTAACCTGGGAGAAGAGACCAACTGCCACCTGGCTCCAAGCTCCTTTCTGGCAGTTATAGAGAGAGGTAAGGTCAGAGAAATCCTCACTGCACTTCATGGTGAGAATTATCACATCCTTATCCCTCTTACCCATTTCTCAGTTGTTCTTAAAGTCCCCCAACAGTAACCAGGACAACCCAACACATTCACTTTCAGGACCTAACTCAAAGAACTGATGAGCAAGAAGAGAATGGAAGGCAAATGTTTGGATAAGGAAATGGAAGCTCCTTTCTTTTGCAGTATGCTCTGGCTTTGCTTTTCTTGGTACCCTAACCCTAGGCTGACACAGATGATGTGTCTGCTTCACTGGTTGCCCATCTTCCCTTCAGATCAACGACCTGCAGTGGTGGGAGCCCCAAGTACATGTTGCTGCACAAGGAGAAAGCCTGGCCATGAGGAAAAAGAAGAGAAACTCTCATTCCTGTCACTGGGAGGAGGATTCCTTTCACAGTCTTCTTTCACAGCTTCTCCTTTTGCTTCCATAGAACAGCCATTTGAGGAGGGATGCCTTATGGTATGATGAGAAGTCAGATTCCAGCTCTGTCCTGCTGGGTGGCCCCATTAGCTGAGCCAGAGCTGCCCTGGAGTACTGCTCTGCTCCACCCAACTGTATGGGAAAGTAACCTTCAAATGTATGTAAAATGGCTGGGAAATGCTCATCACTTCTCCTTATTAGGGTGCTTCCAGCTGTCAGCATACCAGGAGCTGTCTTTATAGCCTCTGTGGGTGCTGAGGCTTTGACTCACAAGAACAAGGTGTGCCCCTGCTGGTGCCAGGCATCTCCCCATGCCAGACTGAGCAAACAGTTTCAGCAGGACAGGAGGCAATGTCTATCTGCATGGTTATCAGGTAAATCAGCACCTTTGACCAGCCAGGGATCTGCCTCCTGAGTCTTTTCTTCTTCCCATGTGCTTGCTGTGCTCTCACTGTGCCCAGTTCCACAGCTGCTGGGCTCTCATGGCAGGAGAACATGTCTTTGTCCAGACAGACAGGCCAGCAGACACAAAGACAGAGCACTCACCACCCCTTCAATATTCTCTACTGTCACTTCACTGAATGCAACTGCAATATAGTAATTACTTTATCAAAAGGACATCTACAGGCTTTGTGCTGGAACATCCATATTTCTGCTCCAACACCTCTGCCTGTCTGTGTTTGTCAGTGCATTTGTATTTTGTACCTTCTGTATTTGTGTGATGAACTAGGCTTCTGAAGTGCATCTTTAATGTGTTATACCTCCTAAGTGTGGCATGCACCATAAAAACAGGTCTTGTAGAGATTGAAAAGCAGCATTTATGGGCCAGTCTGATGGATATTTCAGTAGCTAACAGCATTGCACCTACTACCTGGAGCACCTCATGGAAGAATAGGTTTCAGAAACACACATGTTGGCCAAGAAGTGGAAGGAAAGGGCTGGGTGATGTCATCTGTTTGCCACAGCAGCACTGAGTCCATCACTGGGAGGTGGATGTGCTCAGGGAGCAGCAAGGTCCAATTAGGTGAGTTAAGTACAATAGCAATGAAATGCTGTATGCTTCCCATTGCAATAAATATGATAATGATTCTGCTGAAAAATATCATTACTTCACACTCATTTAATTCTGGAAATCTAAATTCACAAAGGAAACAAGAAGCCCTTTAATCTCCTGGTAGATAAATAGCCCAATTTTATTTCTACTATTATTTTTTATCCCTTTTCCAAGGCATTTTATAAGACTGCAGAACATGAGAGCACAGTTTAATTAACATTATCACATTAAAAAGGCCAGCCAAAATTTTCATGGACTTTTAATTGAAATATAATACTGTCTCACTTCATTTCTGGATTTGCTTTGCACCAAGCATGATGATGAAAAGCAGAGCCTGCCCTGCTGGCCAGGTCTGGTGCAGGGTGGTAGCAAAGAGCCTTATCAACAGTAGCCATTTGGACAGCTTAGGCTGATCTTTCCTTGCAGAGCTGCACCAGATGCTTTGTAAGCAGACAGGCAGACTTTGTGTTTCCTCTGTTCCCACCTCCAAAATGATTGCTTTACCTCCATAGGTGATGCCAATTACATGCAACCATTTTTGGGGCTGGAGGTTTGTGCACCTGCTTCTCAGCTGTGCTGAGGATAATAAGGCAGCTTTGCACTCCAGTAACAGCCTCCATCACAGGGTCTCTGAGCTCTTTGAAAATGTTCCTTTCTCTCCCTCAGCAGCTTGTTGGCAACAGGATTCAAACCTGGGACCTTTGACTGAAAAAAGGCAAGTGCTCACCTCTGGTCACAGCTCCAGCAATGTTCTCACATCTCATTACAAGGGAGACAACTCTAGAAGGTCCCCAGTGCTACACAGAGGGTTGCCAGTCCCCAGCTATTTATCACTGCCATGAGTGTGGGTAGGAGGTTCTGTTCACAGAAACTGGGAAGGAACAAAGCACTCTGGGTCACCCAGCAGGCCAGAGGCAGAGTCACTGGACCCAGACATTCCCTTGGCTCTGCCAGCCCAGGAAATAATAGCTGACATTTCCATTTGCAAAGCTTTCTTCTAAGGGAACAGACAGGAGGAGATGTTCCAGGCTGCCTATGAGCTTTGGACATCATTATCTTATCTGGCTTCACAGGAGCTGCTTGTCCATCTCCCTGTGGCAATAAAAATTGGAGCTGTCCCTTTTGATTTTCCCTCAGTCCCAACCTGAGACCTACAGCCCCCACCCAAGGATGGCAGAAGCCCTGTCTGCATGCAGAGCAAACATGCTGCTGGCACAAGGACAAGCCCTGTTTCAGCAGGATGAAGATTTCACAGAATCACAGGATCACTAAGGTTGGCAGAGACCTCTAAGATCACCCAGTCCAACCATCAACCTAGCACCACCACACCATTAAACCATGTCCCTAAGTATTTTAAACCCCTCCAGGGATGGTGACTCCACCACTGCCCTGGGCAGCCTGGGACAATGATAGAAAGCTTTGGGAAAGGGTTCTGTTCTCCTTGCTGAAGTGACAGGATACAGGACAGCCCATGGTGCTGAGGTGCCCTCAGCCAGCCCCACACACCAGTCTTGTTTCTCATCTCCAGGATCCAACATGTGGCTGCAGCTTCCCTCTGTGACCAGTCATTGCTGTTGCTCCTTTTGAGAGGAGCAAAGCTTGGTCTTGCTCTGCCAGGTCTGCTCTGGCTGAAGGACCTGCTGGGCTGATGCAGACAGTCACAGAGATGTGCTTTTCTTCTCCAGAGGCCAGATGTGATGACTGTAATTGTTTCCTCCAGGCTTTGAACCATCCTTCCCTGCACAACACATGGAGGTGTTCTCTTCCATCAATGCACTACTTCTATTCAAGAGTTTATTTTCCAGCTGATGGCTGGTAACTTTAGTTCACTGTTTAATCCTGGGGAAGCAAAGGCTAAAACAAAGTGTTTTACTTACTGGGTCACCAGCTGACAAAATTCCTACATTTGATTTCCCTGAGGCTGCCTACATCATTTTGAAGTTGCAGTAGGAAACCTGCTGGCCAGAAGATCTAACTATGCTGTGTTGCTGTAGCCAGCTTCTGCTATAGAATTAGTTTGGGTTTGAGGATGGGTTTTGATGGGAAATTTTCTGGAGCTTGACCTTTCTCACCAAAGAGGCAGGAAGAGCAAGAAAGAAAGAGAGATGGCAGAAAGAAAGATCTGCAAAACTGTGGGTCAAGAAAACACTCTGAATTTGTTCTTCACTGGAAAGAAAAGAAAATGTGAAGCCTCAAAGGTCTTTGTGAAATCAAATCAGAGTTTCTCTACAAGGTTAAGCTAGCCTGGAGAAGAGCAGCCCCATGGGGGAGCTGCTCAATGCTGAGCAAGAGCTCAAGGCTCAAGGGGGGCAAGAGGCTGGGGCCAGACTCTGCTCAGTGGTGCCCAGGGACAGGCCAAGGGGCACTGGGCACAAACTGGAAGCCAGGAGGTTCCAGCTGAGCAGCAGGAGGAGAAACTTGTTTGTTGTGAGGGTGCAGAGCCCTGGCCCAGGCTTTGCAGAGAGGCTGTGGAGTCTCCTTGTGTGGAGAGATTGCCAAGGCAGCTGGAGGTGACCCTGGGCAAGCTGCTGTGAGATGACCCCCAGAAGTCCCTTCCAACTCTCAGCAGTCTGGGACTCTAAGATTCTAGGATTCTTTTTTCTGGACTGGAGCCCTAGAACCTGAACAGCCAATCTGAGTCCACTGAAGGCAGTTTCCAGTCAGATGTTTCAGTCCATCCTTGGCCCAGACACAGCTTTCTTTTCCCAGCCATCTATAGCAGAAATCACACAGCAAGTACATTTTTCTATACTAGATCAATACATTGGCTTATGTACATCGATCTGAATAAATAAACTGCCTTCCCAGGAGCACCATGACTTTGATTTAAGTCTAATTTAGACTTTCATACTATAAATATATATATATTTCTTCTGTGTTTCTGGGTGGCCATATAAATCCTAGAGAACTGAGGACTTCAAAGAAGCAGCCTGGGGGAGGCTAACCTGCTCTCTAGCTCTGTAAGAGGGTATGGTGACCTTACCTAAATGTCTAGTTGGCCAAGGGATATTATGTGTTCCCTTCCCTGGTACAGACAAACATCTTTAATGAATTACTTGGGAGCATTTTCCACTCTACATTAGGAATGATACCCAAATAACTGTGGCTATGAATTTATATCCTTTCTCAAAGCTCTCAAGTTCTTGGCAAACACAACAAAGGATAGATCTGAAGGCCAAGCTTCAATTCTGCTTTTTTGTTTTCCTCATCCTAAATCAATAGATATATAAAAGTTGGAGATGAAAACAAATCATGATCATGTTGCAGCTTTCAGGGGAAAACACCATCTACAAGAAAACAAATCAATAAAACTTTGTATTCTTGGACATGGTCTTCTGTTTTGGTCAATAACTGCACTGTGTCATGCAGTATATCACTGGCACCTGGAGCAGTTTGCCAATGACTGAGAAGAGGATTTTGGGGGAGGGGAGAGGGTGAAAAGGTAACTCCACTTGATAAGCAACTGTGTTTTTCCCCATGGAATGTGGTTTGCTTCTGACTTGAGAATTGTTTGCCCTGCCAATAGGTGGAGGTAGACAAAACTGACAATAGAGTCTTCTGGTGCTTGCTTTGTTGATGGCACAGCACTGGGAAGACCAGAAGGTTGTGTTGCCATCCAGTGTGACCTGAACAGGCTGGGAGCTGGGTAGAGAAAAACCTTATGAAATTCAGCAAGGGCAAGTGTAGGGTAATGCACCTGGGGAGGAAAAACCTCCTGGAGCAGGACAGGTTAGGTAGGGACTGACCTCCTGGAAAGCAGCTCTGTGGAAAATGACCTGGCAGTGCTGGTGGACAACAACGTGACCATGAGCCAGCAATGTGCCCTTGTGGCCAAGAAGGCCAAGGGCATCCTGGGGAGCATCAAGAAGAGTGTGGCCAGCAGGTCGAGGGAGGTTCTCCTCCTCCTCTACTCTGCCCTAGTGAAGTCACATCAGGAGTCCTGGCTCCAGTTCTGGGCTCCCCTGTTCCAGAAGGACAGGGAACTGCTGGAGAGGGCACAGGAAAGGGCTACAGAAATGCTTAGGGGACTGGGACATCTCTTGTGGGGAAAGGCTGAGGGAGCTGGGGCTGGGTAGCCTGGGGAGGAGAAGGCTGAAGGGGGATCTGATCAGCGCTTATCATGGGTGGGGGTCAGGAGGCTGGGGCCAGGCTTTGGTCAGTGGTGCCCAGGGACAGGACAGGAGGGAACAGGCACAGACTGGAACAGAGGAAGCTCCAGCTAAACAGAAGGAGGAGCTGCTTGACTTTGAGGGTGGTGGAGCCCTGGCCCAGGCTGCCCAGAGAGGTGGTAGAGTCTCCATCTCTGGAGACTTTCCAAACCCACCTGGACACCATCCTGTGCAAGCTGCTGTGGGTGCCCCTGCTCTGCCAGGGGGGTTGGACTGGGTGGTCTCCAGAGGTCCCTTCCATCCCCTAACACTCTTTGATTCCATGTTTAGTTTGCTCCTCCAAAACCCAAGCTACTTCCTTAGTAAGTATTTTCTGCACTGTTTCAATCGGGAAGGTTCATTGATTGTAACAGGCAAAGTGACATAGGAAAGCAAGTTTGGAGGAAGAAATGTAGGCAGATAGATGAGATTAGACTGAATCATCTCTTTAATGTTCAAACAGAGCTGCCTCAGTAGAGGAAAGCAAATTTTTATAAATACCCAGCAAACCTCACCTCCAAATTTCGATCAAGAAGCGATGAGGCTGCTTTCTTCTCTGCAAGTAGGAGGCAGAACCTAATTACACTGGCTAGAATTCAGGCATGATTCAGATGGAATTTTCTCAATGAATAATAATAGGAAATAATACAGGAGGGGCTGCAGCAAGTGGAAGTGATTTGAAAAGTTGCTGTGCACCGGTGCTGGAAATTCAGAGGCCAGTGTGTTGCTTAGCTTCTGAATTTGTAGTAAAAGAAGAAATGCTTTGCACTTCACCTCTGTCTTTTCACAAGGCTCACTAGTGGTGCTGTCTACAGAGCAGTGGAAGAACTGAAGGAGGGTCCAGAGAAGGATGCTGGTCTTCTGTTTTGTGACAGAAAGGACAGCTCAGGTCATTCATTAAATCCAACCCAATCTGCTGTGTTCTGAGAGTATGGATGGTGACAGGCAATCACATCACCATGGCTTATTGAGCAGTTGGTTAAACCAGTGGAGTTTACTTTGGAGATGCAATGACCAGAGTACAAATGTGGTCTGGTGGAGAAGTGATACCTCATCAGGCTGCAGTGACTGACCTGGGTCAGCTGCTGCTATTGCCAAGGTGGCCACAGACACAGGGACCTGGGAGCACAAGCAAGGAGCTAGTGAGCAAATGAAGAGCCACAAGCTGCCACAGCTTGAAATGGCAAGAAGAAGGTACTGCAAAAGCTGCATCTCTTTGTCAGATGCCTCTGCTAGAACTGCTGCCCTCATGAAATCTGTCATGACTTCTCCCAATAAAGATCTTAATTTTGCTGGCTGGGTCTCCTCTGAAGAGCACAGAGTAACCATCTGTCACAACAAAGCATCATAAGGCAAATGAATCCTTCCTGGCTGCCACAAACAACACGTAGAGCTCTCCTCTCTATTGATTTCCTTTCTGTCTTTCCAAATAGCATATTAATACATGTCTCTGAAGGGTAAAGTCAGAGATTATCTGGGAGTTAATAAAGGAAGGTGTCTCTCTTTGACACAATACATCCAGCTGCCATTGCAGCCTGGATTGTTGCTGAGTGTTGGTTAACCACAAAAATAAGCAACTCCATGGGAGAAGTTGAGTGGCAGGAGATTATTCCCCCACTCCAAATGTCTCTGCCATTCCTCTAGGAGAGGTTTTCTTCATGGACCTAAGCTACTCAGACACCTAATGCTGTGCCACAAAGGGTGGTGAGGAGAGCCCTTAGGCTGCCAGCTCAGCTGGTGTCAGGACCTGTCCTGCTCTGATTCAAAGACAGGGAGAAGATTTGAGTGGAATCTCAGGAGTGAAAATGAAGACACAAACGAGGTGAGATGCTGCTAACTGATCACACTTTACTGGCTCATTGGAGGGAAAGATTGAAGAGAAAGAGAAGAAAATTAAGCAGCCAAGAGGACAGCAGAAATAGTCAGCACCCTTGGATCCAGCCACATCTCGTTGGTCTGTCCTCCAGTGGTGGGTACACACACAGCTTCTTGCCCTCCAGAGGACAACTGTCCATGCAGTTGTTTTTCCAAAGCCCTTTTATAGGGAAGGCATCCCCTAATATTCTGGGAATCTGCAAGGCAAAGGCATGTACAACACATGTCCCATGCAGATTCAGCTGGCCTGCATGCTGTTCACAAGGCTTTTCATCTTCCCAGGGGCTGTCTCTGGGGTGGCTTGGCCCAAATCAACATGTACTGTGAACACAGCCCAGGTGTTGCTGGGACATTGAGGTGTCCTGGGCACCGAGGAGCCCTTGTGGCAATTAACAGTTCTGCAACACTGGAGACAGCTAACTGGCAGCTGTTTTGAGAAGTTGTTTTCCTCCTTGCCACTCCTGCTGCAGAGCTCAGCTCCCAGCCCAGCACCATGCAAGCAAACTGAGACATATTTTAGCACAGAACCAGCACTGCTGCATTCCTTGCATGTGGTAGATGTGATGCTGGAATAAGAGGCTGGTTACAGAATTCCTGGGGTGGGCTCTGTGTCCTCCATGCTTCACATTCCTCCCCTCATTTACAGCAGCAAGTTTCATGTCTCTGTGCCCCACCTGGAGCTGGGCAGTGAGAGCTGCTCCTTTCCTCTGCTCTCCTGTACGGGTCTGAAGCCTGTCTTAAGCCCAGACACTGTCTGCTGCTGTGGCTCAGATGAATTCCACCTCAACCCTCTCTCTCCAGACCCCTCCCTCCTCCTCTTCCCACTGAACATGGGGAGCTCCTGGCAATGACTGTGCTTTCCACCTAGCTAAGAGTGAAGCTGATACCAAGCTCAGGACCTCCATTCACATGAAGTTCATGGCTCCAAAGGGGTTTTGCTGACACAAATAGAAATGAAAACCCACTCTTCCTGCTTGTCAGCTGTAGGAAGGATTTTGACCCATTCTGCCTGCAGACCATCTGCCAGTGAAGTGTAGTGTTTGGGGCATGTTATAAATCCTATTGTCTTCTGTTGTTCCCCAGCCAGCCAGCCTGGTTAAGTGAGGCAGAAAAGAAAATGCAGGATGCTTGGGCAAACCTGACCTGGCACAGAATGATTCTGGTCTCTTTTTTTCATTGATTTGTCAGGTGAAGAACTTGATCTTACCCTGTCTCTGTGCACCTTGCTGTACAGGTCTGTGCCTCATGCCCCAGCAGTTATTGGCAAGCAAGCACTGGTGTGTGCCTGGGAGATCCTCAAAGCAAGTGGACATGAGAAACACAGCCCTCCCCAGCTGTTCCTGTCCCCTCAGCCATGCTGATTACACTGACTGCTTGTTGCTACAGTTGTTATTAATTACTGTGATCTGCAAATTAACAATTACTATGATCTGCAAATTTGCAGCTGATCTCTCAAACCAGTCAAATAACATTAGTCAGATAAATGTTTTAGATTTATATTGCAGCACATTTCCAAATGATTACTTGATTAATACTTTCCCCTTGTGTTTTCAAAGCTTAATTTTTTTTCAGATTAATGGGAGCTGATATGAATCACAACACACTGTGCTGTAACCACAGTGATGGATGTGTTTGGTGAAGGCACAGCACTTTCATGTACCTTCCAGAATTCAGGAGCCTGTGTGGCAACAGTTGAGCAACTTCCTAGGATAGTCACTGCTGAAAGGCAAGGCTGGGTTTGAGGCCACATGCAGGTATTTGGTCCAGTTCTGGGCTTCCCAGTTCCAGAGAAACAAGGAACTACTGAACAGAGTCCATTGGAGGCTAGGAAGATGCTGAGGGGACTGGAGCATCTCTGGCAGGAGGAAAGGCTGAGAGCCCTGGAGGCTGCTTAGCCTGGACAAGAGCAGCCCAACAGGGCAGCTGCTCAATGCTGAGCAAGAGCTCAAAGCTCAAGGCTGCGGGCAAGAGGCTGGGGTCAGACTCTGCTGAGTGGTGCCCAGGGACAGGCCAAGGGGCACTGGGCACCAACTGGAAGCCAGGAGGTGCCAGCTGAGCAGGAGGAGAAACTTGTTTGGTGTGAGGGTGCAGAGCCCTGGCCCAGGGTTTGCAGAGAGGCTGTGGAGTCTCCTTGTGTGGAGAGATTGCCAAGGCAGCTGGAGGTGACCCTGGGCAAGCTGCTGTGGGTGACCCTGCTGGAGCAGGGGGGGTTGGGCTGGATGATCCCCAGAGGTCTCTTCCAACCCCCACCATGCTGGGATTCTGGGATGTCCAAATCCACTAACAATGAGACAAGGAATTCACCTTCCAAGGACTAACCCAGGGCACAGCAGCATCTGAGTATCATTTACTCATTATTAATTGGGAAGCAAAAGTAGGCAGCTGGCAACCTCCTTCCAGTGCTGCCTTCAGGTGAGTACAGACCATGCACTGGCAGTAATTACATCATTATTCACCCACCCTCTTAGCAGGTGTAGAGCTCCTTGGGTGGGTTTTCCTTCTCCTTGAAGAACACAGGTAGAAAATTGTAAGTGAAGTCCAAGCCAAGCAGCCAGAAAATAATTAGAATTAATCTCCTCTATTTTAAGTGTCTAACAGGGATGTGTCTATGGACCTGCTGGTTCCTCCAGGCTTCTTCTGAAGTGAAGGATACCTTCAAAAGGAAATTATTGGGACCCAAGTGAGGTGGCTGTCTGAGCATGGGAACAACTCCCCCTTACAGGAACCTGTTTCTCCCCACTGAGTCTACAGTCAGTTTATGGTGATTAGTTCATGTTTACACAATGAAAAACTAAACATGTAGAATCATAGGATTCTTAAGGTTGGAAGAGGCATCTAAGGTCATCCAGCCCAACCATCCAATCATCCAACCCAACACTCCCATGCTCACCACTGAGCCATGTCCTCAGGCACCACAACTACACCTTCTTTGAACCCCTCCAGGGCTGGTGACTCCACCAGTGTCCTGAGCAGCCTGGGCCAATGTCCCAGAACCCTCTCTGGGAAGAAATTTTTCCTTGCATCCAGTTTTGACCTCCTCTGGTGCAACTTGAAGCCATTTCCTCTTCACTTAGGGCAGAGAAATTCCCCCTGGAAGGGACACCTTTTTCTGCAGCTGGGTAGGTATTTTTTCTGGGTAAGGGCAGATGAAGTTGTGCCTCTCAGAGCAGAGCAACACAAAGTGTTAGCTGGTGGGAGAGAAGGGAAGGTGGCAGTCTCTGTGCCCACTGTGTACACACCTACTGCTCTGAGGCTTCCCAGGGTCACTGCTTCCCTCCTACCAAGAGCCACCAGAACAATCTAAACTATCATTTTCTTTCTCCCAGGAGCTGAGCTCCTGCTGTTAACCCCTTCTTACCCACAAGAAGCTCTTGGTGTGTGCATGAGAGGATGGCCACAGTGCACACAGCAGGAGGGAGGAGGCAGCTGGTTGCTCTGAGCAGCCTGGTAATACATTTGCTGCTCTTGGTGGTAGATGTGCCCTCAGCAGCCATGAATGACTTGAAGCACTGAAGCAGCACGTCCCATTGAATGGCTGCAGTGATTTATGTGCTGAAGAGCAAAGGGAGGTGAGATGGATCACCATGTGATAAATCAATTTGGAGCTTTTCATCATCCCATCAGTGGGGAGAGCACAGCTCTGGTGATTTGTAGCAATATTAGCCTGCCATGATTCATCTGCAGTGCTCTGCTGGCCCTTCCACTGCCCTCCAAACAGCCAGCAAAGCAGGGCCAACCTTTGGCTGCTGCCATCAGAACATCCTAAACTCTCCACTTGCTTTGTTGCCCTAGGGCTTCTTCTCCTCCTTTATTCCACCTCTCCTAGATGCACTTCATTGCCAAGCATGAGGATCAGGCATGGCCAAACACAGTTCCCTTTGCTGATCACTGTCAGGTCTCTCTCTCTACTCCCTTTTCCAGCCTGTTGTGAGTGGCAACACAACCTTCTGCTGTCTCAGCTGCTTCTCTCAGTTCTGTATCCTTTGTATTCAGGTACTCAAAGGCTGTTAAAGAGCTGCCCATACATTTTAACAAGGTACTAAGTGTGAGGAGAAACGAGTTAATTTGAATAAAAATCACTCACCAGTCATTTCAGAGCTGGGAATTTAGTCAGGACCACTGATGGGTGTCTCATCATCCAGGCTGTACTGCTTCTCCTGGCCAAAAACGACTGTGGAGTTATACCAAAGCTGCTATTAACATCCCAGGCACTGCAGCACTGCCAGAAGCTCCAGCAGTGTATTCCTAGGCAGTTGAGCTTGGCACTGCACATGCACATAACAGAACAACAACTGAGCCAGGGAGCTCCCATCCAGGAGCACACAGCAAGGAGCAGAGCCAGCAAACTGCTGCTGTGACCCTTCATGGAGGAGGGATCAAGGGGGAGATGCAGGCTCTGCTGCCCCCACAATCAGGGCTGTTTCCCCACCCTCAAGTGTGACCAGGTACATGCTGAGCCAGCTCCTGGTTTGGCTCAAGCCATATTCTGGGTGTGGAGGGAGGGTGTGGAAGAGTCTGTCCTGAAATATATGTGTGTGTGTGTGAGCACAATCACAGCCAGAGAACATTTCTTCCTGCTGAGATGATGAAGCAATGCTGGTGGCAGTGCAGCCTGGTGTCTCCAACAGCCAGAGCTTCCATGGAAAAGAGGTTTCAGCCAAAGGCACAGATTTAGTTCATTCTTCAAACCTTCTGCTATGGGAATCACAGAATCATTAAGGTTGGAAAAGACCTTGAAGATCATCAAGTCCAACTGTCAATGTAACACTGCCAGGTCACCACTAAATCATGGCCCTCAGCACCACAGCTAGATGGTTTTTGAACTTCTCCAGGGCTGGTGACTCCACCACTGCCCTGGGCAGCCTGGGACAGGGCTTCACAACCCTTCTGGGGGAGAAACTCTTCCTAATGTCCAACCTAAACCTCCCCTGGCACAACTTGAGGCCATTTCCTCTTGTCCTATCACTTATTAGCTGGGGGAAGACACCAACCCCACCTGGCTCCAGCCTCCTCCTTTCAGGGAGCTGCAGAGAGTGAGAAGGTCTCCCCTGAGCCTCCTCTTCTCCAGGCTAACCAACCCCAGTTCCCTCAGCTGCTCCTCACAACACTTGTGCTCTAGACCCTTCTCCACCTTCCTTGCCCTTCTCTGGACACACTCCAGCACCTCACTGTCCTTCTTGGAGTGAGGAGCCCAAACCTGACCCCAGGATTGGAGCTGTAGCCTCCCCAGTGCCCAGCCCAGGAGGACAATCCCTGCCCTAGTCCTGCTGCCACACTAGTGCTGATCCAAGCCAGGATGCTCTTGGCCTTCTTGGCCACCTGGGCACTCTGCTGGCTCCTATGATGTCAAATGAAGATAAAACTTCTAATGAAACATTTCAGTCCTCTCAGAAACAGTGCTAGTCACAAAGTAAATATTTCCAGTATAATTTTGAACTTGAGATGAAACTGCCTTTGCCATTTCCAATTCATTTTTTAAACTCTCTTCCTCTTTTTTAGCCAAATAAACTTTTACAAACTCCAAGTACATGGCTGATGAAAGGATGACAGCAAATTAGCTCTCAAGAAGTTTCTGCTCAAGTTAGTTTCTCTCTTGTTTTATGGAACATAAAAATGCAAAATGACATTTTTAAGCCTCAACTAAAGGAAAATTGGCTCTTTTGTTTTGAAATATTGACTCAACTCTTTCCTCCAAGCCCTAAATTCTGCTCTGGTTTTCACTGCTCTCTCAAAGGAGCCTAAACAGCACTAAACCATGTGCATGAAGAAGAAAACAAAAGTACCAAAGCTTTGCAGGAGATGCTGAGGTTGCACAACACTTCCAGAAGGCTGCCAGGAATCATGAGTTGGAATTTCTCATCCCACCAGAGCACAACCTCCTGGACTGTTTACTCCAAAACACATCATGTACTGCCCTGGATTTTATGAACCTGTTTTGGAGTCTTTGCACATCTCCTCTCTACCTGCTCTGCACTCTGCAAGGCTGCCTCCCACACCTCTTGGTTTTGGGCATGGTTGGACTCTTTATTGTCTGTGTAAAGGTCACCATAACTGCCTTGGAAAGCAAGGTGGAAGCAGGGTGGGAAGCAGGGTGGGAAGTGGCAGGCCACTGTTGTACACAGTGTTTGCAGGAGAGACAGAGCTTTTTTTTAACTTGAAGAACAAATCCTCTTCAGTCAGCTGGTAGGCACCTGGCTGAGGCTTTCTGATCAACAAGGAGGGGATTGTGCCTCTGCTCTGCTCTGGGGAGACCTCCCCTGCAGGGCTGGGGCCAGCTCTGGAGTCCTCAGCACAGCACAGACATGGAGCTAGGGGAGCAGAGCCAGAGGAGGCCACAGAAATGATGTGAGGGCTGGAAGATTTCTGCTGTGAGGCCAGGCAGAGAGAGTTGGGGTTGCTCAGCCTGGAGAGGAGAAGAGGCTCCAGGGAGACCTTGCTGCAGCCTTGCAGTACTTCAGGAGCCTAGAAGACAGATTAAGGACAGACTTCTTATCAGGAGCTGTTGGGACAGGACAAGGGCTGATGGTTTGAAACTAAAACAGGAGACTCAGACTAAATAGAAGGAAGAAATGTTTTCCACTGAGGGTGGTGAGAGCCTGTCCCAGGTTGCCCAGAGAGGTGGGAGATATCCCATCCCTGGAACCATCCCAGCTCAGGTTGTTTGGGGCTGTGAGCAACCTGCTCTAGCTGCAGATGTCCCTGGTGTCTGCAAGGGGGTTGGGCTAGGTGACCTGGAAAGGTCTCTTCCCACCCAAACCATTCTGATTCTGTGGTTCTACACTGCAAGGCTGAGCACCCAGGATCTCTGCTTTGCCACCCTGACTACTGGTGACACAGATCCAGACGGTGCATTCATAGACAATAAACTGACACAGCAAATGGGGGACAAGAACAAATCATTTTGCCTTCCTGGGAGTTTTGCTGTTGGTCACAGTCTAGGTAGCTACAAGAAAGAGCTGAAGACTCCAGTTTGTGGCTCTGATACCTTCAGACCCTTCCTTGCACCAAGAGAACATGCTGATGGTGTTCTTTGCTCTGACACTACATTAACTGCTTGACCTTCTCCTTCCAGGGGCTGGGAGCCTTGCACATGTAGAATTAATGGGGAAAAACCCCACAACATCTCCAACATTTGCACAATGCCACAAATATTTTCCATTTCCTCTTTACCTGCCTATTGGTTTTCTTTTCACCTTTCCCCCCACTCAAAATGGGCAGCAAATGAGAGAGAGAGGCTTCAGAGGAGTGAAAATGGGAAGAAAAATGAAACCTTGAACTGTTTTCCCCCCTCCATCCAACCTCTTGCTTCCCATGATTTATATCTATACTTTGTTTTTTTCCAAGCAAAAGTAATTTTATACATCAAAAATGTTAGGGAAAAAGCCTTGTGTCAAACTTCAAAGCAAATTTATAGCACTCTGTTACTCTGGAAGATGATTTGAATACCATTGGGTTCCCTCAGCTTCAAGTGGCTGCATGCAGACTGGCAGCACAAGGGCTGGGATCAGATAGTGGAGGCTGCTCACCAGAAGAATTCATGCCATCAACTGGATCCCACCCAGAAGTTTTGGTCTAATTGCTTCCCTGGGGTGTCCTTCCAGACAATACTTTCCCAATTGCAACTCTCTTTGACCCTCTTTGATTTCCTGTTTGCTCAGTTCAATTTTACTCTCTAACCACCTCTGAGTTCACAGTTAAGTTGTGGTTGCTCATAAAATGTCACTCAAGCAGCCTTGGGTGGAAAGGTTAATGCAAATAAGGCTCTCACTGTTCCTACACACTCTCTCCTCCACCAGCAGACAGAGATTTCCTCTCCCTCTGGAGCACTTCCCTGCAAAATAATTACCTCATGCAGATGAAACATGCTGAGACTGAGTTAGCCCTTGCTTTCAGCAGTGGATGGCAGAGGAATCACTGATGCTCCAGTGTTTCCAGCCAAGATGTGACCTGACAGGAGCTCCCCACTGCTCCCCAGGGACACTGCTGGATGCAGTGGGCATGCTCTGGGGCTCATCTTCAGCTGCTCAGATATGTGCTGGTGGCACATGGGGTGTACTCCTGGGACAGGGGGTTCCACAGCCTTCTGTTTTGCCTCTCACTCCAGGTGGGAAGGCTGCCTCATTTGGTTGGGTCTTGGCTGCATTTTGCATCAGGTGTGGAGGAACTGAAGCCTGGCAGTTCACAGAATGACAGGATCATGGAATGTTAGGGGCTGGAAGGGACCTCTGGAGACCACCCAGTCCAACCCCCCTGGCAGAGCAGGGGGACCCACAGCAGCTTGCACAGGATGGTGTCCAGGTGGGTTTGCAATGTCTCCAGAGATGGAGACTCCACAGCCTCTCTGGGCAGCCTGGGCCAGTGCTCCACCACCCTCAAAGTCAAGAAGTTCCTCCTTCTGCTTAGATGGAACTGCCTAAAGCAAGGCTAGCTCCCTAAAGGATTTAAAACAACCTAGCTAACTAGATAATCAATAGTTCATTTATCTGCCTAGCTAACTAGCTAACATAGATTTCATTTGTCCACCTAGTAAACTATATAACATATACTTCATTTACCTGCCCAGCTGACTAGATAACAAATAGTTCATTTATCTGCCTAGCTAACTAGATGACATACACTTCATTTATTTACCTAGCTAACTATATAACAAATACTTCATTTATTTACCTGGCTAACCATGTAACATGCACTTCATTTATCTACCTAGCTAACTATATCACATATATTCCATTTATCTCCCTGGCTACCTATTTAACCTATATTTCATTTCTCTCCCTAGGGCAGGAGCATGACACCAACCTGTGCTCACAGACCCAAAGTTGGGTAGTTTGACCCTTGACCATATCAGCAGAAGAAACCTGGGACCTAAATGTCTCAATCTTCAGCCATGCAAAAGCACATTCCTTAATTCCTGTGTAAAAAGCAGTGCATTGTAACAGTTTTATGATAATGGTAACTTGAGGATGCTTCTTGTTTATGGGATGCAATAACCATAGCAGAGACAAAATAAATCCTAAAAGGCAATGTTGGAATAGTCAGCCCCCAAGTTTATTTGCTGAGGATAGAGTTATTGCCAAGCCAGCCAGAATCACTCCTGTCTCATGGCTCTTATCATTATCAAGATGCTTTTAATTCAATATTTAAATACTAAAGGAAAATGATGGAGGAAAACATTTCAGCATACAAGTGCAGAAAGGTGCATTTAGAAAACCACTCTTTTGGTCTTTTCTTTGGCCACTCATTATCCCCATTTCACCCCTGCTGCAAATTAATCTCCATGCCACACATTCTCCTCTCCTTCCTTCTTTAGTTTCCTCCCTTCTAAGGATCAAATTAGATCAGCAAGATGACAACCCCCTCCTTGGTGGGCTGTGGTGCTGCTCCACAGGCACTGAAATGGGTGTGGGGCTGTCTCCCAGCCCATGGAAAGCTGACAGCAGCTCAGAAGTAGCTAATAACTTGCTGCTAGTAAAACTGTGTTTGAGAGACATTTGGATTGTTATTAGAAAGAGATATTTCCCCTTGACTTTCCACAGCAATCTCTCCCTCACCACCTCCATAAAGATGAGGGTTTATGTGACAGCACACAACAGTGGAAATGGGGCAGCCAGCAGCAGCACAGTGATGCTGCTCACAGGATCAGCTCTGGAGCTACAGAGGCTGCAGGACAGAAACACTTCAGAGCAGCAGTTCAATCTGGAACTGCAAAAGGGCCCTGAACTGATTGAAGTGTTCTACAATTAGTGAGGTCACATCTGGAGTCCTGGCTCCAGTTCTGGGCTCCCCTGTTCAAGAAGGACAGGGAACTGCTGGAGAGGGAACAGGAAAGGGCTACAGAAATGCTTAGGGGGCTGGAACATCTCTTGTGGGGAAAGGCTGAGAGAGCTGGGGCTGGGTAGCCTGGAGAGAAGACTGAGGGGGGATCTGATCAATGCTAATCAATACTTCATGGGTGGGGGTCAGGAAAGTGGGACCAGGCTCTGGTCAGTGGTGCCCAGGGACAGGACAAGAGGGAACAGGCACAGACTGGAACAGAGGAAGCTCCAGCTAAACAGAAGGAGGAACTGCTTGACTTTGAGGGTGGTGGAGCCCTGGCCCAGGCTGCCCAGAGAGGTGGTAGAGTCTCCATCTCTGGAGACATTCCAAACCCACCTGGACACCATCCTGTGCAAGCTGCTGTGGGTGCCCCTGCTCTGCCAGGGGAGTTGGACTGGGTGGTCTCCAGAGGTCCCTTCCAACCCTTACCATGCTGGGATTCTGTCTGACTCTGCTCCAAGCATTTGGAGTGAAATGGCTTTTTGGAGAGGGGTCATCCTGTGGTGTCTGCAGGCAGAGCCTCAGGCTGGGGTCTCTCCACCTGGAGCCAGACAGAACACATCCAGACATTTCCTCTTCTTGCAGAATAATGCTGCAGTGGTGCTTTGGCCAGACCTTCTCAGGAGACAGTTTCACCTCAGCTCTTTCCTCAGGTTCTTGCTTTGACCTCTTAAGCACAATATCCTGATCCTAGTTTTCACTGAGCTACTTCTGAATTTATTGGCTGTGTTCTAGGTCAGAAATTTCACAGCAAAAGGAGACTGTTACAGGCACTTTGTTCAGGTCCTGTTTGATACAGTTGAGAGAGTTTCACAAGTGCTTTCTCCAACAAGGCAAATAATTCACATGCAATTCCTGGTGAGATTGCCCAACCCCCACAGCTAGAAATGGAAGCTGTAACTTCAGATTTTTTAACCCATTTATAACCTGTAACTCCACTTGCTGGTTCCATTCTCTCCTCTCAACTGAAGAAGCTGAATTTGCTTTGCCTTTTAGGCCATCTTTCCCCATACTAATGGCATCCAGAAAGGCTGTGTCTCAGTCTCACAGTCTGAGTTTTAGGGGTGCTGTGTTTTACTTTGAGGAGTCACACTAACACAACATGATTAAGCCTCTGGGAGCAAACACTGTTGGAGATAAGTCTGGGAAATGTGGTTTTATTGCTCTGATTCTTATAGTTTCATGGCAATATTATTAGATTAAAGTGAAGGAGCCCTGATGGGTACTGGAACAAACTGCTTTGACAATGCTTCATCCACAACTTCCCTCTGCCTGTTTGCCTCTGCTACATCATTTCCCTCTCACTGAATGCCAAGACCTGAGTGGTGCTGCCCAAAAAGAGAGCTGCTCATTCACCAAGTCAGCCCTGCTACTTCCCACTCATCCTCTTCACCTATTTACCAGGGCTCTCCACTTTTACCTCCAACAGATCAAAGCCTGAGCCTGAATTGCAGCTGGTAAGAGCACAGAGTGTGGAGAAAAGGAAGAGCTCCTTCTGCTTTGAGGGCTGCCAGTCAGGGAGATCCATCTTCACCTGATACATCCCCATCAGTCTGTCATCTCAGATCGATTCACAGCTTCATCAAACATCACAGTCATCATTAAGCAAGGCTATAAAATCAGGTAGATGAATGGCACTGAGGACACAGGCTGCCAGGCAATGCTGCTCCAGCCTTCTCGAAATGCCTTGGCTTCCTTTCTCCCTCTCCCCTGTTTCAACACTTCTGAAGGATGTTCCTATGGCCCTGAAGCAGTGATGGCTGTGAGCTAAGGAGCCTCTGTCCCCTGTGGGGAGATTAACAAGCAATTCATTTCTTCAGGTGGATGTACAGAGTACAACATGGTTGCTTTGAAAATGAAGTCTGAAATGTCTCCATCTCTGGAGCCATTCCAAACCCAGCTGGACACCATCCTGGGCAACCTGCTCTGGGTGCCCCTGCTCTGACAGGGGTGGTTGGACAGGATGGTCTCCAGAGGTCCCTTCCAACCCCTAACATTCTGGGATGCTGTCACTCTGTGAAAGCTTGAGGCAACTGCCTGTGATTCCTCCAGAGAGTGAGTGATTTCAGTTTCTAAAAGTCTGGACAGTTTGATCTCCTTGTCCCTTCCACATCTCTCTTCTCTCCCCCTGAAATCAATGGGAGTGGGAAACTTGTTTCCCTGTTCCCAATATCTGTCCCTCCTTGGTTGCCAGCTCAGTGAGTCATGAGAGAGAGGACAGAGATCTTTCATCTGCAGGGGCCAGCTGGAAACCCTTGCAGTGAGCCATGCTGGGCAGTTCCATCAGGCATTAAACTTTTGGGGTTTGCCCCTATTCTCCTACCTCACCCATGATGCTGACAGTATTCTAGCTCCTGGGGTCAAAGTAAGGATTAATTAGGATTTGTAACAAGGCTGGGGACAGAAGAGGAGCAGATATTCTGGCTACCTGGACACAAGATCAACTTGCATGTTGTTTTATTCTCTTTCCAGAGGTTGCTCTTGGAGAACCATCACAGGCCACTCAATACACCAGGCAAAGCTAAACAAGCTGGAGCATTCTGAGGCTACCCCATGAACTTGGGGGCACCTGAAAGGAGTTACCAGCAATTATTTATGATGGTTATACTTTGATTCATTTCACACTTCTCTTCTTTTCCTGCATCCCAACCTGGGAAGTCCTGCTATGCCTCTCTCTGCACACCCCTGAAGGACCCTGCAGAGAAATTCTCTTTGAAGCCCAAGGTCAGCATGCTCTGCTGACTCCACCAAGCTCATTTTCCCTGGCTTTCAAGGTTTCTTAGCAAAAACAGCAAACAAAAGCCTGAGGTTCTGCTTCTTCCAAGAGCAGTTCCTTGTTCAGAAGAAGGCTGTGAGGCTGAGAAGTGTGATCACAAAATCTCACAAGTTTTGCAATCCTGTGGTGGTCAACTTCATGAAAAGGAGATGAGGCAGAGAGTGGGATGGAACAGAGTCCAGGGGCTGAGGCACCACAGCAGAACAATGCCACATAAATTCCACACAGCACATACATGTGATGCATTTGTGATGTTAAAACCCCATATTTAAACAATTTTTTGCTCCAGCAGGTGCAGACCTGGCTTCATCACCAGCTACTAGCAATCAACAAACTAGCAGTTCCTGCAACACCTCAACACTCTTCAGCCTCTTTTGCCTGTCCACACAGTGGAGATCATTTCATCCACCTGATGGCTTTTTGGGAGGAGGGGAGTGGGTTGCAGGCAAACTAAGGATGATTCAGATATTTGGAGGTGTTGAGAAATCAGTCCTGTGCTAGCACTGAACAGCAGCAAGGAAAGGAACTTGCACAGGGAGGATGCAGGGTCAGTGACTCATGCTTCCAAGATTTGAGCAACAGCAAGGATGAGGACAAGAACCAAGAAGTAGCCTGAGGTTCTGCTGGTTCTGAACCAGGGAATTTAATTCTGGCTCCTGCTGAGCTGAGATTTCATTTTGTCCTACAACTGTGGTTTAATAGAACATTGGCTTGAGCACAGATCTAAGACTCAGTTGACCAATTACAAGAGAGATTTGTGTGTAAGCACAAAGTGCTGGGCAGAACAGCAGTGTCACAGCCCAATTCCTGCATTACTAAGCCCTGCTTGGCTAGGCATCAATTTAGCAGAAGGAATTGGGCTTCTGGCTCAACACTCCTGGCTGTATTCTTCACCTGCCTTTGCCCCACTCTGAGAATGAGCTAAGACCAATGGTACTTTTGGCTTGCAAATGCATGAAACAAGGCAGCCTGGCTCAGAGGGGTGGAAGGCACAGAGATAAGCCTCAGCCTGTGCTGATGATCAGCCATGTGTACACTAAACTGGAAGCTGACATAAAATGTGTCATCTCCTGGGTGGGAAAATATATCTGCTCCTCTTCCTAAGTCAGTGGATCTAATAAAGATGTTGCTGTTATTTATCTTGTAAACATCTTGGTGAATCTCTCCCTGTCAGCTACTATTATTTCCTTACAAGTCTCCTGGTAATGATACATATCATCATCCCTCAGTTCCTCATTTCTCTCTGTGCATGGAAAGCCTCAGCTTTCCTTTAGAGAAGACAGAACTTCTCCCAGCCCACCCAGATCAGCACACAAATGTAGCCAGGTGACCAGCCAGCATCATCAGAAGGATGAAGAAATAAAGATGTCAAACTACCAACTGGCAAAATGCAGTAAAAGAGAAACTAAACTCAGGGTTTATTAAAGCCAATTTCAGGATTTTTGAGTCATCAATTTTGGATGCATGCACATCCAGCTTTTTTTACATCTCCTCCCAGCAAGGGGAGGCCACTGCAGCACTGGGCTGAAGCTGTTCTGGGCTGGCTGCACACAGGGTGACCCTGCTGTTGTGGTGGCTGAACCAGCAGTCCAACAGAAGAGCATTAGCAGAGCAACAGCAGCTCAGGAGTGCTGCTTTCCCAATGCTTTTGACATCACACCCTGCTGCTGAACAAAGTATCTTGAGTTCTAAACACCATTTTGCTCCACTTGGAGGGCTTTTTGTGTGTGTGTGTGTGTGTGTGTGTAGAGCAGTCCAAAAGGAGAGTTATTAATTGAGTAAAACCAACAGTGAATGCAAGAGTGATGCCAGCATTCTTCCTAATCCTCAAGGGTATCATTTGAAGAATACCATCCAGAGCAGTGGCAGAAGGTCTGAATAATCAGAAGCAACTGCTCCTCTACCATTTAATCACCTAAAATGATCCTGGAGAGGTCCACAGTCAAGCACCAGAAAGTTTCTCTACTAATTCCTGGAAGAGGCAGGATGAAAGATAGCAGCAGGGAATCTATCAGCCTGTGAGCCAAGCAGGGGATGATGAGTGAATGGCAAACTGTCCAGAGCTCAACCAGTTGTCTCCAGCAAAGAGGAAGAAACAGAGCAGGAAGCTTTTCTTAATCTATATATTACCTACTGAGCCCCATGCCTCAGCCAATGTGGCAGTGGCACTTGGCTGGCCATCAAATAGATTTGACATTTAGAAAGGATTTTTTTCTTGATGGATGCATTCCTGAGGAACAGGTAACCATAAAAGAGAAAAATAAACTGGCTCTCCCCTGCTAGCAACAACCTGTGAAGTCATCATCTTCTGCTCCCCCCTGGAGAATTAGGATTCTGGGTCTGTGCAATGCACTTGCTGAAGCCATTTATCAGCACACAGATTTATGGTCTCTGCAAAAGCTGTTTGGGTTCTTGTTTTCTCCTCCATTTTACTAGAAATACTTCTGTTTAGGTGTTGTCAGGATTGCTCCTCCTCTGTGTCACAGAATCACAGAATGTTAGGAGTTGGAAGGGACCTGGAAAGATCATCTAGTCCAATCCCCCTGCCACAGCAGGATTCCCTAGACCAGGTCACACAGAAGCACATCCAGATGGGTTTGGAATCTCTCCAGAGAAGGAGACTCCCCAACCTCTCTGGGCAGTCTGTGCCAGGGCTCTGGCACCTCAACTGGGAAACCATTTGGTCTTGTGTTCACATGGAACCTCCTGTGCTTCAACTTACAGCCATTGCCCCTTGTCCTGTCACTGGGCTTCACTGAGAAGAGCCTGACCCCATCCCCCTGACCTTCACCCTTCACATATTTATAAGCATAGATGAGGTCACCCCTTAGCCTCCTCTTCTGCAAGCTAAAGAGCCCCAGCTCCCTCAGCCTTTCCTCCTCAGGAAGATGTTCCAGCCCCTTCAGCATCTTTGTGGCTCTGTGCTGGACTCTTTCCAGCAGTTCCCTATCCTTCTTCAACTGAGGGGCCCAGAACTGGACACAATATTCTAGATGCAGCCTCCCCAGGGTAGAGTAAAGGGGGAGAAGAACCTCTCTTGACCTACTGACCACCCCCCTTCTAATCCAGCCCAGAATCCCACTGGCCTCCTGGCCACAAGAGCGCACTGCTGGCTCATGCTCATCCTTCCATCTACCAGGACCCCCAGATCCCTTTCCCCTTCCCTGTTTAAGCTTGGAGTGTAGTCACCACTGAATCAGAAACTTCCCAACCAATGCATTGCTGGATGAATAACAGCTTCTCCTGAAGCACATGGTCCTTTCACTTCTACACCTGGGCAGTGTCTCTGGGGTCTTTGGAATTCCTTAGAACAGAAGGTGACATCAGCCTGACAAAGCCAGACTGTGCACCACTGGTATCCATCTGCAGGCTAGCTCAGATCAACATCAGCAGAGTCTGGCCTGATGTTCACTCCCAGATTGGTTTTATCTCTGTTTGAGCAGCTCTGTTGACAGCACTGGCTCCAGCAGGGGTGGAAATGATGCAGACAGAAGAACAGGGAGCATAAGGGTGATGAAAACCAATGTTTATGAAACAGAAATGCAGAAAAACAACAGGAAAAGGAACTTTAATTTGAAACTCCAGCAAGAATGTACTACAGAACACCCTATTTTTTCCCTGAATATTGAAGGGAAGGAGCTGATATGAGTGGAAATAATCCAGGTCTCCCTGAGAGTGTGAATAAAAATCTCATATGTACAATGTGTGCTTTCTGCAGATGGCAGCATGTGGAAAGACCAGAGAGTTAATGAACAAAAATATCACTGTCAAATCACCTGATGCTGTGTGCACTTCCCAGCTCCAGGTACTTCTCAGCTCTTCTGTGCCCATGTGAGCTTCTTTCCTCTACTAAACTCTAGTACAGAGCACAGTGTGATGCTAGGGGACCTGCTACAGGTTTGTTGTCCCTTCTGTGGGTTTACAGTCCCTCAGGTTTAGTTTCAGCTCTCTGGATTTCAGGCTGCACTGTAAAACAAGACCCTCAGGCATGTGTGAATTGGCTTAGCACAAGCTCCAAAGCCTTTTGACATGGGAGGAGGAGAATGTGCCTGCTGTCTTCCCATGGACACAAGCAGTCATTGCTGTGACTGGAGTGACTTTATCCTGGATGAAGCCCACAGTCCCTTCCACTGGCACACACCTTCAACAGTTCAGCTGTGAACACCCTGACCTGACAGAGCTGGCAAGAATGAAGGTGTTGAGAAGGGAGCAAGTGTCCCTGGCTTCCTCCTGTAGTCCCTGGAGGGACATGGACATGTCCAGCAGGACATTTATCCTATGCCAGGTCAGATATCACCCCTGAAGGTGCCTATTTCTCCCCACTGCAGAGGTGTCCAGCTCAGAATCAAGCTACTAGCTCTTTGTCATCTAAAATTTCATCAGAAAAATCCCATCCTTTGAGTCTAAGGTGCAGCTAATAGCTGGTCAGGGGGTGACTAAATGCCTGTGGAGGCTGACTAAGCTGCTTCTTCACCCTCATTGCTGACAAAGCTCTGTTGGCTTCTTCAGCATCTCATCACCAGCTTCCCTAGGATGAAGGCTGTGTGCTGGAGAAAGAGTCCCCTTCACTGGGCAGGAGTTGGTTGGGTTTGAGAGACTCTATCAAACAGAGGGCTTGGAGGAATTTATTAGATCTAAAGCAAAGCTGGCCAAAAATTCACAACAAAGGCTGAATTTGAACTAAATCTCCTTTGTGGAGACTGGCACCACCTTGGTTGGTGCAGCAAAGGAGCAGACCACTACAGCATGGGTCCTAGTGCTGACTTTCCTTTTCTGTGCTATTTTTCTGTCAGAAGATGGGATTACAACTCCCCCCACTCTTGCATTGTCTTCCTAGGCATCAACTCCCAGTGCATTTCATGATCCTCCACATTAACTCATGAATCTACAGGGCTGTGAAACAGTGCCTGAGCTACCCTTTCCCCTCTCATCATGAACAGCAGTCCAAGAGAACTGCAGAGTCAACAGTTTTATGCTTCTGACAGGTATTTGCTTTGCCTTGCCAATTTTATCTGTAAGGCCATAAAGCTGGCACTAGAGATGGATCATGCTGCTGTAGGGCTCTCTTGCTGGCAGCTAACAGGTTGAGTACCTGGAAAGAAATGGTGCAATTCATTAAAAGGTGGAGGTGCTCTGGCATGGCTCAGGGCATAAAAAGGATCACAGACAGTTTGTTTCCAGGAGGCAAACAGAGGCACCTTGTGGTTCCCAGGTCCAGAATGACTGGCTGGGTTTTACCCCATCAGACAGCATAACACAGCACTTACATCCCAGGGCTAACCTAGGACCCATGGCCAGTCAGCTGCTCCTGTCTGCATGTTCTAAACCCAGCTTCTGCCCCAGCCCATCTCTCTTTTGCAGTTTCACTTCAAAATTGGAAGTTATGCTCTTGGCCAAGTGGCAGTTGCCTTTTTCTATCCTTCTCCAGCCATAGCTACCCAGCATCTGCAGGAAAGCAGCTGGGAAGGCTGGTGCAGGCAAGTGAAATAAAGTCCTTGCTTTGCCATTCCAAGAGCATATTTCATTTCCAAGTTAATAATGCTGCATTTTGAATAAATGCTGAAGGTATCCCAGGTACCTCATCAAAGTTAAGCAGCCCTGCAGAAGAGACACCTTCACACTCAGCAGTGGTAAAATTGGGCACATGCATTTTAAATATTAATTGTAGCATAGCTTAATGAATTAATTACTAATCATGCTTAGCACAAGCTGCTTTCACTACACCTGCAGGTATGGGACACTTTGTACAAAGAACTTGAATCACATTCTGTGTCCACCTGAACAGTTCTGATGAGTGACCAATAACTCTGGCTGTGACTGAAACATGGACAAATCCTTTCATCCCCTAACAGCTGAGGCTTTTTGTAGCTAGAGACAAAAAGATTAGCTCCACAAAGAAGAAGATGATGGTAAAATGATGACTAGAGCTAAGCAGGCTGGATACAGACACAGGATCATGCTACCTCCTTTCCAAAGCTCAGCAAGTGCATTCTCTGCTATTAGCTTGCATTCCAGAGTTGTACAACTGGCTTATGAAATTTTAATCCAGCTCTTATTGGAGATGAATAATTTAATGGCAGACAGTAACTGATGGTCATCCAGCCTATGGCCCTCAAGGAAAAATAAGAAGGATGTCAGCCCAGGAAAGTCTTCAGCTGCTGTAAATCAACATCACTTGATCAACTCTCATGTGTCTGCACCAATTTACTGTCCTGTCAGACTGGGCTGCATGTAGCAGGAAGATACTGCTCTGGGTGCAAGAGCTCCAGCAAGTTGTATTTCACCAAGGAGATGATCTGACCATTAATTACTTGGAGATTAGCAGATGGAGGGGTTTTTTTGACCCAAAACACAGCTTAGATCAGCTGTAGCTACCACTGACACACCAGCAAGCTTTCTCTTTTTCAGAGCATTGCCTGAAAGGTGTGAAACTGGCAGCCTGAAGAGGGGCAGCTTGCCCAGCAGCAGAGAAGACCTCTTCACCTCATACAGCTATGCCCCCAGCTGAGTTCCCAGTTCCAGCTCAGCCTAAGCAAGCCTCAGGTATGAATCAGCAGAGCTCTTCCCAGGGGACATCTCTGACTTGCACCAATGATGCATGATGGAGTTAAGAAAATGATTCCTGATTTACTCCAGCCTAAAGAGGAGGTGACTCAGAGCTACAGATGGGTGTCTGACTTCTGAAAAGCTCTTTGAGCCCAAGGTTCTACCAGCCTGGCTTTTCATTTTGCCAGAAAAACTGCTGTGCAGAAAGCCAGCTCTACACCTCATGGTCCTGTTGAAGCCCTCCTGGTTGGAACACCATTCACTCTGCCTCTCTAGGCTTGCAGGAAGAAGGATAACAGGGGACAGAAGTACAGCTGGTATTCACTCTATGGAGTAGCTACTCCCAGATCATGACTCATTTCCCAGTTGAAGTTCTCTGAATCTGGGGCAGAAGCCACATGGGTCAAGGTTGAGCAGAAATGAGCTTCCTATTCTGTGGCAAATCCTCATGTTTCAATACTTTGTCTTCATCTGGAACTGTGATGGAAATGGAGTGTTTGTTATTGAGCTTAAACTCCAGAAGTGTTTCAAGTGAGACATTTTTGAGATGAAGAGAAACAGGCTGACACATTTCAAGCTGAAAGATTTCACTGATTTCTTGTTGTATTGATCTCAACCCTTCCTGTTTCAGTGATCACAGTCTTAGGCTGCATTTTCCCCTTTGTGCTCTACTGCAACATCACAGATGAGGATTTGCCACCATTTTTTGGGATGAAGCCTGCAGAAGATATAACATGTACCAGAAATGGCTGAAAAAGGGAATATTTCATGGTTCCTCTTTCATGGAATGCTCTTTTAAAGGAGAAAAGTTGATTTTTCCCCCCCTATTTTAATCAAACAGCTGCACATTCATGATGCCATCGTGCACCAGGGCACGAAGGAACTCTCTCCCATCACAGCTGTCCAACTCAGGTGATGTTCTTAGCACTTCACAAGATAAAACTCCAAGAAATCTCCAGAACATTGACCCTGAAGCCCAGGTCTCTGTTCTGCAGTTGGAATGTGTTTGCAGCTCACTAGTTAACAGGACCCAGGGACCTTCAGGAGATGTGTGCACTGGTACAGAAGGTCAGGATGCTCCCAGCAGGAGCAACACAAGAAACCCAGAGCTGGTTAGGCTTACAGAAGGTGGGAATCTGGGCTCAGTCCTGCCTAACTGCTGAGCTGATGGGACTGGGAAAGGCTCCTCTTCACAGACTGGAGATCTCCCAGGTTGTTTAGCCTGGAGAAGACTGAGAAGAGATCTTTCCAATGCTTATCAATACTGAATGGGTGGGTGTCAGGAGGATGGGGCTAAGCTTTGGTCAGTGGTGCTTAGTGACAGGACAAGAGGGAACAGACACAAACTGGAACAGAGGAAGTTCCACCTAAACCTAAGGAGGAACTTCTTGACTTTGAGGGTGCCAGAGCCCTGGCCCAGGCTGCCCAGAGAGGCTGTGGAGTCTCCTTGTGTGGAGAAATTCCCGAGGCAGCTGGAGGTAAGCTGCTGTGAGTGACCCTGCTGGAGCAGTGGGGTTGAACTAGATGATCTCCTGAGGTCCCTCCCATCTCCTAACACTCTATGATTCTGTGATTCCCAGTCCCCAGCTCTTCCAAAGAGAATTGGCCAAGGTGCCAAGCTGTAAAACACACTTAGTTACAACGGAGCTTTAGCTTGTTGAGAACAGGTCCTGGGCCCAGGTGACTTTCCCAAGGTCAGAACAAGAGTCAGTATTGAAGGATCCCCTCATGCCCTCATTTAATCAAAGTCATTAATTTAAAGTATGAATTCTAACACCCCTTTAATCCTTCTTAACAATAAGCAGCACTATTAAATCCTTTATGTGCCTCCTTTAATTATAACCTATCAAACACAAATCAATTCTAAGCAGTAAACACCAAAAGCAGTGTTCTGGAAGTGGATGAGATCACACCTTTTAAAATGCAAATTGAGGCTGGAGCATTAAACCCATAATAAAGTTCAATTAATCTTTCCCCTTAAAACACACACAAAATATTTAATCTCAGCCTAATCTCAGGGGCTGATGGAATCAGAGCCAAAGAAGGCAGCACTGGTCACACATAAACAGGCAGGAGCTGGAATCTCTCATCCTTAGAGTCACACAGCTCCAGGAGGTGGCTGTGCATGGGGGGGGCAGGGGAGGATAAGCACAAAATTATCAAGTTTGGAAGAGACCTCTAAGGTCTTCAAGCCCAACCATCAACCTAGCACTGTCATCTAAAACCATGTCCCTAAGAATAAACCCTGTCCCTAAGCACTACATCTAGATGGGGTTTGAAGCCCTCCAGGGATGGTGACTCCACCACTGCCCTGGGCACCTGTGCAACCTCTCTGACAACTCTTGCTGGGAATAAATTGTTCCTAATATCCAATCTAAACCTCCCCTGGTGCAACTTGAGGCCATTTCAGGATCCCTTAGAGTTTAGAATGCAGGTGGTTATTTGTGGAGGATGAGATATATATATATGTATATCAAAATTGCCTTTATCACAGGTACCTTTCAAAATTCCCTGCCTGAAGAGACATCCACAGGGAATTTAGTCATTGCCTGATGGAGCTTAAGAAGAGTTTGGACATGGCCCCCAGGCACATGGTGTGATTCTTGGGGTGTCCTGCACGGGGCCAGGAGTTGGACTAGAGAATTCAGGACTCCCAGCTCTGAATACTCTGTGGTGCTGTGATTCTGTTCCCTAAGCACAGGCACAACACAAATCCCTGCCTAGGAGTGGGACAGTGGCACCCTTGGCTTTAACTGATCTACAGCTCTTTGCTTCTGGCCACTGCTAAGAGGGAGTGCAGGAAGCAGAGCTCTAAATTAAAGGATAAATTCTAGCAGAAGCTGGAAAGGTTCTTGCACAGTCTCATGCTGCAGAGACCCAGGCAGGATGCTGCAGTGCTTTGTGCCTTCCCTCTCTCTGTCTTAGTGCAGTCGAGGTGGCTTCTGCAAGGCACTGGGCCAGCCTTTACTCGGCCCCTCTCCTCCTCCTGCAGCACCATCCTGCTCCAAGGCAACAACTGCAACCTGCTGCTCCTCTCAGTCCAGGGAGGAAAAGCACAGGCAAGCTCCTGCCTTAACCCTCAGCTTGTGCTTGCTCCAGCTTCTTCTGCAGGCATTAGCTGTAAGAAAGAGGCAGGAATCATCTATTCCTTTTCCCAGCAAGTTTCTGTTCTGCTGCTGAAGAGTGTAAAAGTACAAATGTAAATGTCAGTCCTGTGAGTGTTGAAAAAAAAACCCCAAACCCACCCCCCAAAAAAGGCATTTGGGGATAATGAAGATATTTTGGTTTATGAAAGAGAAATGTTCCAAGCTGGTGACATATTTTTAAAGGAATATTTATATTGTAAACCAAAGATACTTCTAAACAAAAAGTCACTTGAAATCCAAATAAAAATGCTTTGTTTTGACAAGCTGGGAACAGGATATTGATGTATTATTGAAACAGCCTGAGTATTTCTTTTCCTCTCCTGAAATCTAAATCCATCAAATTCAGCAGGCTGTTGTGAAACATTCTACTTTAAAAAATAACCACAAAAAACCCACATACACACACAAAAAACAAACCACCAAAAAAACCCAAAGCAAAACAACAAACCTGCTGGGTTCTGTTGAAAAAAACCCCAATGTTCAGTTGGCAGATTGTAGAGCAAGTCTGCCTCTGAACAAAGTGGGTGTGGAGGGTTATTAAATCAACACAGAAGGGTTTTGCCATTGCTGAGGTGCATGTGTTGACACTGGATGCACTGGAGTGGAGAGATATCCCTTTCATTATCAGTGTTATTTAGCTCTGATAATGGGTTCAGTCCTGCAGAGAATAGAAATGTAGCTGCACAGCTGGACAAATAATGACAGTATTTGTCTTCATGTCATTTTGGATGAAAAATATTGGCAAAAATCCCAGTGCAACTTATTTGTAATCTATTACTGGGCAATTCAACAAATGAAGTCAAAGCAGCTCGAAAACACATGGAGGAACAGCTTGAAAACACATGGAGGACAACTCCCTAGCACCTTGGGAGCTTTTGGGAGCAGAAGCAACCAACCAGTGGAAAATGTTACCTCATCCATTGGACAACACCTGCTAGCTCCCAGCTCCTCAACCTGCATTTCTGTCTTCAAGCAGTGGATGATGTTACCTCATCCACAGGACAACACCTGCTAGCTCCCAGCTCCTCACCTGCCAAAGGCACTGCCAGCAGGAATCCTGGAACAGCAAGATGCTAAATTCAACCTCAGACCCCAATCTTTACCAAGCTGATTAAAAAACCCCAGCACTGTGGGCAAAGGATGTCAACTGATTGGTTCATTTTGTTTCCCTTTTAAGATGGAATGGAAATGGGGATGAGCAGCCAAAGATAAAAGCTTGTCATGGGCTGCAGATCTGGAGACTTCATGAGTGAAATGAAAACAGAACTCAATTAATTCAAATCCAGATGAAGAAAACTTTGAACTGAGAGCTAGATTAGAAAGATAAGACTCCATGGAGTTAATCTCAGTTATTGCCTGGGAGGGAAAGCAAAGAGACAAAGGAAGGGGCAAGAGAGAAAGCTGAGTTCCTAGTGATTGTCTCATGGCTGTTACTGCTGTAAAGCCTTGCCAAAAAATCAATTCTTCACAGAGCTGCTCTCCTAACACCCATGGTGTTAACACAAGGCAGCAGACAAGCAGGGCACTGACAGGTGATATTTCCAGGTCCTTAGCTGGAGTGAGCAGACCTACTCCAGAGAGCTGATTGGGTGCTGATGAAGATTTGTCCTTCAGTTCTTATTTCCAGATGAACAGTCACTGATTTTCTTGGACCCAGCCTGTAAAGGATTGAGTCTCCCTTTTCTTCTGCAACAGGGATAACCTCTTGCAAAATGAAATAGGTCAGATGCAGCAGCCCTCTTTTTATCCAGAATCAGCTGCTTATCAATGCTGGCTTCACCTGGAGTAGGACTTAAAACACTGCTTTTGGAACAGAACCTTATTATGACTAACATGTTTCCAGCTCAGCTGAGATAAAACAGAATAAAACCTAGGCTTCAGTGTGACCAGTTTCAGACAAGATTCTGGCTAGTGCAGTTTATCTAAACAGTGTTGCATCAGCCTAGCTTGCAATAACTGCAGTCCTGAGTCAAGAACCTTCTGTGCTCAGTAGATCAGGGGAAATCTGAACTACCAGAAGCCTGCTATGGACAAACTGCTAAGGGGAGTGAGCCACCCATGCCATGGCAACCTCCATTCTTCCCCTAACAAAAACTCTTCCCTGCTTTGAGCTTGCTCTTCTTTGGCTGAAAAGTTGCCTGAAATGCCCCAGAAAGGCACAGGATTGGTGCAAAGTATTTGACTGTCATTCCTCTGACAGCTTATTATCTTTGCAAACACAGCTCCATGGGGAGAAGCCATGTGAGCTGCAGTGTGCCCATCTCACTCGTGTGAGAGAGAGACTGATGAAAATAGAATTAAGTTGTGTCACCTCCAGCATGTCATTTTTTTCTACCAGCAAGCCTGAACAGATTGATTTCTAGGTCTCCTTCAGCATAACTTAATCAATTCTGAGTAGATTTAACTGGGCATATGGATGTTCATGTGGCTGGCACTTGCTTCCTCCCCTAATATGGTTACAGGAATTTCAATCAGCACCACCAGTGGCTTCCACCATACAATCACTTGGAACAGAAAAGGCTTTAATGCATTTTGAGCAGTAACTCATCCTGTCTGGCACCTCAGATCGTGCCAGAACACTGGGCCATGTTTCCAGTGGGTGCCTGAGAACCTCTGCATCCATTTGGATGTCTCTGGATTTCCCTCAGAGGAAATGCTCCAAGCTCAGTTCAAGATGGAAGTCCTCAGATGGGCCTTGCAAAAGGTTATGTGGAGTCTAGGCTCTAGAAGATGAGGGAGAGAGGTTGCTTGAAGGATGGAAATGTCTTCAATTTCCAAGTCTTTGTCACTTTAAGAAGCAATGGAGAAAAGTGGGACTTTATTCATCTCACTAAATGGAGCCACTCTGTCCTGGTTGAGATGCCTTTGGCTATCCTGGACACCTGGAAGGATCTGACAGGTCTTACAGTATAGTAGATGGTAAACCTGAGATCATCAGAAACCACAGCTTGAGACCAGCAGGATTTGCCAGAGTGTGTCAAACAGCAGAGATCTCCTGTTCAGATTGGTGGCCAGAGAAACAACATAAACCACAGCTCATTCCCTCCAGAGAGTTGTTAAAGGAGCAGCAGAAGGAAAGGCAACCATGCTAGACATGGGGTGGGGGATTGCCATCCTTAGAGATATTGCTGAAGGACAGAAGGGAGTTGAGAGAAAAACATCCTTAAAAGACAGAATAGGCACTGAGAAACTTGTTCAGCAGTGTGACTTTGAGAGTGCAAACAGCAGGATGAGGGAGGTTCTCCTCCACCTCTGCTCTGCCCTAGAGAGGCCACAGCTGGAGTCCTGGGTCCAGTTCTGGGCTCCTCAGCTCAGGAGAAACAAGGAACTACTGGAGAGAGTCCAGCAGAGGCCAGGAAGATGCTGAGGGCACTGCAGGAGCATCACTAGCAGGAGGCAAGGCTGAGAGCCCTGAGGCTGCTTAGCCTGGACAAGAGCAGCCCCACAGGGGAGCTGATCAATGCTGAGCAACAGCTAAAGGCTCAAGGGGGGCAAGAGGCTGGGGCCAGACTCTGCTCAGTGATGCCCAGGGATAGGCCAAGGGGCACTGGGCACAAACTGGAACCCAGGAGGTTCCACCTGAACAGTAGGAGGAGAAACTTGTTGGTGTGAGGGTGCAGAGCCCTGGCCCAGGCTTTGCAGAGAGGCTGTGGAGTCTCCTTGTGTGGAGAGATTGCCAAGGCAGCTGGAGGTGACCCTGGGCAAGCTGCTGTGAGTGACCCTGCTGGAGCAGGGGGCTTGGACTAGATGATTTCCAGAGGTCCCTTCCAACCCCCACCATGCTTTTCCTTGCCTTTTGGTGACTTGTGAGCAAGAGCACAATGAGGATGGCATCTCCAGTCTCTCCTGCTCATGGCCTTGGCAGTCCCTGGCCAATTGTACCAGCCATAAGAACAACCCCGAGCACCCAAGCAGAGAGCATGAGTACAGACAGAGAAGCTACCAGGCTCTCAAACTTTGCACATGACCACAGCTAAGCAACTGAGGGAGTGATTAGGTCTGTCTGCAATTATAATGACTTCATTTAGCCCTGAAGCTTTTAAAAGTCTTTTGGATTTTTTCATGATTAACTGCAGGCACTTTGCAGCTCTGCACTTGCAAAAATGGCTACATAATGAGATAATCAGAAGCTGAAATACTAGTGTGCTTATTGATTTTTTTTTTCCTAACAAGTAGTGTCTCTGTTTCCAAAATTATGGGGAAAATATTGATTTTTTTATTTTTTTTTCCCTTGGAGTTATTATTTAGAATACTATTGACTTTTTCCATTTGCTTATCATTAAGATTTCATTAAATGTAAAAATATTCAGTGATTATTTCCCTCTTTTCATCCAATTGTCAATGAAAACATTCACAAACATTTTGACAGAGGAGAGGAAAAGACCCCACTTCAAAAGGTGCCAAAGAGAAAGAACTTGAAAACTATTCTCTTCAATTATTTGCTTGTCTCTTCCTGGGAATAAAACCCCCCAAATCTTCTGAATAATGCTAGAGTCAGCAAATGGCTTTAAAAAAAACCCTCAACATCATCTGAATTTGCCAGATTTATTAGTTTACCACTAGGATGGAGAGGAATACGGAAATGAGAGAGAAAAACATTCTGCAAAGCAGCAAGTGGCAGGCAGCAGAACCAGCCAGGCAGCCTGTGTGTGGTTGAGCAGCTGGGTACAAGCTACTGCCTGCAGAATAGAAATGGAGAACTGGCTCTTCAGGGGCACAGCTCAACCCTCCAGCCTCTCACCCAGTTGCCATCAGCTGTGTGGCTGCAGCTGGGAGCAGTAGGTGGAGGAATAGCCTGGGATAACACTGCCCTAACCTGACCCCACCTACGTCTGGAGTCCTACTTGTGATGTTGTTGTGAGGCTGCAGTGGGGAGATGAAGATCATGGAATCACAGAGGGTTCTGAGCTGGAAGGGACCCACAAGGATAATCAAGTCCAGCTCCTGTCTCTGCACAGGACAACCCCCCAGAATCACACCATGTACCTGAGGCTGTTGTCCAAATGCTTCTGGAGTTCTGTCAGGTTTGGCACAGTGACCGCTTCCCTGGGGAGCCTGTTCCACTGCTCCATCACCCTCTGGGGGAAGAACCTTTTGCTAGTATCTAATCCAAACCTCCCCTGGCACAGCTTCATGCCATTCCCTCAGGTCTTGTCACTGGTCACCAGAGAGAAGAGCTCAGCTCCTGCCCCTCTGCTTCCCATCAACAGGAAGTTACAGACCATGATGAGGTCTCCTCTTAGTCTCCTCTTCTCCAGGCTGAACAAACCAAATTACTTCAGCCATTCCTCATGTGGCTTCCTCTCTAGACCCTTCACCATCTTTGTGGCTCTCCTCTGGATGTCCTCCAACAGCTTCATATCCCTCCTATATTATGGTGCCCCAAACTGAAGTTCTTCTATCCCCCACACCACTTGGGAGGGCAGGCAATGGTACCATGGCACAGAGCCCTACCAGTCACACTCTTTCTCTCTCTAGCTCTTCCACTCTTGCTTTTTCCCTGTCTCTCTGTGAAGCCTAGGCTGATTTGGGCATTTCTTGGTGTCTCTTTCTGGGGTCATACATTTATTAGTCCTTACAAAGGCAATTTGCAACACACATTGCTGTCCCAACCTTTGGAGCTCTCCAAGAGCAGCACTCCTGGTTACAGAGAAGTGCCTGGGTTGTTTGCAGTGCAGGATAGATCTAAGCTGAATTACCTACAAAGACCCATGGGGCAGTTCCTATATCCATAATGGCTAAGCAATCAGCTCCAGCTTAAACTGTAATGGCTCCATCTGACACCCTCCCCAAGAAATATTCTGACCACCTTTGGCTCCAGGATTACACTCTCTACTTGCAGAAGTGATGTCATTCTCAGTTTTGCCAGATCTTTGGACTGAAAACTGAAAATGAGACCAAACTGCTTCGTGTTGGTTACATGAAATACAAAAAGGAATGAAACAGGAAAGCAAAGCACAAATGTCTAGCTGGAGGCAAGCATTAAACCCCAGCAGTTTCCTATACTGTTAATTAAAACATCAACTCCAGTCCAAACCTGAGGACCAGCACATCCACTCTGGGAAGTTTTCATTACACACTTTTGAAAGGGAAAGGGTATTGCTTTCAGAAGCACCAAAGGGTGTTGATGGATGCAGTGCCAGCTCCAGACATGTCCACAAGCCTGCTCCTTCCTCACAGCAGTCAGTGCAATGAAAGGCTCTGCCTGCCCAAGTGAGCTCAGGGTCCATGTGCTGGCCTCACCTGTCACTGCAGGTGGGCCAAGGAGCTCAGGAGGTACCTGGGCATGCTCCTTTCCATCCACCTGAGGAGAGAGGTGGGAACTATAATCTACTGAAGAGCTAAGTAGCAGGTAGCTGTGAATATTAACCTTTCTCACTGCTGCAGGATGTGTGCTGCTGGCTTAACCAGGAGAAGCAGCCACCACTGGTTATTGGAAAGCCATCAGCCTTCTGAAAGTGGAGCTGGGCTGGGTTTCTCCTCTCAGGAGGGCTGGATTAGCTTGCTGGTGTATGGGAATTTTCTTCATGCCTTCAGGCTTGAGCCAATTTACAGAGCAGAACATGGTAGAGAGAGCCCTGAGTCAGCCCTAGCATCTTCAGTGGCTAATTCCTTGGCAGCTCCAGCCAGTAAAGGCAGAACTGCAAAACCAGACATAGGCAGTTGAATTCATCACAGTGACATTAACAATGAAATGAAACTTAGATCTTTAAGATCTTTAAGATCTTTAAGGGTTAATAAATGCTGGTAAACACCCTTCTCCTCATGTCAAACTTGAGGGAGGCACTACCCTGAGGACTAACCCAAGGTTGTGTACCACAAACTTAAAAGAGAACAAACAACAACTACTCCTCAAGTCTGCCAGACTAATGCCTTCTCTACTGGCCCATCTGCTGCAGATGTGCCAAAATAGATCGTTTGAAATGGCCTAAATATGTCTGACTCCTGAAGTACTGAATGCCCTTAGCAATGCTTCCTTGTGCTGCCTGGGGGCATCTGTCAGCAATGTGATTAATAACATTAGCAGATAATGGCTTTACAGCTTCTTAAAACCTCCCCCTGTTGTCCTCTCTTTGTTTGGTTGTTGTAGGGGTGAGGAAGGAGTTGACAGCCACTCCCTGCTCCTGGGAGATCTGTTCTGATTGCCCTGACACACAGTAGCCCTGGGCAGCAGTCCCTGTGCTGTGCCCATTGCCCCTGGTTGAGAGGAGACCTCATTGCTGTCTTCAGCATCCTCACAGGGGATAGTAGAGGGGCAGGGACTGATCTTCTCAGTCTGGTGGACAGCAATAGGACCAGGGGGAATGGGATGAGGTTGAGTCAGGAGAGGTTCAGGCTGGAGATTAGGAAGAGGTTTTTCACCCAGAGGGTGGCTGGGCTCTGGCACAGCCTCCCCAGGGAAGTAATCTGAGGACCAAGCCTGGCAGAGTTCAAGATGCATTTGGACAAAGCTCTCAGGCACCTGATGTGATTCTTGGGATGTCCTGCATAGGTTAAGGAGCTGGACTAGATGATCCTAGTGGGTCCCTTCCAGCTCAGTAGATCTTATGATAATGGGCTGGGTTGGCTTGCAAACACCTCCACTGTGGTGTAAGTGGCTCACAGGGGTCTTCTCTTGAGAGGTCTCATTGGTAACCCCATGTGCTTTGAGACACCACTCCTTCATGACCCCAGGAAAGCTCTCAGGAATGGCAGCTGACCATGCAGCCCCAAGCACACCATGCATCCACCTTCCAGTTGCTGCCTCCTGGAATCTGTCACTCAGACTCCAGTTGCAGCTGTTAAAATTTCATTAGCAGATGTCTGGTGGTGCACCAGCAGTTGCCATTTGAGAGCACTGGAGCTCTTCAGTTCATTAAAGCTCCCTCAGAGCAAGCTTGGCTCTGCCTGATCTCCCACTGCTCTTTAGTTATGTGCTGCATATTCACACAGAGCAAGGCAACCAGCTACCAAAGAGTGTGTGTCAGTTTATGGGGCAGAAAGAATACTAAACCCAAAGTGATAAATACTGTTTATAGCCAACTGGGCAACACCAATAGAAGATAGTTCTATTCCCAGTCAGAGGAGAATCCTGCTCTGGCAGGGGGGTTGGACTAGATGATCTTTCCAGGTCCCTTCTAACCCCTGACATTCTGTGATATTCTGTATGGAGCTCTTCTTCCTAAGGGTTACTGCTCTTTGTGCTCTGCTGGGACTGTCCAAGACCATTGAGTTGGTTGACTTCAGGAGCAGACAACTGCAAAGCCACTGGATTGTCTCCTCCACACACCTCAGACACCAAACAGTGACCTTATCTGTATGGGAGGTGCTGCCATCAAGTTCAGCAGGACCTTCACGCAACCAGCTGCCATCATTGCCTGCTCTGTGTGCCCTGGAGAAAGGTTCCCTTCATGGTGGGATCAGGAACTCCTGCTGCAGTGGGCACAGAGGTATTGCAGCCTGCAAGTCCTGCAGCCTTGTCCATGCAAGAACAACTTCTGCAGTGCTGAAGGATGAAGGAGTGCAACACCAGAGGGTTCACATGGACTGCACACTCCATGCCTGGCTGAGAAAGGACACTCAGCCATGAGGGTGGCTGCAGGGTGATGTTGACCCATGGTCCTCTGGAGCATTTTAAAGGTCCAGTGATAATGTTTGTTCCATGTGGGGTTAAAAGCCAGGCCAGTGCTGCCTGTCTGCAGCATTGCTTTGCAACAACCAGCAGCAGATTTGCTGCAGTATAAGAAAAAGAAGAAAAAAATCAAACCCAAGCAAACAAAAAACCCCAAGCAAACAAAAAAAAACCCAACAAAGCTCCAAAAAAGAGAAATCACACACATCCAAAAAACCCCTAAACAAACAAAGCAAGCTTTAATTTTATAGCAGCAAGTTTAATTAGTTGCATTTATCTGCAAATTTAGTTTGCTTGTTGTAGGCATAATCAACTCTGCAAGTTATTGTTAATTCAAGATCTACTGCCTGCATGCACTGATGCTGGCTCTCTGCTCTCTAGCCTTCTGCTTTTCTGCCTAGATTGCAAAACCTGAGTAATTCTGCTGTGATTCTGGCACCCTGAACACTCAGCAAGGAGGTGGTTTATACCTCCCACTCTGGCTCACAAAGTCCTTAGCAGTTTTTATCTGGGAATTAAATATTGATGAGAATAATAAGAATGATAATGATAACACCACCACCACTAATAATAATAATGATACAGAAAAATATTTAAAGGGGTCAAAAGTGGCAAGAAAAGGATGTGCAGGGACTATGGGAGATGGAGGCTAGTCTGGAGTTTTATGAGCTGAACTGGGAAGTGGCAGGGTGTTGGCCTGGAAAGGCTGAAAGTTGGGTGGAGAGGAACCTTATGAAGTTTAGGAAGGGCAAGTGGAGGGTCCTGCACCTGGGGAGGAAAAACCTCATAGACCAAGACAGGTTAGGGGCTGAGCTGCTGGAAAGCAGCTCTGTGGAGAAGGACATGGGACTGCTGGTGGACAAGAAGTTTCCCATGAGCCAGAAATGTGCTTTTGCAGCCAAGAAAGTCAATGGTCTCCTGGGGTACATTAAGAAGAGAGTGAGCAGCAGGTCAAGGGAGGTTTTCCTCCACCTCTACTCTCATCTAGTCAAGCCACTTCTGGAGTCCTGGGTGCAGAGAGAGTCCAGGAGAGGCTAGGAAGAGGCTGAGGGGACTGGAGCATCTCTGGCAGGAGGAAAGGCTGAGAGCCCTGGAGGCTGCTTAGCCTGGACAAGAGCAGCCCAACAGGGCAGCTGCTCAATGCTGAGCAAGAGCTCAAAGCTCAAGGCTGGGGGCAAGAGGCTGGGGTCAGACTCTGCTGAGTGGTGCCCAGGGACAGCCCAAGGGGCACTGGGCACCAGCTGGAAGCTAGGAGGTTCCACCTGAACAGCAGGAGGAGAAATTTGTTTGTTGTGAGGGTGTTGGAGCCCTGGCCCAGGCTTTGCAGAGAGGCTGTGGAGTCTCCTTGTGTGGAGAGATTGCCAAGGCAGCTGGAGGTGACCCTGGGCAAGCTGCTGTGGGTGACCCTGCTGGAGCAGGGGGTTGGACTCTCCAGAGGTCCCTTCCATTCCCAAATACTGGGATTTAGGGTTTTTGTCTTGCACACCTGCTGGGTATCATCTGCTTTCTGGGTTTCTCATACCTGCCAGATGCAGTGCACCAGGCAAGTCACAGCAGGGGAGTTCCCCCAGGAAGCACAAGGATCCTGGATATAAAAACTCTTTTTTTGGAGATAGGCTTTTCCCTGTCCTCTGCCCTGGCTGGCTAGGGAGGGCAGATCTTTGCCCAGCACTGAGTCATTAGCTGGGCTAACTTTCACTCTTTATCTCCTCCAAGGAGAGTTCTTCCCCTGATTCAACCTGACTGTACTCAACAGCTCCATTACAGAGGATGAAAGATTGTCTTTAGCAGAGAAGAGAGAGGAAGAGACAGAAACTAGAGTCTTTAATCAGAAACCTGAATTAACCTTCCCAGAAGGGAATCCAAGTGGACTGTGGCTTTTATTTATAGACCTACTTTTTCCTTCAGGCTTTGTTTACAAGGAGAAGCAACATCCTGGAGGCAGGAAGTATGTTGTTGTATCTTGGCTACAGAGCTATGCTGGGAAGTCCAAATAATGAGAATTAATTTGAACCCCAAAGCACAAGTCAGCAAAGAAAACTCTGCTCCCCCAAAACAACAAAGAAACCTCATCAACATCTGTAGGAGCTGGTCCTGCTGAGCCCCAAACTGCCTGAACCCTCTTCTCAGGACTTCTGCAAACAGAGGCATCAATTCTCTTCTATTGTATTAGAAATTGGGTGGAAGGGAGAGCAACTGAGAAACTTCATTATGTGCTGAAAGAGGGAAGGATTCCAAGAAAAAAATGTATTTTTCCATATGGATAAAGCAGAGCTATTTGAGACTCAGACTGTGTTCTTCTTCCCCTGCAACTGGCAAAAGCTTTTCATTCTGCTTGTATTTCATGTTTCAAGTGGATTATTTCCCTCCAGTTGATAAGGGTGTAATTCAGTTAGGCCTTGGAGATAGTTATTTCCTTTCTCCAAAGGATATTTTACATGGAAGGATCAATTTCTTTTTTATCCTTTTTTTTTAAAGGAACCTCACCTAGAGCCTGTGGAAATTAGATATATTAGCAAGTACTTAATAGCTAATCACAGAGAAAGTGAGGGGTAAATTAAACCACGGTGGGATGAAAGCAATATTTTGCCTAACTACAAAGACTTGTGTAACTCAATGCATAATAAAGTCATGTTCCTCCACTTCAGGCAGCTCCACTGGGTCCCTCTAGCAGCTCAGCAGCTCAGGTGAATGCCTTTGTGCAAGCAAGGAAACACTGCAGCAAAGGGGCAGGAGAGAGAGCAAAAAACCTTCCTTTCTGTTGGACTGGTTGCTCTTGGGCTTCTGGCAACAGGAGGTGCCTCAAGTGGGGTGAACATGAGTGGGGCACACTCAGCTGGACACTGAGGCCAGCAGAGCCCTGGACACCTGTCTGGGTAGTCCATGGATGGCTGCAAAAGGAGCTGGAGCATGAGGGCCTAGTTCTTTGGGTTTACCTCCCTAGAAAGGTGGAGTGGAATGCTGATGGTAACTCAACACCAGTCAGGCAAAGAGTACCCAAGGGTGGGTCTGGGCCACTGAAAGTGCACCATCTGATCCAGTTGTGCAGTCCCAGTGCAGCCTCAGTCTCCTGCAGCCTGCCACAGTTAGGGGTTGCCTAGTGCCAGGCTCTTTTTCCCAACAGCAGTTTAGCCAGGAGCCACCCCCAGGCTGCAGACTAAGCTAGTCATGGACATTCAGTTGGGGTGAAGGTCAGGGGACAGCCCCTGGGTAATAGGCATAGGCAATGACATCTATGTGGTGATATGAAGAGATATGGAGGGGTTGTTTCTGCTCTGTGCTAAGAGACAGTGATCAAATTTGGCATGCTGTTTGACATTGCCACTGTCCCTAGAGATGGGTCACAGCCTGAGCCCCACCACCTGCCCCAAATCCTCTGTCCCTAGAGGTGGGTCACAGCCTGAGCCCCACAACCTACCCCAAACCCTGCTAGTCTGTAGGGTCAGCCCACTCCACATATGGCCAGAGGGAATAAGCCCATGGAAGAGAGCAGGCTTGGGTTTTGGCACAGGGATCAGAGCTTCATCTCATAAAATCAACAGCAATTTGTGCTTGACTTCAGGCCAGGTTTTCACAGCTCTGTGGCTTGCTTATAGCTCCTGCTGGCTGAATGACATGGAAGCAAGGAGAGGGAAACTGCAGAGAGGAGCAGGAGAGAGGGAGCAGGTGTGAGGTTGGGCTGAGCTGGGCATGTATGGCACTACCATAGCCAATTACCCATGCTCCCATCCAACACCAGGCAGGCACCTGAAGCTTGTTCAGACAAGTGGCTCTGTTGATCTGCTTCTGCAGGGACTTGGGAGAGAGAAGCATGTTAATGACTCCTTCCCTGCTGTGGCAGAGGAATGAGCAGAGGCTGAAGCACTTGGAGGGAGCACGAAGTGCCTGGTGGATGCTTGCTTCTCTTTTGAGACCTGGATAACCTCATGCCAGAACTCACTTCACTGGTCATTTAGGGGTCATGCCCTCTAAGATGAAGGGGAGGTGCAGGTTGTCCTTCATGGAGTTGAGGGGAAGGTTCCCAGCCAGTCTGGCTCCCTGGTAAGATGTTACCTATCCTTTCACCAACAGACAGCTTTCCATTTTCATCCTATATGAAGCTTGTTAATGGATTAAGTTTCAAGCACATATTGTAGGAGCCTTCAGTTAAATACCTCTAAGGACAATAGCTCATTAGTATGAGATTGTTGCTGTCATTCTCTTCATCCCCTCCTGGCTACTTCTGTCTTGATTTGGGTGAATTGCATGAGACTTTTCTGTGCTGCATTTAAATCAGACCTTGGGTTAAGAAAAGCTCTCAGTGTTGGGGAGTGAGGATGGGCTGGAGGAGCTGTGGCCTGGAATATTAATGTGTTCCAGCAGCTCCAGAGGAGGCAAGGCTTCTCCTGTCTGCATTGCCCAACCTAGGGCTCATCTGCTGGCTCTTTTCCCTTCTCTGAAACTGGTTTCCTAATATCACCCAGCAAATGGGTCAGGGCTGCAGCCAAGGACATTTGTGATGTCCCTGACCCCTGCAAAACACAAGTGGATTTGTCTTCACTCTGGGAATGCTTAAAAAAGTATGACTAGCTATGCCTGGGAGGTGTTCAGCTCCCAAATGCAGGAGCAAACCCATGTCCCAGCTATACAGAGGCAGGGAAGCAGACAGTCACCAGTAAGCCTTTTAATCTGGTCAATGTGAGATGTCTTCAGTGAGATCCACAGGGTGGTTTACAGGTCTGGTCCCATTCTGAGCACCTTAACCAAACAATGAGGGAAACTGAGACACATGCAGAATATCTGAAAAGCAAATGTTCCAGGCAGGAACTGTTTTGAAGGTTTCTGCTCCATGCTGCCAACAGCTCCAGGACAGAACCCTCCACACCATGCTGCTGTGCTCCAGGTAGTAGAGGTGCTGCAGAACAGCTCTGGCTGAGCTTTGGGTTTCTCTCCTATGTTTCCTGGCATAAAGAGAGCTTAAATGCAGCCTGTGCCCTCTCTGCACCACTACAAAGATGACAGGACCATACCTGTAGAGTAGCTGCTAGCAGCATTTGCATTGGCATGCTTGAGTGCATGGCTGGAGGGGGGGGTGGGATTGGAAGTGTTGTGCAAAGATATGTGTGTGCTAGTCAGAAACATCCTTTTAATGACAGCTTATATGCTTCAGGAAGGGCAAAAGGAGCTAAGCTGCTTTCACAGATGACAAGGTGATTTTCTCCTGCCACCCAAAAACGACTGGGCAAAGCTGTGTAGCTATCAGTCTCTGGAGGAAGCTATCCTAGCACACTAAATACTTGTGCTGCTTGAATATGCTGTCAGCAAAGAGTTGCCCAGCAGCTGACATGCCATGTGAGATAACTGGCTGTGAAGCACACTAACTGCTACTCCATCCTAACTGAGAGCTCAGGCAGGGCTCAGGGTCTTGCTCTCTCCTTCCTCACCTCTCCCACTGCAGGTGTGTGGTACCAAAGCACCACCTGAGCTGCAGCAGGTTCCATTGTGTGTTTCCCATAATGGCATTCATTAGTCTATTTGACATAAATACTGTTTTCAGGTTCATATGTTTAACTTAATGAGGCATTTATTTTCAGCCTACCAACTCTTTAGGAAGGTATGTTTTCTTCCAGTGAGTTGGGCTGATGAGGGCATTAATAACAGGCTTGAACAAGCAAGCTAAGAAAATAAATCTAGCCAACTCCTCTGCACAGGTTATGAAGTATGCTTGGATTGATCCAAGCAAAGGCAATCATTTCTGACAGTATGGAGAGAGAAGAAAACACATTCTCCTTGCCTGCACATCTGACTTCTTTCTCTCAGTGGCTATCTCCTTCCTCTAACACCACTCTCCCACCCTCCAGAAATGTCTCCCCTCAGTAGAACCAGCAGCATTTCAAGATCTCTCAGAAGTCAGAGGGATGCAGATCAAATATTGATTAGATCCAGACCTAGGTATTAGTAACAGAAGGACTTTTTCTCAACCCTTCCCCAAACCAAGCAAGTGAGAGGTTCCTAATGTTCAGAGGCAGATCCTTGATCCCATCCTGGGAAGGGGCTGGGCACTGTGTTCCCTTTCCTTCCTGGCTGGATGCAATGCAGTTGATCTGCACTTGGACACCACAGAAGAATGATCCAGGCACTAAACCAGAGATGTCCAGCTCTGTACTAGCTCCCTGTGATTATCATCATAGGCAACAGATGGAAAACCCCAGGTCCACTAGGAGCAGGGAGTGCTGCTGGACAACAAGTTCACGATGAGCGAAGGTGCTCTGGTAGCCGCGAAGAACAATGGTGGTCTGGGGTGCATTAAGAAGAGTGTGAGCAGCAGGACAAGAGACTCAGCATCATGTTGGGATGTTCCAAGCTCTACTGCACCCCCAGTAAATACATACCTTACTCCTACAGTGCTCTCATTGTAAATCTGAGTGATTTTCAGTGTTGAGCAGATGTTGTAAGTAGCCCAAATTTATGTTGACAACATAAAGTTATTTCAGTGGTTGGTCTGGAATATTATATTCTGCTCTAGGACACCTGTAGAGGGATAGAGGATGGCTCTGGGCTTCACAAAGTGTTGGTAAGATAGACTCCCTGCCATGAAAAGCATCTGTTGTCTCTCATTTCCCTTTAAAGGGTCTGGAATACTAGTTTAGATGGAGCTGTCCTACCAGTAAGGAGGCAAAGCTGGACCCCAGATGGGATTCATCTTAGTCAGAGAGACACATCTCAAACAGGGGGTTCCTACCCTTGGGTCTTTGTCCTCTGCTAAAATAGTTGACTCAGATGCAGGCCTTAGGATTTATTTCAACACCAGAGCTAGAGTCACTGACAACCAAGACCTAGTTCTGCTACCATACTAGTGTGATGATGGGTAAGTGCCTTGTGTTGGCTTTCCAGAGCAGCTGATCCAGCAAACTGACAGAGACAGGACTGTGTGCTTGGCTCAATCTCCCTCCACTGCTTGATCAAACCCTCAGGAATTCACCTTCACTGCATTAGGAACTGAGAAACAAATGTATGGGTGAAGCTGAGACAGCTAAAATAAGACTGAAGTGTCTGACTAGTGCCTCTCCTGCTGTTTCTTGTAGGTAGTCCAGATGTTTCAATAAGTCCTGCCAAGGATTTTTAAAAGGAGACAGAAACTCTGAAGAGCTCCCAGAGGCCTGGCTGCAAGGGAAGAGATTTGGGTGGATAGGGCTGAGAAGAGGGCAAAAGTTGCAAGAAAATTGTCCCTTAGGATATCTTCCCATGATATTTTTGTTGTTTCCAGTTCATTGCATTGTTGAGGATGTGAATTTTCTTCCCTTCAAATGTCAGGTTAGTTGGAGAGACACAAGCCAAGTGAGGCTGCTTTGGAGTGCAGAGCTGCACTGCAGTGTGCATCCCAAGGTTTCTCTGGGGTGAAGAGCATCAATACTGCTACAGTTCCAGGCCAAAGGTACAGAAACTATTCTTCTTCAATCGACTCCCCTGGAATTTGCCAAATACAAACATCATTGTGGTTAATCTCCCATGGATAAATGCTGTTTTCATTCTCGGTTCTGGGCCCCTCAGGTGAAGAAGGATAGGGAACTGCTGGAAAGAGTCCAGCACAGAGCCACCAAGATGCTGAAGGGGCTGGAACATCTTCCTGAGGAGGAAAGGCTGAGGGAGCTGGGGCTCTTTAGCTTGCAGAAGAGGAGGTTAAGGGCTGACCTCATCTATGCTTATAAATATGTGCAGGGTGTGTGTCAGGAGGATGGGGTCAGGCTCTTCTCAGTGAAGCCCAGTGACAGGACAAGAGGCAATGGCTGTAAGCTGAAGCACAGGAGGTTCCATGTGAACACAAGACCAAATGTTTTCCCAGTTGAGGTGCCAGAGCCCTGGCACAGACTGCCCAGAGAGGTTGGGGAGTCTCCTTCTCTGGAGAGAGTCAAACCCTTCTGGATGTGCTTCTGTGTGACCTGGTCTAGGGAATCCTGCTGTGGCAGGGGGTTTGGACTAGATGATCTTTCCAGGTCCCTTCCAACTCCTAACATTCTGTGATTCTGTGATTTTTACTGAAACAAAGACCCCTCCATCCTTTGAGAATGGTTGCCCTGCAAGGCCCTAAGCCAGCCCCCACACTGCAGATATCCACACTGCTCACCACACAGAGCTGATGCTACCACATCTGCACCAAGAGAAATGTTCTGTCTGCACTTGTGCCACCACTTTGCTCTGAGGCATCCTGGCTCCCATGGGATTTCTCTGTGCTTCTGCTTCTCTGTAATTAAAGTAAGGACTGAGACCACTGACCTTTGCTAAGTACATGGAGACCCACTGCTTATGATGCAGTTAGTGTGTTTTGGCATGTTTGTTTGGTTGATTGTTCTTTATCCAGGGGTTCTTGGAGGATGACAGCTCTGACATAACAGAGTTTTACTGCCAAGCCCCTGAACTCAAGAATGCTCTCACAGAATTCAGTATTAACCATACATCAGTCCCTCTAGTGAAGCTGATCTGTCTCCTGGCTCAGAAACAGGGTGAATAATGCTTTTCTTTTGTTTAGTTTCTTACCTTTTACCCAAAAGTCTCCAGAAAGGTTAACCTGGAGCAATTCCCTCCACCTCAGTAGCCTCTGGAAAGTTACAGCTATGTAGGAGACTGTGATAACTATGACAGGGGAATGATATCTGACACTTGACATGAAACTTTCCCTTTGCTCCAAACTGAAGAGATCTTGGCATGAAGAATGGGCTTTAATTGGTGAATTATCTTCTCTGATAACACATCCTTCCCTCCATTTCAAGAATGCCTTTCTTGCTGATCTTTGTTCAAATTAATTTAGCACTGAGGCTTGCTACTACCATCAGCAGGTCACAATCCAACACAGCAGAGGAGAGGATGTCCTATCCTTAAATGTTTCTGCCATCCCACCCATTCTGAAAATCATATGAAAACTTATTCAGAAAGAACCTGAATGATCTCATTTCAGGGAGGGTTTCCTTTTGGAGACACATCTCTTTCCCCAAGGAGGAAGGAAACTCCCTTCTGGCCAAGCAGGAGAGGAACACATGTAATCTGTCTGAGTCTGTAAGGCATGTTACTAGAGCTGAGGATGGGTTGTCATCCCCTCCACTGTGGAAGCAGAGGTTTGACTGCTGTGGGCAGCTCAGGAGGCTTAGCCAGTGGCAAAGCTTTAAAAACTGAACAGCCAAGGCTGTAGCTTTGGCCAGGAAAAATCCCCATTGCAATGGCAGCTTGTGACAAGGACAGACAATGTGCTGCTGCTTACATGCCAGTCAGGGCTGGATTTTCAATCCTAAATATTTCTGAGTTCTCATTAACTTTTAGTTACTGATCCTTGCCTGCTCTACAGACACATCCTCAACCCTCAGTCTACATGGCTAGGACTCTCCAGAGGATACTGAGATGGAGGGAAATGCTCTGGGCTTAACCTCAGTGGAGACTTTTGTGTGAGAAGGGAAGCACACAGGAAAGTTTTGCTGTTATTTCAACACAGATAAAACCAGATCTATAAGAAACCCTCCCTGCTTCCTTCTATTTTCCCCTTCTCCACCATATGTCAGAAGATCTTCACTCTTAACCTCTACAACCAAACTGCAATGTCTTCAAGTCTCAAGTCAGGTTCTATCAGCAAGGCTTTGGCCTCACCTCCCTGTTCTCCATATTTGCAGACTTCCAGTCTTTCCTCTAAAATATATTTGGAACATTAGAAAGCACCCATCTGGGCTTGGCCTCTGGCATTCACTAAGCTCTCATGTTTCCCTGACCTCTTTTTTATACTTTGCAGTGCACCTGTCAGTAAAGAAGCTCCCTGCCATTGCTCCAGACTCTTCTACCAGCATTACCTGCCTGTTGCTAATTAGATTGATGCAGCCTTGTTTCTGCTCAGTGATCCTTAAATATCAAGTTCCATAGCTCTTGGTCCCAAGGCATCTCAGTGGGAACCTGTAAGTCAACAGGATACAATCTGGTGAGTTTGAACACATTTCAAACACTGCAGCAGAGCCAGGAATCCATCTGTCAAGTGAGCATCTTTGGCTTACAGTTCAAAATGGTTTGGGTTTTGTTTTCTTGGGTTTATTTCAGTTTGGTTTGGTTTGGTTGGTTTTTTCCACAAAATAGGAGAGATTTCAAACTTCCTTCTGCCTTTTGAGAGCAAGGAGGGAATGAAGACTTCCCTGATGGCCTGATCTGTCTCTGGAGTTCTTGCAGCATCAGGGGTGAGTCAATCCCAAAGAACTCCATGGGTGCTGGTTTGGACAGGTCCTGGGTTGATAGCGTTTGCATTAGAGAGACAAGAAGCAGTTTAGGAAGGAGGAGTGGAAATGCTGGTACCAAAAAAGTAAAATCAAAACCAAACCATGCCCAAAGAAACCTTTTAGTGTTTCTTGGCTGCTTTCCAGCTGAGAATCTCCAAGTGTTCCATCATTTATGGACAGGGATATATCTACTCTCTAGTCACAGAGCTCAGCAAATCGATAGCAGTCTGGCTGTCTGGACAAAACTCAGCGTGGGCTAATTTACCATCCCCAGCTCCTAACAGCCACAGGAGTGGGTGCACCTCTGAAATCCAATGCACAACAGTCTGAGGAAGGAGAGCACATGACTTCATCTTTCCCATGTCTCCTGGCCCAGGCTTTTTCCTGGGATAGATCCAGACTGAGAACCAGCAGCGACTACACTTCAGTAAACACCTCTGTGGGGTGAGGTCAGATGTGAGCTGGGACACTTCTTACTCCCCAGCAGCTGCCAAACACTTGTTCATATGGAGAAAAACAGGCAAAACACTATGTTGTGAATTACAGGGGCTCTTTGATTTACACAAATGTGAGAGAACTGAGAGTTGGTCAATATTTATAGAATCATTAAGGTTGGAAATGACCTTGAAGATCATCAAGTCCAACTGTTAAGGTAACACTGCCAGGTCACCACTAAGCCATGGTCCTCAGCATCACATCTCCAGGGCTTTTCAACCCCTCCAGGGATGGTGACTCCACTACTGCCCTGGGCAGCCTGGGCCAATGCTTAGCCACTTGTTCAGTGAAGACACTTTTCCTGATATCCAGCCTGAAGCTCTCCTGGTGCAACTTAAGGCCATTTCCTCTCATCCTATCACTTGTTACCTGGGAGAAGAGACCAACCCCCACCTTGCTCCAGCCTCTTTTCAGGGAGTTGTAAGGTTACTGTATTCTTACAGTAGTCCAAATTCTTTATATATATATATATATATGTATCTGAAGGATCAATAACACCCTCCCCATGCAGACAGTTAGGAGAAAATGGGGCTTTATCTGCATTAATCAGCATGCACATTTTGGTACAAGCTTATAGGAAGGGCAGTATTAATTCAGCTATGGATATTAACACAGAAAAAGAAGGAGCTGCCCTTTGCAGCCTCAATTGTAGACAAAAATGCAATTCTTTCCCCTGACATTCTACTGGATTACAGACTGAACTGTATTAGCATATTCCCCAGTGTTTCGTGATCTTATAATGAAACTCCTATTACAAATCATCCATGAAAGAGATACTGTTGTAGGGGAAGAAAACCACCTTGGACTTCAGCCTGAGAAAGCAGTAACATGCCAGCTGGTTTAAACTGTCATGGTTTCACTGACAGCTTTTGATGGGGGTCACCACAGGACAAAAAAAGTGGGAGGCAGGACTTGGAAGCAAGCAGTTGTTTGGTGGAGCATGGGAGAAAGGTTCTAGAACTGCTTCACTCTCCCTGCATCAGCATCAGACCCTCCAAGATGTCTCTGAATGGAGGGATGATCCATCAGCCTGGTTACATCCCCAAAATGTAGACTCTTAGAGATCCATCAAAGCCCTGCAGCTGGTGACAACTTCCTGCACTGCTGGAAAATATCACCATGGCTCATGTAGAGACTTGGTTATTTCAACAGGCAGAGGGTGACCACACTGGTTTGGGACTGAGCTTTAAGCCTACCAGGTATTGAGCCTGACTCCTGCTCTCTGCAGCTGCTGCTGAGGAGACTCTGGAGGACATCAAGAGTTTGGGGTCAAGTCATATTAACATAAAAAGCAGCTCTAACTAGCACCAAATTTGTTGTGATACCTGGAATGACATCCACCTTTTTTTAGGCTTAACAAGAATGTTATTAGAGGTTAAACAAATACCAGTGGATCACTGAAGACAAGAATGTGCTGCATTGTTGTAACTGTTCTGGAGAAGATAATTACCTATTATACTGTAGACCTCACACATGTTTTTATAATAGTCATTGTTTAAATAACAGACATTAACTGTCTTATTAAAAATTAACCTTTGAGAGTCATAATTTACTGTAGTGACACTTACACAATTGGAGTCCCCAACTTGTAGTGCCTGGTGATGAAATCTGCAAGTTAATGAGTCTTTGATTCTTCTCAGGTCTCTGCCACAGCCTCCCTCTGTGATCTGGGTTATCTGACTTTCCCCATTACCCTGATGTTCTTTCCCCTTTTGAGTGAGCAGCAGCAGCTATGAGCAGGAGGGGTTGGATGTGCTGTCTTCTGCTCTGGTACTGCAGAAGATCAGGCCAGAGGACACCTGGGGAGCAGTAAGAGCAGGTTCAGAAGGGAGGGAAGGACAGCTCTGCACTTACTGCTCCCCACCTTGAGGCAGGGAGGCTAGACAAGGACTCCAGCCCAGGAGAAGTTACAACATTAAAGCTGAGCCAAAGGACACTTGCCTCTGCAGTCATTTGAAGGTTCAGAGTGGTCTCTGTGGTGTTTGTTTTCCTCTCTGGAAGCTGGAGCACTGGTCTGTCCATTGGATGTTTACCTTGCCTTGCCAAGATGTACCCCAGACTCTCCAAGGGCTGTCAGCTGATTTCCTCCTTTCTTATTTTGCCCCACTAGACTGCAGGTAGAAGTCTCTGAAAGAAGCACAGGAATATTGTGTCCTCATCCACTCTAGGACAAGATGCTCATGATCATTCTTGGAAAGAGCTAAAAGTTCCCCCTCTGAGGGGAAAGGTTTCCTCCCAGGGAGTTGTCTTGAGTTCCTCAATTTGCATGTTGTGAAAATCAGTATAGTTGACAAACCACCTCCTTATCAAGAGCATTACCTGGGGCATTGCATCTGTCAGATCCAGAGCCCTTGGCATGGATAAGAAGCCTCCAGCTTCACTGGGAAGAAGACCTGACCCTTTGGCTTCCCCTGTAGGACAGATGTTCAGCATGAGGTAAATGTGTCAGCAGAGTCAGGGATCCATGAAGGCTCCTGCCTTGTAGGAGGCTGTCCCACCCTATGGAAATGTTCCCTGATTAGTTTTTAATGAAAACAAGTTTCATCAAAACTAAAATTATATTGTCAGCAGTTAATTATCACTTGTCAGGCAGAGCACATGCTGCACTGTGGGTTTAATTCTCCTGGAGTGCTGCAGAAGTGCATTCCTGTGTGTTGGATGAGTGAGCCTCTTTTTGTCCTCATGTTTGAACTGCTCTCAGTGGATCCTGCTATTCAAATGAGCTTCTGATTTCCTGGAAGATGACAGGCTCAGTGTTTTTCAAGTGGCTCATCTGGAGATCAGACAGCACAATAGAGAATAGACCCTAGTGATTGTTTACATCATGCTCTCACACTGTTTATCCTCAGGTATTCCAGATATTGTTTGCAGCTGTGGGGTTGCTGTTGGAGATACTGAAATGTTTCTTGAATGGCTCTAAGGAATGTGTCTGAGGAAGCACAGGGTTTGGTACACCTGAGGTATCTTTACTCCTTCCATCTAAGGGAAAAGATCATCACAACTTTTCAGCCTGTTGGTTCTTGTCCAAATTCATGTTGGATCCTTTGAAACAGAACCAGCTTGTGAATTCAGATGTTCCTTCTGACCTCCTTCCTGCTTTGTGAACAACCCTTCTCCTGGCTCTGGAAAACTGAGGATGGAAGGCTGGCAAAAGAAGAACTGCTCTTCACCAGGAGAAGGTTGACTATTTCTACAGTCACAGGCTGAGTAGCTCAGTGTCTCCCTGCTGATGTATCTCTTAGGATCTCTGGGAAGGCAGATGCTTTCCCACCTCCAGCTGACTACTGTTTATGAGAGAGCAGTGTATATTAAAGACTCTTTCCCACTGACAGAGCCTAGATCTGTACATCTTGTACCCTGAGCTGCAAACCTCTTGGCCACAGAGTTCATGTCCACACACCCACCCATGTCCCAGCACCATCTTTGATACTCCTGAGTGAGAGCACCAGGATGATGCAGAGGATGAGGCCAGCACATGGCACAAGGCTGTGGCCATATAGGGAGCAATGGCAGAAGAAATCAGATATTATCCTGTTACCTCACAGACTGCAAATCACCCTCACCCTGCCAGAGAGCCCCCACTGGAGGATGTTTGCTCTTTCTTTTTGGCAGCCTTTATTTCTTGCTGGTCCCCAGTTTCCTTTGTCCTATTAGGGCTGTAAATGAAGTCATTCAAATGAAGGATTCTTGCAGCTTGCATCTGCTAAGTATCTTCCCATTAACCAGATGACACTTCTGCTTTGCACAAGGCAGGAATTCCTTCATCTGGCATGATTAAAGGAAGCAGCACTTTCAAGATGAACCTATAAATTCTTACCTTCATTTAAGTCACAAACAGCCTTAGCACAATGGCCAGATTGTGTCTAAGGCTGGGAAAATAAAAGTGCCACATGATATTGATTTAAGTGTCATCCAAGCACCCACACCATCCAACAGGCAGAGTATATCTGTGTTAGCACAGCCATCCATAAACACAGGAATTAAGGAGGCAATGTGAAGGAGAGGAGAAAGAGCAGTTGACAATCTTAAAGACTGAAATCCATTATCTTTGGGGCTGGGGAAAGGAAAAGAGGCTTGCAGTCCAGTCTGCCTTGATTTACAGTGCTGCTCAAACCCATGGCCCTCTCACAGATGGGCTCATTCCATCTTTATCTCCTCAGGCAGCAACATGAGTGTCCTCCCAACACACCAAGAATGAGCCCAGGCCTGCACCTGGTGCCAGAAGGCACAGGCAGGTTTATCTCTGCCACCAACAGTAGCCAAATGCTCTTGAACACATCCTGGTCATCAACCTGTTCCTGTGCATGACAACAGTGAGGCCACACAGTTGGAACTAATGCTCTGAAGCAGCAGCTTGTGAGCTTTTACCTGGCCAAATGAAGGAGCAGAAGACACAAAGGATGTAGTTGCCTGTGTTGTCAGCTCAGGCTGCAGCTCCAGGAGCCCTGGGCTCACTGCTAGGGTTGCCTTTCTTTTTGTGTTGCTGAGTTTTTACCCTTTGTGACTGCACAGGTGAATGAAACCTGCATGAGACCTCATGGCTCAAGTGAAGAGATGAAATTCTTCTCCTGGAGGAGCAGGTTGGAGAGTTCTGTTGCATTTCCTTTGCCTACTTGGTAGGCAAAGGAAATGCAACAGAACTCTCCAACCTGCTCACAACCTGGTGCACAGATAGAACAAACCAGGTCCAAAGAACATATGCTCCAAGGCTAAGGACCAGGCTGCAGTGGGTCTCTGCCAAAGGTTGGCTCCAGGTCATGCAGTACTTATGGCATGGGGAGAGTCTGGAGCAGCACCACACACACCATGGCAGTTCCCTGGCCTGAGAGACCAGGCTGGCTTCTCTTCAGGACCAACTCCTTTAGGATACACTTCCTATGTGAGAGAATTTTCCACTCAGACTGCATTTATGCAAGGACAAAGAGGGAAGAAAAAAGAGGAAAGAAGCAGAGCAAGATGAGAATTCAAAGCCCTGAAGTCCAGGCAGGATTCTTTTATTGTGTACTTCCCTATTAATGGCACCACCTCCAATTTTCTGCATTGTGCTGTAATTTCCCTTCATGTGGAACTAGAATTCTCATCATTTTGCATCATTTGAAATATTGCTGCTTTGGGTGAATGCAGAAGGTCCTGCAGGACACTCTTGGGTTTCTGGTTTGGGTTTTTTGTCTCTTTCCCTAGAATGTTTTTATGAGAATGATGCCTCCACAGTAGCATTTTCCCTTAAACAACAAAAGGAGAGGAGGAGGATTACAGCACTGGCTGCCATGCTCATTACAGAGGGACAATGGGAGTGAAGCCATTTACCCAACTTACATTTTCACTAAGGGTTCCACTAAACAGCTTCATGATGAGGCAGAGGGAACTGCTTGCTCTACCAATCTCCCTACCTCCTCCCCTGCAGGTGACAGGGCTAAGGTTTCCTTCCAGCCCCTCACCCAGAGAAAGTAAAGCCCTCTAAGAGCAGCCAGCCCTCCTCCCAGGTGAAATGTTCTATTTGAGTAACACTGGAGTGCTCTAATTGCATAAACATTGCATTTACATCCTAGCCTCTGAGAAGTGAAGTGAAGTCAGCCCAGCCCAGCCCTGCCCTGCCCTGCCTCTCCTCTCCTTTCCCCTGCCCTGCCTTGCCTCTCCTCTCCTTTCCCCTTCCCTTCCCTTCCCTTCCCTTCCCTTCCCTTCCCTTCCCTTCCCT